>CM059037.1:52779569-53219569 GCA_030279155.1 Forsythia viridissima | reverse complement strand
TAACCCCCAACCCCCAAACCCCAAACCCCAAACCCAAAACCCTAAAACCCTAAAACCCTAAACCCTAAACCCTTAAACCCTTAAACCCTAAACCCCAAAACCTAAACCCTAAACCATTCGCGCCTCCGCCTTTTCTCTCTCGGCCAAAGGCGATTTTGGGCGATTTTTTTCGCCCATAGGCGACTCATGGGCGATTTCTCTCCAATCCAAGCCAATGTCCTAAATCAACTAACAAAATCCCCAGATTTAGCCTCCTCCATGCTCGGCCTTGCCTCGCCGGCCACAACCAACCCACATACCAGCCACACGCCACCCCAATCAGGCCTCACACCGCCAAATAGCCCCTAAATCGTAGACACCCTAGGTTTGGCCCCCACTGTAGCCGTGGCCCTCTCCAACGGTGACCCACCCACCGGTCAGTCTCCCATGGACGTGCCACCCCTAGACGACCTTCTTGAAGGGTCAATTGCACCCCAGCAATTGGCCCCTGCTGTTCTGCAATCGATCGCATCGCGTGGGGTGATGCCTGCCCCCTCAAGCCCTTTGGCCGCTTTTGGCCCTCATTCAATTTCAGGTACTCCCACTTCAGCCACGACCACCTCCTCCCATCTGATCGCGCCAAGGGTGGCACCTAAATTGATCCCATCTGGTAATTCGTGCCCTAACCTGCTAGCCTCTCAGGCCCCTGTAACTGCGTCAGCCCTGAACGCCAAACTGAGTGCGACTGGTTCGGTTGGGCTCCACCTGAACCCTAGTTCTCAACGTAGGGTGGCGCTTGACCCAATTCCAGAGAGCTCCACAGACGCACCCATGCCAGCCTCGGGTGTGCTGCCTGGACGCACAACGCACCCTGCATCCCACCAGCAGGCTGCCGAGCGTGCCAATCCGATCGTTTTTTTCGTTCCCCTCCGTTTACCTAATTCAGCTGCTGCAATTAATCCAGGCCCTCATGTATTTCCTCAAGAAGCTCAGTCTGCCTTGAATAGTGGTCGAAAGACTTATGCTGCTGCTGTGACTGACAGACAGACCATTTCTTCGACTGAACGGAGTATGCGTAAGTCATTCGCTTCTGTCCTTCAGGCTGCCCCAGATTCTTCTTGTCATAAGTTTGTGGCTAAGGAGCCATTTTTACATCGTGGAGAACCAGCTTTGACTATTACTGCTGATGAGGAAGCTTCTCTCGCCGAGCCTTTCAAGTTCACACTTGTAGGCAAATTTTCTCGCCGTAAACCCCGCATGGTGGAGATACGCAATTCTTTTCAGAAGTTTGGGTTTACTGGTGATTTTAAACTTGGGCTTATTGATTTTAAGCATATTCTTATACACTTGACGCATGAGGATGACTATAGTCGCTTATTTTTGAAACCTTTATGGTTTATTATGGGCTGCCCTATGCGTGTGATTAAATGGACGTGTGATTTTCATCCTGATGCTAAGACCCCCATTGTCCCTGTTTGGATTTCATTTCCTTTACTGCCTGTACATTTACGTGCTAAGGAGTTCTTATTTGCATTATCTAAACTTGTTGGGGTTCTTTTGAGAATTGATGAGACGACTGTGGATTTATTGAGGCCTAGCGAAACCAGGGTTTGTGTGGAGGTGAATTTGGAGCATAAGCTCCCTGACAGGGTTTGGATTGAACGGGGTGAATCCCGTAGTTTTTGGCAACCTATTGTGTATGAGCAGTTGCCTCACTTTTGTGTGAAATGTAGACATATGGGTCATCTGATTGAGAATTGTAGAGTTGGGATGCCTCCGTTGGATGTTGATAGAGTTGCTCAGGCTGGTAAGCCAGCTATTGCCCCAGCTACTAAGCCTACTGCTGTTCTCCCGGCTATTAAGCCTATTGATGTTGTGCTCCCTACCCCTATCGTTGACCAGGCTCCTAAGCCAGTTATTGTTGATCTGCCAGTTACTGTTGATAGGGCAGGGAAGGGTAAGGATAAGGAGGTTGTTGAGACACGGAAGCAGTGGGTCCAAATTGCCAGTTCTTCTTCCATTCCGCCTCCTATTGACATACCACCTCCTGTGGTGCTTGAGAGTCCTGCTCCTACGTCCAGCTCTTCGGTTACTACTTTTTTGACTTCAAAGCCAGTTCCTTCAGATACTATCTTTGATCTGTTACTTGATCACATGATGAGTTTTCCTCGTGAATATCCTATGCTATCAAAGCCAGTGCAGCCAGTGTTTGATTCTATTCCACATACTCTCCCTGATCCCAGTTGTCATGAGAATGTTGAGGCTTCTATACCTTCAGATACTGCTAGTTCTATTCAGATGGGGGGTCATCCACAGGGACACTTTCGTCGGAATTCTTCTGAGGACTTGGTTGGTTTAGGGAAGAGAAAAGAGTCAGATGGGTTCACTACAGTTCAGAGGAAGAAGTCCTCGAAAGTTACAGATATTTCTCGCCCGACCAAACGGGTAACTCGCAGTCAGACAGGTACTTCGTCACATAGCCAGTCTCTTTAATGTGTGTCATTATCTGGAATGTGAGGAGAGTAGGCAGTTCGGCCACACGCAGACGTCTTAAAAAACTGGTTCAGCTTCATCAGGTTTATTTTTTGGTGATTTTGGAGCTGTTTGTTTTGAAGAAAAAATTTGACTTTATCCAATGATTTCTCTCGTTTGATGTGGGTCTAGAGAATGAGTCGGGTAAAATTTTGGTGCTTTTGGAATTTGGGGACTACCGTTTCTTCATGTGTTGATCATCCCCAATTCCCTCATATTAAAGTTGAGGATCCTAGATTAGCCAGGCCGATGTATATTACCCCAGTGTATGCTTCTTGCTCACTGGTTGAGCGTCGGGATTTATGGGAGAGACTTCACCAGATATCCCTTTCTATGGATGGGCCGTGGCTGGTTGGAGGAGACTTTAATGTGATTGCTCACAATGGTGAGCGCACTGGTAGGAACACTCGAGATCGAGGTACCTCAGATTTTGTAGATATGATGATGGATTGTGGTTTGACAGATGCAGGTTTTTCTGGCAGTCAGTATACGTAGACTAATGGAAGGGTGTGGAAGCGATTAGACAGAGTTTTGATTAACCCTTTGGTTGCCTCTTTCTGTTCACGATTCTCGGTTCGTCATTTGAACCGTAGTACTTTAGATCACTCGCCGTTGTTGATTCAGTGGTCTTTCGATGACGACTTGGGACCCCGTCCTTTTCGACTCCTCAACGTTTGGTCTAGACATCATGACTTCTTGAGCTTTGTATCCCAAAAGTGGTCATTTCCTACTCATCATACAGGAATGGCTGCTCTTTGGGAGAAGATCTTTCGGCTCAAACAGGGCCTCCGTTGGTGGAATCGACATGTTTTTGGAGACATTTTTCAGAGGGTCAGAGATGCAAAGAGTAGAGTTGATGAGGCAGAGTTCTCATAAGACAGTGATCCGAGTCCAGCTCACCATGATTCTCTTCACCAGGCACAGGCGGTTTTGAACCACACTTTATCTATTGAGGAGGCTTTTTGGAAATAAAAAGCGGGGGCTCGATGGGTTTGTGAGGGCGACCACAATACCCGATATTTTCACTCTATGGTTCAGGGACGCCGTATCAGAGCCAGGATTCGTTCTATTACTTCTCCTACAGGAGAGGTGCTTGATTCTCCTGATACTGTCCAGCATTCTGCGATTTCCTTTTTCCAGGAGATACTATCAGCTCCACCTCAGCCTGTCGATCCTGTTCGACCTGATATTATACCTCGATTGGTGTCCGATGAGGACAATTTGCAGCTTAATCGGATGCCCACTTTGGATGAGGTTCAGGAGGCGGTTTTTAGTATTGATCCTGACAGTGTTACAGGGCCGGATGGATTCTCTTCACACTTTTTCCAAGAATGTTGGGATATTGTTTCGGAGGATGTGTTTTGGGCAGTATTGGATTTTTTTGAGGGAGGACAGTTTCCTAGAGGATTTTTAGCGACTTCTATCGTCCTGCTCCCGAAGCGGGATAATGCATGTAGGTGGTCAGAGTTCCGTCCTATCAGCTTATGTACGGTTTTTAATAAGTTGGTTACAAAGCTGTTGAATTCGCGTTTGAGTACTATTCTACCTCAGATTATTTCACCTCCTCAGAGCAGGTTTATTGCAGGACGTCTCATTGGGGATAATGTCCTCCTTGTACAGGAGTTACTTCATACACTTGATACGAAGGTGCGGGGGGTAATGTTATCCTCAAGTTAGATATGGCTAAGGCCTATGACCGCATGGATTGGGGTTTCTTGATCTCCATTATGGAGGGCTTTGGATTTGATGCTTTGTGGATTGATCGGATACGGAGATGTATATCGGAGTGTCATTTCTCGGTTCTGCTTAATAGCAGACCTTGTGGTTTCTTCCCTTCTTCATGGGGGCTCAAACAAGGTGATCCTATCTCTCCATCGCTGTTTATTATAGCAGCAGACTACTTCTCACGCCTTCTTACTCAACAATATCGGCAGATTCTTTCGATGGCATACAGACATGGAGGAGATGCCCTTATCTCTCATCTATGTTTTGCAGATGATATGATTATTTTCGCCAATGGTCAGAAGCAGTCTATTCGTCGAGTTTTACACTGTATAGAGCATTATGAGAGAGCTTCCGGTCAGTTGGTGAACAGAGATAAGAGCGGGATCATCTTACCTAGGAGGTCTTCTATTACTCAGATACACAGACTGGAATACCTGACAGGCTTTCGTCATCAGCAGCAGCCTTTTACTTATCTTGGAGTTCCTTTATTTAAAGGGGCTCGTAAGATCTTTTTATATGATGACTTGATTCAGAAAGTACGGAGTCGGATTTTTGGTTGGGCATCGAGACTTCTCTCACCTGGAGGGAGGATTACTCTGATTCGATCTGTGCTTTCCTCTCTCCCACTCTACCTTCTTCAGATTATGAAGCCTCATAAGGCTGTCTTGAAGAAGTTAGAGAGTATTTTTGCTATATTCTTATGGGATTCGAGAGACCAGTCACATCGGCTTCATTAGAGGAGGTGGAAGGATCTTTGTTTTCCTACTGAGGAGGGAGGACTGGGCTTTAAGAGATTACAGGACCTTGTTGATACATTTTCCCTAAAGCTTTGGTGGCTTTTTAGATCTCAGCGGTCACTATGGGCTCAGTTCTTACTGAACAAGTATTGTCAGGGTACACATCCCATACTGGCTACTGTCCCATATTCTGCTTCAGCTGTCTGGAGGAGGCTGAAAGATACTGGCCCACAGGCGGAGTCCCACATTGCGTGGAAGCTAGGTCGAGGGCACGTTTTCTTTTGGCATGACTGTTGGATGGGAGACTCTACGCTGGCCGACCAGTTCTCACAGTTGGCTCATTCCTCTGTCCAGGTGCATGACTTATTTGACGATACTGGATGGAACTTTGGCAGACTCCTTCAGTTGGTTCCACAGGCTATTGCAGAGCAGATAGGGAGCATACCTATTACTGCCCATGTACCCGATCAGATTACGTGGACCGATACTTCAGATGGTAGATTTGCTACCAAGTCTGCTTGTCAGTTAGTTCGCACGGAGAGTACTATACAGGCAGTTTATCGCATGATCTGGAGTTCTATCATCCCGACGACGATCTCTTTTTTCTGTTGGCGGCTTTGGCAGGGACTTGTCCCAATAGATGTAGTGATTCAGAGACGGATTGAGAGTCAGATTGCTTCGAGATGTCAGTGTTGTTCGGCCACGGAGACTATTCAGCATTTATTCATTGACAGTCCCATTGCAGATCAGGTGTGGGGCCACTTATATGATATCTTTCACATTACCATCCGACCCCTGGAGGGCTTTCAGTATCGGTTTCAGACTTGGCGGTTTTCAGGGCAGTTTGTCCGTCAGGGCCATATTCGCACTATTATTCCTCTCTTGATTCTTTGGTATATATGGACAGCCAGGAATGATGCGAAGTACCGGGATATCACTATAGAACCGAGACGGATCATCTGGAGAGTTTATCGTACTATCACCCTTCTTCACACAGGCCGATTATTCAGGTTCATCCATTGGCGTGGAGATATGGATATCGTCCCATTATTTGGTGTTCATCTTACTGTTCCATCCCTCTCCCCCCTGTATTAGTCTTCTGGCGCACTCCACCAGTGGGATCTTACAAGATCAACACTGTTGGTTGTGTCAAAGATGGTTTTGCTAGTGGAGGGGGCATTATTAGAGATTCGACAGGTCAGTGTATCCGAGCTTTCTTTGCCTTCTATGATGACTGCCCTATCTTGGAGGTTGAGCTTCGAGCTATTCTTGATGGGATTCTTCTTGCTCAGAGGATTGGTCTATCAGTTCTATGGATTGAATCAGACTCTACTTTGGCCCTACACTGCATTACCCGAGGGGGGCGGACCATGGACTATTCAGGCTACTCTTCGACATATCAGACACCTACTTGCCTTCGACAGAGATACAGTTAGCCACATATACCGCGAGGGCAACCAGGTAGCTGATTCGCTTGCTGCAGAGGGATGGGATCGTCGTTGCTACTCAGAGTACAGCTCACATGATCTACCACGACGGCACCGCAGCTTAGTCCAGATTGATAGATCTGGACTCCCTTCAGTTAGAGGTTTATAGGTCTTTTGTTAGTGATTTATAAATCCTTACTTTGGACTTTTTTGTTAGGGAGGTAGTACCTCCTCATTTATTGCTTTCTGTTATTTCCTTTACTCTTACGATTGGAGGTTAGGTGTTATGTCCCCCTCCCATGTACTTCTTTGAGTTATTTTATATATGGTCGGGGCTTCCTTAACCCCCCCCCCCCCATCCTCTCCTGGTGGAGGCCTGACAACCACGCTGGGACTGTGATGGTGTGTTTAATAAAAAAAAACCCTAAACCCTAAAAAAACCCTAAACCCTAAAAAAACCCAGAACCCTGAACCCAGAACCTGGAACCGAAAACCCAGAAACTCGGAAACCCCGAACCCTGAACCTAGAACCCCGAAACCTCGAAACCCGAAATCCCAAACCCAAAACCCAAAACCCCTTTAAATCTCCAACCCCCAAACCCCCAACCCGAAACCCGAAACCCGGAACCCTCAACCCAAAACCCGAACCCCAAACCCGAACCTCGAACCCCAAAACCCAAACCCTGAACCCCGAACCCGAACCCCGAACCCGAACCCCGAACCCCAAAACCTGAAACCCGAAACCCTAAACCTGAAACCCTAAACCCTAAACCCTAAACCTAGCTCCTCTTTCATTGCGACATTCGTTGCAAGCCAATAAGGTAGTACATTCTTTTTCTCAGACATCTCAATCCCCCAATACTTTTATACCTCCAACTCGTAAAATTGGGACTCAGTCAACCACTGAAACTATTCCAACTTGCTCTACTCCTTCAATTGAGACTCCTCGTGCTCATACACAACCTGAGGCACCGTCAAGGACTCTTCCTAATCAAGGTGCACAAAATAGACCCTCCAGCGATAATTTAGATCGACCACCTTCTTGTCACCCAAGTTGTAAACAAGGCTCAATTACTATTCTATATTAACTCTGATTGTATTACATGTCCACTTATAATCCTATTTGTTTTAGAATCCATATGAATAACTCAAGTAATATCATCTATTGAATATCTAAAATTAAAGGGTGTTGGTGTCCAGTATGCATATGGAAATCTTACCAAGTGTATTTTTATGAGATACGTTTTTTCTTGAAAAGCATACATTGGTTTGGTTGCATATGAATGCTATTTAAGTTAGACAATAGGGCTAATATTGCAACAAATTTAGTTTACAGCCGTAGCTAGATGATATAGGGCAAAGCAATATGTTATATGAAAATTCATTTTCAATGATCTTCAAAGTTCTTTGATTGCTTTACTATTTATTGACATTTATTGTGCGAAAGTAAATATATAATTTATAATTTATATGAGAAGTATAAGAAATTGTGGGTTGTTTAGAGGATAATGGAGTGTATGCAATTGGCTATATGTTATTCGGAATTTCTAGTTGTTTATTGACAATTATTCTCGTTTAAGGTCATTTCTAGCTTTTCCTCTAAAACTATGTTTACGAATTTATTAGAGCTCATTATTTCTGCATTCAAATTATGAAACACATCAATGAGATTTCAAATGCAACCTATTACTTTAGCTAAGAATTTTTTTTCCCATTATTTTGGAAAAAAGTATAAAGTATTCCATGTAAAACTAAGCAGCATAGCATGATGTACCATGTCCTTACAAAGAATAAAACTTGAAAGATCCAAATTGCATCAGATTTGTCTCTCTTTTTTTGGGGGTGGGGGATGGAGGGATACATCTCATAAAATAAGAATTGCAGCAGAAATGGATGACAAGTCTATAAGCAGGGACTGTTTATTTTTTTCCATTTCTTAGTATAAAAAAAATATCTGCACCAGCTACCTGACCAATATTTTGACAAAAAATAATTATAGAGACACGCTTGCATCATAAATAGGGAAAGATAGATTTCTCCATAGCATGTAATGGTAATCTGTTGCGTAGTTTGAGTTAATTAAGCATAAAGAACATGCCGTAGAAATAGTTTTGAGATCCTAATAAAGAGAATAACGTGCCTCAAGCTTCAGCCTTCTCAAACACATGTATTTTCAATTCAAGCATCATCTACTCTACTTCATCTCTGTGCAGTCGCAGCTGGTGAATCTATTTGCCCAAGTGAACAAGATTTTCTATACATTTTATTTCATTCTCTATAATATCTTGCCAAACTCCCTCTAATTCAGACGCACTAAACTTCTAAGCTTCAGTGTACTTTCTAATCTTTAAACATTTTACAATCATTGATTCTGCACATTGATTTTCCTAATTTATAAGAAAATGGTATTTAAAGAATTTTTTCAATACATGTTTAATTTTTATTTGGCTAGCTAATTTTGTGATTGAATTTGGCAAGAATGTATATATGTTTGCTACAGGCTTCGCAAATGCATGATGAGACCTCTCTATGTTGATAGTTGTAGTCGAATTTGAGAAAATATGACACAGGACTGAAGAATTTGAACCTTGTATTGGTGTATGGCCCATTTGCATGCTTTTGGAATCCATCTATTTAATCCTCTTTTTCCTCTCACCTTGTTTTGTTTGCTCTCAATCGGTTGTACCTCATTCAACATTGATAATTCCATTTACAATTTCATATATCTGCACATATTTCCCATTAATATTATTAGTTTTGCAATTGTAAACGCAGGACGCTTGCCAAAGACTCCCAATGATGTTCCTACTCGAGGGGCATGTAAACAAATTAAGACTTCTCGTATCGTGCGTACGACGCGAGAAAAAATTCGAGTTTTATACAACTCAGTGAATAGACGAGCAACAAGTTCTATAGTACATAGTTTTCTAGTTCATGATATCGGAGCCATCATTCGGTCACATTGTCCAATGAATACGTGTTATTGGCAGATCATTTCTTCAAGTGAGAAGAATGACGATCGGTCATACTTCGCTTCTTTGAGACCGTTTGCACTAAAAATCATGATGTTTGTTCTATGTGTGAAACCTAAACGCCAAATTCGTGGGTTGGGAGATAATCGTCTTCAAGACATTGGTACTTCTTCCAATGTGCGCCATATGGAGAAGGAGCTGGAAAAAGAACGTGCTGCTCAAAAGGCAGCTGATGCAGCTCGAATTGAAATATGACAAATAATGAAAAACAAATTGAATATTGTTGGACAAAAATTCAATTCTACATTGCAGTCTTGGCATCATTCTATGCAACAACTATGTAGACAAGTTCCTGGTTTCGATCTACCGTCTTTTATGCCATTGTCAACAGAAAATGATGCTATTGGGAGCGAAGAGAACGGCTTTCATGAAGACAACAATCTTGGTAAGGATATGTAGCATATCTAATTTACAAGGACAATGATTTATTTTTTTTTAAGATGCATTTTTTAGTTTAGAGTTTATACTCTTTTTAAGTTTAGCTTATTGAATGATTTTTATTTTTATTTTTTTGTATTTTGGTACAATATTTTGAGTTTAATATTATATTTATTGACAATAAGGTCTTATTTTAATTTATTGTATTTTTTGTATCTTTATATTATTTTGAAGAAGATAATAATAATTAATATAATAAAAAAATTATATAAAAATAATTAATTTCTCCCTACAAATTCTATTATTGTTAGAAAAAATAATTTACTTAGCCCACAAATTCGCTTTCTCCCCACAAAATATCATTTGTAGAAAAAAATAGAATTTGGACTACAAAATTTTTTCGACACAAAAAATTTATATGTAGGGAAAAGTACAATTTAGCTTACAAAATAATTTTTTGCTTTGTGCCTACAAAACTTGTTTTGTGGGCCAAAGTAACTTTATCAGACGAATAATTTTGTCGAGAAAAAACTTAAACGAAAAATTGTATTAATCTCTAAAAGATTTGTAGGGAGATACTTTAGCCCACAAATTTCCATCATTTGTCTTCTTATATCTTTCCCCACGATGTTTGTCTTCTTATATCTTTTCCCACGATGTTTGTGCCACAAACGTCCCTACAAAAAATTTTCGTCGGGAAAGATTTTTCCCCACAAAAAATAACATTTCCCTACAAATACATTTTGTATGCGGAACATAAATTTCTTGTAGTGACATATTTTTAGAGTCTCGAACAAATTTTTGTGGAATCCGTGATGGTATTTGAAAGTTGGTCATGAAATTTTACAAAGTGGTTATATAAGGATTTATTTTTCATTAAGCACTAGATTCACTATTTTCTAATATATATAAAATTTTATACATATTTTCTTATTAGTAAAGTGCAAATTGAATATGTATAGCGACCAAGTATCTTTCAAAATTTATTATAAATAGGTCGTGTGCAGATAACTTTTCAAATTTGGCATATCATTAGTATATTAATCAATAGTGCTTCCCCAAAATTTTACAATTCGACGATACCATTTAGGTATCAAACGAAATTTCTTTTATTTAGTCAAAATCCTTGAAAATTTTAAATTATGATTTTAAGTAACTTTTGACACCCAAATGTTAAGTTTCGGGGCGACACACGAACCCTCCATTCTTTCCTGGTAAAGACCTGACAACCACACTATGGATATAATGGTGTGTTGACTAAACCCTAAACCCTAAATCCCTAAAACCTAAACTATAAACATGTGGAACTATAGCTGGTTATATGTCTGCAGAGCCAGCACATTCTGAAAGCTAGACAACCAAATAGCAAAAATTATTTGCATATGGGAGAAAGCAATACCATAAAACATTCCTTTAGAATCAGTACATATTTATTTGTTATCATATTTATGAGTGCATGTCCGATTTTACCATATAAAACCTCAAAATACAATGGGGCATTGGTTTTACTGAAAGTGAGATGTTTAAATCAAATATAATTGAACATAATTGTTATAAGCAACTTGTACTAAAAGGACGGTGGGAAAACCATTTCTCCATTGAAATGCATTCTTTGCATATTCGGGTGAATTACCAGCCTGTATTACTAGCATATGGAAACAAATAGAACAACATTGAATGCATATTGAATTTAAGATCCTGGAACCATTCCATCCAAGCAAAGAAATTCTGAAGAGATCCCCCAAAATTAGCAAAAGAAAAAGATGGAAACAAAAGAATAAAATGACAAAAGCTCATGTCCTAGATGCACTTTAATGAATGAACTAGATGATCTTAAAAAGGTGGTAGTAATAGCAACTAATTCTCATAGTCCTTAGCCTTACTACAAACTAAAATCCAAGGATACATACTTCAAGCAGTTTCGCAATAAAGCCAGAAAATGACTAACAGCAAGCAAACACACACAACTTTACATAATTATTCCTCTTCTGCCAAAATACCATGAACACTACAAGGCCAACATAGTGAATTTCGAAATTGGTAACTTACCCTTAACTCGCATTCCAGTCTTTACACAATCCATAACCCCTAATAACCATCTGGCAACATGAAGACTCATAATATAACTTCCTTCTGGGATAATTAATAACTATCCTTAGATGCTGGTCATATCATATCAAATACATATATAACAGACAAAACATTACAACAAATTTAGAAGAGAACAAGAAAAGCCATACTTGTATACAGATAATCAGTAAGACAATTTTGTATTTAATGTAATGTATCTGATTTGCAAACCCAGGCAATACAGTGCACAAACTCAACTAAAATTGTAACTCCAATAAATGCTTCTTATTCAAAACTCTGTTGAATTGTTTGTGGTGATGGAATGCGCTTGTCTTTGCATCTAATGTCATTATCATGAATAAGAATTATATCAAAATTTCTTCAATACCTTCGGATTTTCAATTTCTTTGATGGGAACTTCCTACTTCCTGAAACATTGTCAGAAATGATGATATGAAAACAAACTATTTTGCTTCATTGTGCTTATCCTTTTATTTTGGTTCATAATATAAAAATTATTTTCTTTCCTTACCCAGAACACTATAAAGCAACGTAAAGTACCGGTCTTTACACAATCCATAAACCCTGCTAACCATATAGATATACGGAATAGAACTACTGGGATAGAAAAAAGTGGTCAAATCGGCATACCAATACCTATACAATTGATACAATCATTAAATCCAAAATACAACAGCTCAACCATAAAAAAAAATGCAAATATTCAGCAGCTCAGGTTTAAATTGGAAGAATTTTAATCATAAAGCTGAAAAAGTAAACATCCTATTCGTCAAATTCCTAATAAAGTAGCTTTTTTCCAAAAATGAAAACTTTCTGTTCTCTTCTTTAATTCTTCAAGTATTCCCTAAAACAACAAGCCTTAGAAGAATATTTCCACAAAACATTTACTCATTATTCCATAAATATATAATTCAAATTTATTATCACAAAATGATTACAGCTCAACTCCCCGAGATCCAACCTAAATACAAATCATTCATGAAAATGAAAAGCTCGACTAAAAAAATCAATGCATGAACATTTAGAAACAGATATCTATCAACAAATAGACAGATGATTACTATAATACCTGAGTAAAAATTCAGGTGGGACCGGAAATTCACGTGATCATTCTCAAAATATCGAGTTCAGCGCACATTAAACGAATTTTTATATAAGCATATGGATTTGCGTGATTTGGAAAGAGGAAAAACCCTAGGAGGAAAAGTTTGGGAAAGTTAAGGTGATAAAGTAGGAGTGACTATGGAGAACTAGCTTTCATCTTTGCCGGTGGCTTTCTTTGTTGGTTAAATTTATTGGACGTCACCCGACTTTGAGTGAAGTTTCAATTAGGTCATCCATCTTCAAACAATCTCAATTAAGTCACCAAATTTTAATTTTATTTCACATTCAGCCACTTTGTTGTATTTCAAAAAGAGAAAGGAGGAAAAATCTCTCTTTCCCCAAACTAAAATCAATGCTCCCAACCAAAAATAAAGAAAACATTTATTCAGAATGAACAAAGAGAGAGTTTTGAAATTAATTACGAAAATGTTGAGAGAAATTAACAAAAACATGTACCTAATTTTATTCAACTCTCTCCTAGTTAATAGATTATTTTCTATTTAGTGAGTAGTTATTTAATCATTATCAATAAACTAGTGTTGCACCCGTGCGATGCACGGGAGGTGTAATCACAAAAAATAATTTCTATAGTTATTTATGAAAGTTAATTAGTTATAATAAAATAATCTTGAACATGCAATATCTTAAATCTTAATTAGTATTGAAAAATTCATGCATTTTTTTGTACCAAAATAAAGATAAGATTAATTAATTAAATTAAAACGCATAGGATAATTAATTTTGTAATGATAACAAAAACTAAATTTGTTTTTGTAATGATAACTAAATTAGAAGGTAGATGGAGGGACTCCAATTGAAAAACTACAAAATCAGACAGCTATTAAATGCAGTATTAAAAATGAACATTTAATACTATTAAAAAAAACCATTTATGGAAACTGAAAAAAAAAAATAGAAATTCTAAATATAAAATTATTTAGGCGGGAAAATAAAATTTTGACGGAACTTCTAAAATATCCATGCATTTTTTTTTTAAATTTTAATTACTATTACTTCTACATTCGAAAAAAATAATTTCTCTTTCATCTATCTTCTCCGTAAATAAACTTTCTAGAAATCTATTGACTAAACTACTAGTACAACTTTATTTATTCTATTTTCTTATTACACAAAATTATATATTTTTGCCCAATATTTATATTCAATTTCTTTTTCTACAAAGCTTCCTCCCATAAAAGTAAAAGATCATCTACAACAAAAACCAATGAAACACATTCATTCTTGAACTTTTTTTAAATTGCAAAATAATAAAAATATTCCAAATTAAAATGAATAAGAATAATAACTAACATCAAAAGTCATCTGACTAATTTATTTATTTATTTATTATTCATTGAACATAATTTGTCAATTAGAAAGATGACTCTGAGAATTTTTATTTTTACTTTGTAAAAAATTCAAATTAAGTATTTTATATAATTTTCAACCCATTATTAATTCAATAACATTATTATTTATTCATTTCAAGTTGACCAAAACGAAGATAATTAATTAATTAAATTAAATTAATTAGATGTTTAAAATATAGATAATTAAATTTAAAACGTATTGAAAAATTAATTTTTACGATGATAACAAAACTTTGAAAATATAAATTTTGACTTATTTTTCTTTCACTTTGTATTAATGTCTTCTATAATAATCTTGAAAATGCAATATTTTAAATGTGATCTCTTAAATCGTGTCATAATAGTGTTTTAGTTGAGTACAACTTTTCTAATAGTCCTATAACCATTCAATATATTCGAAACATGATTGGCTATTTTCTTATGTATGTTACTTTTTGTTGTTGTTTTTTTTTTTTTTTTTTTATGAAAAGTTATAAAGTAAGGATTAATAAAAATTGAATAACACATTTAAACTATGACAAAAGTTTAAATGTGGTTTTTTAAATTTTAATTAGCATTGAAAAACTCATGCATATTTTGACCAATATGAAGATAAGATTAATTAATTATTAAGTAATTAAATTAAATTATTTAAGTATTTAAAATATGGATAATTAAATTAAAATGCATTGGAAAATTAATTGGTGCAATAATAACAAAACTTTAAAAATATGGACTTGGACTTATTTTTTTTTCAATGTGCATTGATTGTTTTCATAATAATCTTTAAAATAATCTTGAAAATGTGATATCTTAAATCTTAATTAGTATTGAAAAATCTATGCATTTTTTTATACCAAAACAAAGATAAGATTAATTAATTAAATATTTTAAATATAGATAATTAAATTAAAACGCATTGGATAATTAATTTTGTAATGATAACAAAACTAAATTAGTTTTTGTAATGATAACTAAATTAAAAGGTAGATGGAGAGACTCCAATTGAAAAACTACAAAATCAGACGGCTATTAAATACAGTATTAAGAATGAACATTTAATGCTATTAAAAAAATCCATTTATGGAAACTCTAAAAAAAATAGAAATTCTAAATAGGAAAGTATTTAGGCGAGAAAATCCATTTAGATACTATTTTTCGTAGCTAATTTAGGAACGGCCATATTAATCCGTAGGTGATTACAATGCCTTTTTAATATAATTCTTGCAACATAATTTACTGACGGCTTTGTTTGTCGCTATATTGCTACAAATATACTATTTATATTTTCGTAGCTAAATTACTACGCAAATTTCCAACGAAAATAAATCCGTCATTGAGTTGAATTATATTTTTAAAAAAATGCCATTAGTTATTATACCAATATATTTTTCTTGTAAATTAAAAATATTTAAAATACAATAACAAACAATATGAAATTTACACATTTCTATTCCATAAATTCACTGTTCAAAATTACATCAATTTCTCTTTCGTTACAAAAATCAATACTAATTTTTCTGACATTAAATTCATATTCATCATGTCATAATCTCAACCCAAAAAATTGGCACATGATCAGTTAGTCCAAAAAAACAAAAAACAAAAAGTTCTAAACACTTTGAGTAGAAATTTTTTATAAACAAAATTAACATTTTCCATGCCCAACCATTGACGATCATTGAAGCAAACTAATTTTTTGTTCTGGGCTGGGCTGGCACAGGCTGTAATCGGGCCCAGTCCCTCCCTCCATCCGCCTCTGGATACTTCGGTTCAAAGATATATGATTCCTTACAGGCTGCATACATAGGTCTAATGTCCTCTTCTGACATAATTTTCTATACTGAAGTTCTTTAGAGTTGAATTAGTTCATTTATATATCAGCATAGCATATGTACTATTTGCTTTCCATGCTTTTAAATGTTTGTTTTGCTTGACGTATTATGTACAGAAAATTCTTCATTCGCTGCATTCTTAAATATGCAGCTGTTTTTTCTATTTGATTAGTTATTATGAACTACCGACTTTCTGCTGTTTGCTAATGATTTTTCACTTGTGAATGTTACCAATCATATTTTCCATGTTAATTCCTGTACTGAAACTAATATTTCTATCATATGAGTAGGCCAACTAGTTGGCGTCCTTGAATGTGGTGGACCACGTGCCCCAGCATCAAAGAATATGTTAAATGTGACAGTCACACGGCCATCTGCAAGTTGGTTGGAAAACTAAAGCCTCAACTGCTTTAACCAAACTTGCGGAAGTGGCACTGGATAGAAAGACACTTGCTTGGATAACAGGAATCATTCTTCTAATTTCCACTCTTTTGGAAGTAAGTTTCTATTCATGGAGGCTTAGCAGCATCTTTTATATTTAGTTGAATTCTTACCATATAGCTCACATTGCTTTCATTGAATGCTTTAGTGGGAGTTTATCCGCCTATCTCATATTTTGGTCGTATTCACCGGAAATTTATTCAACAATGTTAGCATTTGGTCAAATTCCTCCAGCATGTAGTTGATCTCGCACTAAATTTGTCATTGGATTTTGGATTACATACAAAAGTACTGTAATTTGAATTGGTTGAATTTTTGTTGGCAACTGAATACAGTTTTATCTCGAGTATGAAAGAGTTTCTTTGTCCATTTTTACATAAAATACACTACTATTTGGAAAATTTGTAGTAATAGAATATATGGATAAATGTAAAGCTACCATTTGGAGTAAAGACTATACCAAAGAAGTCAACTGACCATATACTGTGGGGATGGATAAATCATATCTTAACCCGTGATGATTGGTTGGGAATTGGAGAAATTTCAATATTTGTGGCATTTGTATTTGCCAATCATGAGAAATTGATTAAAAAAATGATGATTAAAATGATTACAAAACATTTCCTTCTGCACGTTGTTAGGTTGCTTAATTTGACCTCTGCTCAGTTGTTAAAGATGAAATATCAAAGGCACATCTTAAATCTTCTTTTGGTTGACAAATAAAGATTTCCACTACTAGAAATTGCCTCAGGCTGAATTAGTTTGCTTCATGGTTAAATTTTCAATTGAACAGACCAACTTTAGAATATGCCTTTATGCAAGTGGACTTGTACTCTATTTATGCATATATTTATCTATATGGCATTGCTGGACTCAAAGATATTAGTATACACTATGCATAATAGTATTGAGCAGTAGTCGTCTCAAGAGTTTCTCCTATTGTTTTTGGCTTTCCATTATTATAACAGTCACATTTTCCGTTACATTGTGTCTTTTTGTTTTGGTGCAGATCCACTTTCTTTTGAATATGCCACTGACCAAGGACACACTTCTCTATTCCAATGTCTAGCTCAACTAGATTTTCGTAGAAGCTTTTTATTTTATTGTTTTCAATGCCAGGAGGTTGTGCTTGTTGTCGGATGTTCATCATGGATCTGCTCTTTCTTTCTTTTTAAATTGGGAAATTTGATCTACATTTTTGAGATTGTAAAATTCTTACCACTCTAGATCTTGTTTGATTCATTACCAAGTGCTTGATTAAACTGGACATGTAGTATATACCAAGAGAAGAAAATGCCCAGACGTAAATGTGTATCTTATGTGTTTGTGCCTAGTCACTCAAGGAGCAAGTTCAACAAGAAGGCTATTATATGTATATTTATGGGATATGATAGCCAAATGAAAGGATGGAGTTGTTGTGATCCTATAGGCAACTGTTGCTACATATCGCGCAACGTGGTGTTTGATGAAGCATTTTCTTGGTAGACAACACCGAGGGTGGAATTGCAAGATTCAAAAGAAATTGAAAATAAGTTGAAAGAAGAAATCGCACTTCTATGGCAAACTGGTATGCATCAACCAACTCCAGAAGACAATAGGCCGAGTCAACAAGAAGAGGTTGAGGTACCAACGAGTCCTCAACCACAACTAAGGAAATCAACTAGACAACGAATGCCATATCCCAAGTACGTTAATGCAGTAGTAGAAGAAGATGAAAGTACCAAAGAGCCAGAGACCTTTGAAGAGGCAGTCCAACACAAGGAGTGGAGAAAGGCAATGGAAGAAGAGATCGTGGCTCTAAAGCAAAATGAGAGTTGGGACTTGACGCCAATACCTGACGGAGTAAAGTCCTACAAATGGGTATACAAGGTAAAGAGGCGGTCTGATGCGTCAATAGAGAGATATAAGGCACGGCTAGTGGCCCGTGGATTCTCTCAACAGTATGGATTGGGATATGATGAGACATTTAGTCCAGTGGCCAAGATCATTACAATACTCATGTTAATTGCACTGGTAGCAAGGAAGACGTGGAAGTATGACAGATGGACTTGAAAAATGTGTTTCTCCATGGTGAACTTAACAGAGACATATACATGGAACAACCTAAAGGGTTCGAAAATAAAGAGAATCCAGTCTTTGTGTGCAAGTTAAAAAAATGCCCTTTATAGGTTAAAGCAGGCACCATGATCATGGTACGGTAAGATAACCAATTCTTAGTTTAGTTCAGATACTCAGTGGCACTAACAGATTCAAGTCTCTCTGGCAAAGCACAACACGTAAAACTAGCAATAGTACTAGTATACGTAGATGATCCTATCGTCACTGGAGATGACGAAAACGAAATGCAAAGAACGAGGATGAACCTGTCAGTCAAATTTCAATAAAGAGCTTGGAGAGATAAATCATTTTCTTGGGCTCGAGATGGAAAGAACAAAAGAATGATAATTCTTGTGCCAACAAAAGTATGCCAGAGATTTTATATATAAGTTGAGGATGATCAAACGCATGATCATTGTTTAGATTTATAAGGATTTTACCAAACCAACGAACAAATTGTATGTTAAAACTTCACAAATCAGTATCTTTTTGAAATTTTTTGAATTTGATTAATCAAATACTATTGGAAAGATCATTCAATTTCCTTTCATAGAGAAAAAATGATTTTCCAATCCATGACCCTTGTTTAGAATCATAAAGTTTTTACCAGAACAACGTACAAATTGTAAGATAAAACCTTTGCAAATCACTGATTTTTATAAATTTCTATATTTTGGTAAATCAAATACCGTAGGAAAAATCTATCATTTTACTTTCGTAGAGAAATAACGATTTTACAATATATTTCCCTTGTTTGGAGATATAAGGATTTTACCAAAACAACACACACATGTACGGTAAAACCTTCGTAAATCAGTTATTTTTTGAAATTTCTAGATTTTGATAAATCAAATACCATTGGAAAGATCTATCACTTTACTTTTATATAGAAAAAATGATTTTCCAATCCATCACAATTTTTTTATTTATAGGGATTTTTACCAAAGCAACGCACAAATCGTACGGTAAAACCATCACAAATCTATGATTTTTTTTAAATTTGTAGATTTTTGTGAATCAAATACTGTCTATCAGTTGATTTTCCAATCCATGACCCTTACTTAGAGTTATAAAGATTTTACCAAGGCAACACACAAATCTTTTGGTAAAACCTTCGCAAATCTATGAATTTTTTAAATTTCAAGATTTTGATTAATCAAATATTGGAAAACTCTATCAATTTACTTTCATGGAGGAAAAGCAAATATCCAATCAATGACCCTTATTTAGAGTTATAAGGATTTTACCAAAGTAACGTAAAAATTTTGTGGTAAAACTTTAGCAATTCTCTAATTTTTTGAAATTTTTAGAATCAAATACCATTGGAATGCTCTACCAGTCACTTTCATATAGAGAAAATAATTTTCCAATCTATGATCCATTTTTAGATTTATAAGAATTTTACCAAGATGACGTACAAAGTATAGCAAAACCTTCGCAAATCACTGATTTTTTTGAAATTTTACAAATTTGATGTAAGGATGGCAATTCAACTCAAATGCCCCGATCCTTGCAGGGACCCGCCCTGAACGAAAGGAGGAATCCCCTACTAATCCAAGAATAATGACGGGGTAGGGGTAAAAGTCCCCGCCCTAGTTCGGGGGGCGGGTACCTTGTTCTCCACCCCAGACCCGCCCCAGTTCAATTAATTTTTTTAATTATTTTTATAATTATAATTATAAAATTATATAAATAGAAATAAAAAAACTAATGGATTAATATATTAATTGGATGACCAAATCCATTTCATGGCCCATCAAAATGTAAAACCCATTATTTATTTAAGGGGTTTTTTCATAAATAACCACAATAAATAAAATATTTATTAAAATACTTTCATATTTTTATAATTCTAAAAATACTGTTTTTTTTATTTTTGTAACACTTGTTGTTACATTTTTTATTTTAGTTATAATAAATGTGTTATATTTGTTATTAACAAACATAACACATGTAACAATAAGTGTTACAAAAATAAAAAACAGTATTTTTAGAATAAAAAAAGTTAAATAGTATTTTTTAAATTATTTTATATTTTGTAGTATATGGTGAAATTATCACTTTATTTAATGATATATTGGTCTACCACTCCCTTTTATAAATTTATCTTTCAATACACTTATTGAAAGAATCCATTGTGGGATTCATTCTTTACAATTACTCTTGGGAACTTCACTAAGATATTACACTTTGTCCCACATCACAAAACTATACATCATATTAGAAAAGAATTGTCTATAAATAGTGTAATCTTGTTATTTTTTTAAATATATTAATGTTCAAATTTTTTTTTTCAATAATTTAATAATTTAATTTAATATTTAAAATTAAAAAAATTAAACGAGGAAATAAACGGGGTAGGGGAGTGACCCGCCCCGACCCTGCTTTAAATGGCGATTGAGGCAAAGGAGGGGAGGAGGGGGGGAGGGGGGAAATCTCCTCTCTGTCCTGTCCCGTTCTGTTGCCATCACTAATTTGATGAATCAAATACCAGTCGAAAGTTCTATCAGTTTACTTTCATTGAGGAATGAATATCCAATCCACGACCCTTATTTAGAGTTATAAAGATTTGACCAAAACAACGTACAAATTGTGTGGTAAAACTTTTGCAAATCACTGTTTTTTAAATTTCTAGATTTGATGAATAAAATACGATTGGAATGCTCTAACAGTTCACATTCATAGAGAAAAAATATTTTCCAATCCATTACCTTTGCTTATATTTAGAGATGGCAATGGACCGAGCCAGCCATAACGGATCCAGCTCGGCCCGTTAAATGGGCTGAGCCTAAGTTCAGCCCGTCCCAAAAATTTTGGTCCGCGGGCCACATGTGTCGAGCCACGGGCCAATCCGCAGACCCACGTGAAATATATTTTTTTTGTAAAGTTTAAAAAAAAATAAGAAATAACTTACGATAAAATTTTAAATTCAAACCCTCCTCTTTTTTCCAGGCTTGGGATCGACTACTATTAGCGAAAACAGAGTTAAACTTGTACACGAACAAGTTGTTACGTGTACAATTTTTTGTAAATTTAAATGTCAACACTTACAAGTTAAAATGAATAAAAATGAATGAAATTATACAAAATATTAAATATACTTACATTTTATGTACTCAGTTCGTCTATCTCTTCGGCCAATATAAGGCTTACTTTATGTTGGATTCAAAGTTCTGCATCCTTCTAATCTTTCAAACACATTAAACTCTCTAATATGTCTGGTTTAAGTCTTGACCTCAAATCATTAAGAATCCTACCACCTGTACTAAAAGCAGACTCCGATGCTATAGTTGATACCGGAGGTGTTAGTAGACCACGTGATATAATAGAAACAATTGGGTATTGATGTTCGTTTTGTCTCCACCACTTAAGTATATCAAAATTATTCATCTCATCTTCATCTAACAGATTAAGCATGTCGTGACCAAAATATCTAGCTAACTCTAATAGTATATCTCTAATATTAGTTTCTACATTTGTGGCAGGGAAAGAGAAGAAGAATAAGAATAACTAGGGGGTTTTAAGTTCCCTTATAAGGAAACTCCAATAATAATTAGGATTTAGGTTATTTTAAGAAGAATAATAGTTTGGTGCATGAGGTCTTGTAACGTTCCTATCGATTTTTTCCGCATAAAATTCGTACATTTCACATAATGTTTTTTCTAAATTACCGTAAGTTTATGGATTACCGTAACTCAAATTATTAGAAATTTTAGAAATAGTATGTTTAGTACCTTGTAAATTAACTCTAGGGTCTATAATTGACGCTAACGGAAACAACATAGGCAGGTCTTCTCAATATTTTCTAAACTTCATTTCCATTGTTTCAACAATATCAGAAAAAATTGCATACGTCTTATATCTAATAAAATTATTTGTAATAAAATAAAAATGATTTAAAACTAATGGACTTGTAGGGTAGTATACACCACCACATGCATTTGTGGCGTCGTAAAATACTTTTACAAATTTTCGAACATGAAATGCAATTTGTGAATCATATGGTTGCAAATCGTATTGTGGACCGTGTGAATGTCGGCTATTATAATAAGCAGTTACACAATGTTCATAACCTTCACATTATTCAAGCATTAAATAAGTAGAGTTCCACCTATTACGTATGTCTGTACATATACTTTTAGTTGGTAGAGAATTTTCTACGCATAATTTATCAAATACATGTTTTCTAGCAGATGAAGCAATAATATAGTTTAAGGCATACCTAATTTTTTTTCTAATTGTAGGCCTATATACTTTAAACCATCTTGGATAATTAAATTAAAAACATGGCATACACATCTAATATGAAACAAAATTCCACCAAAATTCGGATGTAATTCTTCAATTAATTTTTCTATTACAATATTGTTAGGCAGAGCATTGTCAAATGTGATACTGTAAATTCTAGATTCGCAATTAAATTCTATAATAATTGCCATTAAATAATTAAAAATTTGTATGCCATTATGAGGGTAATCAATTACTTTAAAATATATTATTCTTTTATGCATAATCCATAGTTTATCAATATAATGTAAAATAGCCGCAATATATCCTTTATGATTTAGACTGGACCATAAGTCTAAAGTGAATGATGCAACACCAGCATATTTACTTAAATCATTTTTTATATTTTGTTTTGTTTTATTATATGCAGTAATAGTATCATAACGAATAGTGTTTCTTGCAAAGGGCAAATACCTTGGTTGAAGATATCTTTGTACAAACCGTGTGAAGTGAGAGCTTTCCACTATGCTAAGCGGGAACTCACCACTGGCCACCAACTAACATATGCCTTCCTGTCGCATAGAGTCTTGTGAATAAACTCAATTGTTAAGATTGGGAGAAGAATTAGTAGATCTACCTAGAGATCTGAATTATAGTTGAGCTTGGTTAGTATCAACTCCTCCATGCTTTTGCATACACTTTAGAAAATGTCAGTTAAGATGGTTCATTCCACCACTCTTTTGCCATGCAAACTGCTGTTTACAATATTTACAAACTGTCTTGAAAATTGGTTGCCCGTCTGTAGATGCACCAGTCTACACTATCTTGAAATGATCCCAACACCGAGCCTTTTCTTTTGCGGCTCTTCGTTTAGTAGTTGATTGAGTAATGTTAGTCGTTTCTAACTCTTCGTCGATATCATCTAAATCGAAACTTGGACCAGTGTTCTCAATTCCAAAATCATCACCAAATTCTGGAATTGAAACATTATTTAAACCACTAAAATCATCTTGAATTTAGTTTTCAACAGACTCGGCACTTCCTTGAAAATTGTATTGATCCATTGATAATTGTAGATAATAGAAATGTAGAAGTAGAAAAAAGAAATGTGGAATGTGGAATGTAGAATACTAGAATGTATATTGGACAGTTGTAGGAATGTAGAAGATTATAAATCTAGAAATTCAACAATAAATTGCACAATATAATTTTTTGGGATTGTTGTAAGAATGTAAGATTGTAAGTTGAGAGATTTGTGAAGAATAGAGATAATTTATGTGGTATTTATAGGGAAAAAATAATTATAGCCGTTTGAAAACAAAACAAAAAAAAAAAAAAAAAAAAAAAAAAAAAAAAAAATTGGGGACCAAATTGCAAACGGTCATAAATTGCAACGGTTGGTCCCAGCTTAAGCTGGAGAACCAATTTGGTCCCGGACCACAGACCATGGGCTTGATCCGTGGACCAGGCCTACTGGCTTGGTCCACGAGCCGGTCCATGTATTTCACGAGCCGAGCCGTGATTTATTTCACTGCCCGGTCTAGGTCCAGGTCCAGGTCCGTCGTTCGACGGGCCCAAGCCGGCCTGGGTCCGTGTTTTTACGGACCGAGCCAATGGGCGGCCCTATCCGTTTGCCATCTCTATTTAGATTTATAAGGATTTACAAAAACAATGCACAAATCATATGGTTTAACCTTCGCAAATCACTGATATTTTTAAAATTTCTAGATTTTGTTGAATCAAATACCGTTGGAAAGCTCTATCACTTTACTTGCATGGAGAAAAAACGATTTTCCAATCCATGAACCTTAGAGAAATATTGATTTTCCAATACGCACAAATCGTACGGTAAACATTCGCAAAGCAATGATTTTTTGAAATTTCTAGATTTATATGAATGAAATACCGTTGGAAAGCTATTTCAGTTTCTTTTCATAGAGAAAATATGATTTTCTAATCGACGACCCTTGTTTAGAGTAACAAGAATTTTACCAAAACCACACACAAATTGTATGGTAAACGTTTGCAAATCACTGATTTTTTTGAATTTTGAGAATTTGATAAATCAAACACAATTGGAAAGCTCTATTAGTTTACTTTTATAGAGAAAATTTGATTTTTCAATCCATGACCCTTGGTTAGAGTTATAAGAATTTTACCAAAACAACGCACAAATCGTATTTTAAAACTTTTGCAAATCACTATTTTTTTGAAATTTCTAGATTTTGATTAATCAAATACCATTGAAAAGTTCTATCAATTTATTTTTGTAGAGAAAAAAATGAGGTTCCAATCCATAACCCTTGTTTAGAGTTATAAGAATTTATTAAAACAATGCTCTAATCGGTAAAACCTTCGCAAATTAGTTATTTTTTGAAATTTCTAGATTTTGAAGAATCAAATGCCGTAGGAAAGATCTAACATTTTACTTCGGTAGAGAAAGAACAATTTTCAAATCCATTTACTCTTGTTTAGAGATATAAGGATTTTACTAAAACAATGCATAAGTCGTATGGTATTTTTTGAAATTTTTAGAATTTGATGAATAAAATACTGTTGTAAAGCTCTATCACTTTACTTTCATAGACAAAAATTGAATTTTCGATTCATGACTCTTGGTTAGAGATATAATAATTTTACAAAAACACGAAAAAAATATTGTGGTAAAACCTTTCTAGATTTTGATGAATCAAATACCGTTGGAAAGGACTATTAAAACAACGCACAAATCGTATGGTTCAAATCACTAATTGTTTTAAAATTTCTAGAATTGGATGAATCAAATATCGTTGGAAAACTCTATCTGTTTACTTTCATAGAGAAAAAATGATTTTCCAATCCATAACTCTTTTTTAGAGTTATAAAGATTTATCAAAACAATGCACAAATCGTATGGTTCAAATCACCAATTTTTTAAAATTTCTAGAATTGGATGAATCAAATATTGTTGGAAAACTCTATATGTCTACTTTCATAGAGAAAAAATGATTTTCCAATCCATGACCCATGTTTAGAGTTATAAGGATTTTACCAAAACAACAAAAATTGTGTAGTAAAATATTCGCAAAGCCCTAATTTTTTTTTTCAAATTTATAGATTTTGATGAATCTTCTATGAGTTTTGTTTCATAGAGAAAAAATTATTTTCCAATCGATAACCCTTGTTTATAGTTATAAGGATTTATCAAAATAACGCACAAATCGTATGGTAAAACTTACGCAAATCACTAATTTTTTTTTCAAATTTATAGATTTTGATGAATCAAATACCGTAGGAAAGCTCTATCAGTTTTGTTTCAAAGAGAAAATAGTGATTTTCTAATTCATAACATTTTTTTAGAGTTGTAAGGATTTATCAAAATAACACACAAATCGTATAGTAAAACCTCAGCAAATGCCTTTTTTTATTTTTTTTTTTGCAAATTTCTTGATTTTAATAAATCAAATACAGTTGGAAAGCACTATCTGTTTACTTTCATAGAGAAAAAAATTATTTTTCAATCCATAAATCTTGTTTAAAGTTATAAGGATTTATCATTACAACGCACAAATCGTATGGTAAAATCTTTGCAAATCATCGATTTTTTTGAAATTTCTTGAATTTGATGAATCAAATACCATTGGAAAGCTCTATCAGTTTACTTTCATAGAGAAAAAAATAATTTTCCAATCCATGACCCTTGGTTAGAGTTATAAGGATTTCAAAAAAAAATGCATAGATCGTACGGTAAATCTTCGCAAATCACTAATTTTTTGAAATTTCTAGATTATATGAATCAAATACCTTTGGAAAGCTCTATCAATTTGCAAATCACTGATTTTTTGCAATTTTTAGATTTTGATGAATCAATACCATTTGAAAGCTCTACAGGTTTACTTTCACAAAGAAAGAACAATTTTCCAATCCATTACTCTTGTTTAGAGATATAAGGATTTTGCTAAAATAACGCAAAAATCGCATTAAAAAACTTTTGCAAATCACTTATTTTTTGAAATTTCTAGATTTTGATGAATAAAATTCCTTTGTAATGTTCTATAAGTTTACCTTTATACTAAAAAAATGGTTTTCCAATCTATAGCCCTTGTTTAGAGTCATAGGGTTTTATCAAATCAAAGCACAAATCGTATGATAAAACCTATGCATATCACTGTTTTTTCGAAATTCTAGATTTTGATGAATCAAATACAAGAAAGTTCTATCAGTTTACTTTTCATAAAAAAATATGATTTTCCAATATGTATCCCTTCTTTAGAGTCATAAGGATTTATAAAAACAGCGTGCAAACGTATGGTAAAACCTACGCAAATTTCTGATTTTTCAAAATTTCTAGAATATGATGAATCAAATATTGTTGGAAAGCTCTATCAGTTTTCTTTCATAGAGAAAAAATAATTTTCCAATCCAGGACCCATGTTTAGAGTTATAGGGTTTTCACCAAAACAACACAAATCTTGTGGTAAAACATTCGCAAATCACTAATTATTTGAATTTTTTTTTTTATTTTGAATAATCAAATACCGTTGGAAAGCTTTATCAGTTTAGTTTCATAGAGAAAAAATAATTTTCAATCACTAACCCTTGTTTAGAGTTTTAAGGATTTATCAAAACAATGCACAAATCGTATGTTAAAATTTTCGCAAATCACTGGTTTTTTGAAAATATGAGAATTTGATGAATGAAATACCATCGGAAAAATCTATTAGTTTACTTTCATCGAGAAAAATTAATTTTCCAAACCATGACCCTTGGTTAGAGTTACATAGATTTTACAAAAACAACGCACAAATCGTATGTTAAAACCTTTTCAAATCAACGATTTTTTTTTAAAATTTATAGATTTATATGAATCAAATACCGTTATAAAGCTCTTTCAATTTCCTTTTATAAAGAAAAAATGATTTTCCAATCCATGACCCTTATTTAGATTTATAAGAATTTTACTAAAACAACGTACAAATCGTGTAGCAAAACCTTTACAAATCAATTATTTTTTTAAATTTCTAGATTTATATGAATCAAATACCATTGGAAAGCTCACTCAGTTTACTTTCATAGAGAAAAATTTATTTTCCAATCCATGACCCATGTTTAGAGTTATAATGATTTTACCAAAACAATGCACAAAACCTTGCAAATCACTGATTTTTTAAAATTACAATAGTTTGATAAATCAAATACCATTCGAAAGCTCTATCAGTTTACTTTCATAGAGTAAAAATGATTTTTCAATCCGTGACCAGGGGCGGAGGCAGGAATTGTTTACTGTGGAGGCGAATAAAGCGATAATATAAATTAAATTTAAAATGTCAAAAATATTATTGCTAAAGAAAGTACTATAAGATAGCGTTAATATTGAAACTCAAACAACAGTAAGTTGATTATACAAAAATTCCAAGTTCCAGCATAAATTTTCCAAAAAAAAAAAATGTACTGTGGCACAAAAAGTTTAAATTAAAGTACTTACATTTATGTCCTCATAGTTGCTCTCGCTGAGTCTTCATATTCTGAAACCTCTGGATGATTTTTTCATTATCAACAGTATCAAATGTCTCATTCTCAATATATGTAACCAAACAATCATTCATCCACTGATCACCCATTCGACTGCTCAAATGATTCTTAACTATTTTCATTGCTGAGAATGCCCTTTCGACAGTTGCAGTTGCAACAGGTAATATTAAAGCTAACTTCACAATGGATATACAACATTCTTTTTTGTCTGAACTAATGTCTTTGCAAGACCACCAATTCCATCAACTTCTGAAAATTCATAAGCAGACCGCATATCCATTATATATGTCTCCAACTGATTGTCAAGCACCATGAGATCAACTTCAGAAAATTCTAATGAATAAAACCGAGCAAGACGGAGCAACTTATCCTTATCAAAAGCATAGAAAGAATTACTTGGATTCAAACATGCCACACAAAGAAGTAACTCGGTGTTTGTCTCTGTGAAACGATTGTTTAGCTCATGAAGTTGTTTGTCTATCACCCAATAAAATAGTTCAACTCTGTAATGATGCAAATTAGTATGATTTTTGGCATTACGCCGTGATCTTCCTGGAAGAACATACACATCATCCATGTGTAGAATAACAATATCATGCTTCTCACAAAAAGAAGAAATTTCATTAAGTAACAATGCCCACCCTCATCCCTCATCTTCTGCAAACGTTGTTTCGACAATTTAACCAATGTCATAGCATTCACAATATCTTGATCTTTTCTTTGCAGTGCATGTGACAACTCATTTGTAATTCCCAATACATTTTTCATCAAATGCATATTGAATACAAACTCAAAAGATTGAATTAAATTTAATAAAGCACAAGCTTCACCTTTTTGCTCTAAACTTGTACCATCATGTGAAACAATTTCCAGTACATCAACAACAGAGGAAAATAAAATAATCAAATTTATTAATGTACCATAATGTGATCCCCATCTTGTATCCCTGGGCCTATGGTGACTACTTTCTTGATTCAAACCACGTCCACTTGTAATTTCACCATTACTCAATGCTTCAAAGACTTTAGTTGCTTGCTTTTCTCTTAAAATGTCACGACGCTCGCATGAACCTCCAACAACATTCACTAAGTTACTAAGAACATTAAAAAGAAGAGATATTTGGCCGTGACTTTTTGCAACTGCTACAAGAGCCAACTGAAGTTGATGTGCAAAACAATGAATATAGAAAGCAAATGGATTCTCTTTTAAGATAAGGCTTTTAAGACCATTGAACTCCCCCTTCATGTTACTAGCTCCATCATAGCCTTGACCACGTAATTTTGACAAACTTAACCCATGCTTTGAGAATAATGATTGTATTGCTGCTTTAAGTGACAATGAAGTTGTGTCGTGAACATGAACTATTCCAAGAAACCGTTCAATGACACTTCCCTCTTTATTAACATAATGCAATAGAACAGCCATTTGTTCTTTGACTGCTACATCACGGGACTCATCAATCAAGATAGAAAAAAATTCATCTCCAAGATCATTGATTATTGCACTGGTAGTTTCAGTTGATGCTGCATTCACAATTTCTTTTTGGATATCATGGGCTGTTACTTTATGATTTTTTGGAGCATTTTTCAACACAACCTTGTTGATACTGTCATTGTGATCAGCAAGAAATTTTAGAAGCTCTAGAAAGTTACCTTGATTAAATGAATCGTCAGATTCATCATGTCCACGAAATGCCAAGCCTCGACGTAAAAGAAACCGTATACAGTCTACTGTTGCAGTCAAACGAGTTCAATAATCCTTTCGACTTTGTTTAGATTGTCTACAATATGCAGTTTCAATATGTTACCTTTGATTCATTAAAGTTTGACATTTGCTCCAAGCTTGATTATGAGCACTTCCGGGGCCTCCTATATGCATTTGAAGTCTTTCTTTTTTTTTTCCAATTTTTAAATCCACTTGAAACAAAAGAGTCGCCTCCAAACCGTTGTTCGTCAACATCCTCTCTCATAAGATAACAACACAAACAGAAAGCAGCTTCCTTGTCAACACTAAACTCTAACCAACTGCTAAACTCATCAAACCATTCAGGTTGGAAACGACGCAATGCTTTTCCCTGCTTTTTTTGTTTAAAATCGTGTCCACGAGGTTGACATGGACCTCTCAGTAAATAATTTCTTCGAATTTCATCTTTATCATTAGGATGATAATCACAAATTTTCTTTCGCAACCCCGGATCACTTGGAAGACTTTCAAAATCAATACGCGTATACTTAGATTGTTGTGGATCCACACTTTCTTGAGTTAAATTTTGTTCCGGTCTTGTTCTTTTAATTAAAAATTTCTCCATATCTACACCGAAAAACAAATCATTAGATAGAAGCTATTTGCCTTCCCTGTAATAGCACCGAAAATATCGACATAAAAATTCAAAAGCAACTGCAATCCACAGTCACGAGAAAGTAAACAACTCATGTCCATGTACACAAATATTGCATCAAAAAATATTAACAGGCAATAGCACATTTACAATCAGATTATAGAAATCTGCAGGGGTAAAGTCTAAAGACAATGGATTCCCATCTGTAACAATAACTATAAAATACATTATACATGTGTATATAGATATACACAATAATACAAGTTTTGCTTACATCCCCATTTCAACATTTTCTCAATTCTCAGTGAAATGAACTCAAATTCTCAGTCTCAGTTTGCTTTTTTTCAACCCAAACCCAACTATTAACTTGAATCCTCAATTTGCTCTTTTTCAACCCAACTATTAACTGCTCATTTGGGTAATTGAAAAAATTCAAAAATTCAAAAATCAATATCTCATAAATCCAAATATGAATTCGTCAAATAGAATTGGAAATTATTATTTATTAGGAAAAATTACCATAAGATCACACGATGGAAGAACCGAGAACGGACACTAGCAGATAATCGAAACCTCGGCCGGAAGGAATGAAGAATTAGAAATTAGAATCTACTATTGCCCTAACCCCTAAATGGCTATTCTTCACGCAGCAAGAGCAAAATGGAAATATGGAAACTAAAAACGTGTTGCTGGGTTCTAGTGATATTAGTATATGTTTTGTAATTGAATTTATAAAGAGGGGCAAAAAAGTAAATTAAAATAACTTAAAAAATATATTTACACTTTGGGCAGTGGGATGCCTACAATAACTTACAAAAAAAAAAATTTAATTGGGCTGCCCCCACTGCCCCCACACTGGATCCGCCAGTGTCCATGACCCTTGTTTAGAGTTATAAAGATTTTACCAAAGCAACGCACAAATCTTTTGATAAAACCTTCACAAATCTCAGATTTTTTGAAATTTCAAGATTTCAACGTTGGAAAGCTCTGTTAGTTTACTTTTATGGAGGAATGACATGGAGGAATAACTAATATCCAATCCACGATCCTTGTTTAGAATTATAAGAATTTTACCAAAACAACGTACAAATAGTGTGCAAAAACTTTCGCAAATCACTGATTTCTTGAACTTTCCAGATTTGATGAATCAAATACCATTGGAATGCTCTACCAGTTCACTTTCATAGAGAAAAAATGATTTTCCAATCTATGACCCTTGTTTAGATTTGCATTGCAAGGATTTTACCAGAATAATCCAAAAAATCAACGATTTAGTGTTATAAGTATTTTACCCAAACAATGCACAAATCGTATAGTAAAACCTTCGCAAATCTTTTTTTTTTTTTTTTTTTAAATTTCTACATTTTGATAAATCAAATACCATTAAAAAGCTTTATAAGTTTAATATCATAGAGAAAAAATGATTTTTCAATCCGTGACCTATATTTAGATTTATAAAAATTTTACCAAAACAACCCACAAATGGTGTTGTAAAACCTTCGCATATCAATGATTTTTTGAAATTTCTAGATTTATATGAATCAAATACCGTTGCAATGCTCTATTAGTTTACTTTCATAGAGAAAATTTTATTTTCCAATCCACGACCCTTGTATAGAGTTATAATGATTTTATCCAAACAACGTACAAATAGTATGGTAAAACCTTAAAAAATCTATGATTTTTTAAAATATCTAGATTTTTATGAATCAACTACCATAAAGAAAAAATGGTTTTCCAATCCATGACCAATGTTTACTGTAATAAGAATTTCACCAAAACAACGCACAAATTGTATGGTAAAACTATCACAAATCATTAATTATTTCAAATTTCTAGATTTTAATGAATCAAATACCTTTGGAAAGCTCTTTCATATACTTTCATAGAGAAAAAATGATTTTCTAATTCATGACCCTTATTTAGATTTATAAGGATTTTACCAAAACAACGCAAAAATCGTGTGATAAAACCTTTGCAAATCAATGATTTTTTGAAATTTTTAGATTCATATGAATCAAATACCGTTTGAATGCTCTATCAGTTTACTTTCATAGGATAAAAATTACTTTCCCATCGATGACCCTTGTTTAGAGTTATAATGACTTTATCCAAACAACGCACATATCATATGGTTAAACCTTCGCAAATCTATGATTTTTTCAAATTTTTTGAATTTTATGAATCAACTACCATTGGAAAGGTCTATCAGTTTACTTTTATAAAGAAAAAATAGTTTTCCAATATATGACCCATGTTTAAAGTTATAAGAATTTTACCAAAACAACGAACACATTGCATGGTAAAACCTTTGCAAATCACAAATTTTTTGAAATTTCTAGATTTTGATGAATCAAATACCGATGGAAAGATCTATTAATTTACTTTCATAGAGAAAAAATAATTTTTCAATCCTTGCATTTAGTTTGATTTATAGGGATTTTACCCAAATAACGCATAAATCGTGTCGTAAAACCTTCACAAATCAATGATTTTTTGAAATTTCGAGATTTATATGAATTAAATACCGTTGGAAAGCTCTATCTATTTACTTTCATGGAGAAAAATTTATTTTCCAATCCATGACCTGTTTAGAGTTATAATGATTTTACCAAAAAAAAAAAAAAAAACGCTCAAATCATATGTTAAATCCTCCGCAAATCACTATTTTTTGAAATTTCTAGATTTTGGTGTATCAAATATAGTAGGAAATCTCTATTTCATTATCACTGCTTAGAGTTATAAGTATTTTACCAAGACATCGCTCAAATCGTATGGTTAAACCTTCCCAAATCTATGATTTTTGAAATTTCTAGATTTTGATAAATCAAATACTATTAAAAAGCTCTATCAGTTTATTTTCACATAGAAAAAATGATTTTCTAATCTATGACCCTTTTTTAAATTTATAAGGATTTTACCAAAACAATGAACAAATCGTATGGTAAAGCCTTCGCAAATCTATGATTTTTAAATTTTCTAGATTTTTATGAATCAACTATCAATGGAAAGCTCTATCAGTTTACTTTCATCAAGAAAAAAACGATTTTTCAATCCATGACCTTTGTTTAGAGTTATAAGAATTTTACCAAAACAACGCATACATTTTATGGTAAAACCTTTGCAAATGAATGATTTTTTGAAATTTCTAGATATATATGAAACAAATACCGTTGGAAAGCTCTACCAGTTTACTTTTATAGAGAAAAAATTAATTATCAATCCATGACCCTTTGGTGAATCAAATACCGTAGGAAAGCTCTATTCAATTACCCTTGTGTAGAGATATAAGGATTTTACCAAAACAACACAATAATCGTTTGGTAACTTCACAAATAAATTATTTTTTGAAACTTCTAGATTTTGACAAATCAAATTCCATTAAAAAGTTCTATCAGTTTATTTTCACATAGAAAAAATGATTTTCCAATCCATTTCCCTTATTTGAATTTATAAGGATTTTAGAAAAACAATGCTCAAATTGTATGGTAAAACCTTCACCAATCAATTAATGTTTTGAAATTGATTGATTTTTTGCAAAGGTAATACCGTTGCAAAAGCTAGATTTATATAAATTTAAAAAAAATCAGTGATTTGCGAAGGTTTTACCAAATCATTTGTGCGTAGTTTTGGTAAAATCTTTATATCTTTAAACAAGGGTAATGGATTGAAAAATCGTTTTTTTTTTTCCTCTATGAAAGTAAAATTATAGAGCTTTCTAATGGTATTTGATTTACAAAAATCTAGAAATTTCAAAAAATCAGTGATTTGCGAAGGTTTTACCATACAATTTGTGGGTTGTTTTGCTAAACAAGGTTCATGGATTGAAAAATCATTTTTTCTCCCTAAAAGTAAACTGATACAGCTTTGCAACAGTGTTTGATTCATCAAAATCTAGAATTTCAAAAAAGAAGTAATTTGCAAATATTTTACCATACGATTTGTGCATTTTCTGGTAAAATCCTTGTAACTCTAAACAAGGGTCATGGATTGGAAATTTTTTTTCCCCATGAAATTAACAAACAGAGATTTCCAACAGTATTTGATTCATAAAATCTAGAAATTTCAAAAAATTAGTGATATGCGAAGGTTTTAGCATACGATTTTTGCGTTGTTTTGCTAAAATCTTTATTACTCTAAACAATGGTCATGGATTGGAAAATTATTTTTTCTTCATGAAAGCAAACAGCTAGAGCTTTCCAAAGGTATTTAATTTATCAAAATCTAGAAATTTCAAAATATTAGTGATTTGCGAAAGTTTTATCATACGATTTGTGCGTTGTTTTGCTAAAATCTTTATAACAATTTGTAATGACCGAAATTTTTTTCGTCTTTTAATTTCAAGTAAATAAAATTTTTACTTTCGACATCGCTTTGAACCTCATAGTTCATTTTAAATATTTTGTCACATTAAATTTTTTTGCGCGCGTTTGCTTCAAATTTTTAAGCTCGTCGATTATGGAATATTAATTTGAAAGTAAATCTTGTTCTATTTTGATTTGGCAAGTTTTTTTATTTTCAAGTTGAACAAGAAATAATTTCCAGCTAGCATAAATTTTTAAATTGGTTTTCCGTGTCAAGTTAAAAAAATTCCGACCCTTCATTTTTTATTTTTTTTATTCAAAAACCTGTTCTATTTCCTGCCCAATAACTCACCTATAATTAGCCCCAAAACCTGACCCAAACAACACTTTAAAACCACCGAAAAAATAGCCAAACAACCCCTTAACTTTTGCCATTTTTCTTCAACCAAACAGCCCCTCTATTAGCAAAGAAACCGCCCCCATGAACACCAAAACTACCCCCTATGATCTGAAAATTGTCCCTCCCAGCAGCCCCATGTTCAGCCATAATTCTCCTCAAATTACCCTCACATTTCAACCACTTCCTCCCCCCAAAAAAAGGTCCCAGAATTCGGATTTTTTGTGTTTGTTTCTCCTCCAGTTTCAGCCAACCAAACAGCCTCCATGACAATGAAGAAAACTGCCCCCATGATCCTCCACAACTTCCGACTTTCTTCTCCTCACTTTTCCTCACTTTTCAGCCCTCAATCCAACTGATTTATTCCTCCCAAATTCGTCCCTCCAGCAGCCCCGAAATCAGCCCCTTACTTGAGCAAAAAACTCCCACTTTTCCCTTCAAAACTCGTCCCTTAAGGTTCCAGCCATTGAGTGTTTAGTTTTTCCTTGTTTTTCAAGCAACCTTCCCACTTTCCTCTCCCAAACTTAGCACCAAAAAACTTAGCAAAAGCTCCTATCTTCTTCCTTCAATTTTTGGCCATTCAGTACTGTTGGCTCACATATCTAAATTGATATGTGAGCCAACAGTAACTTCACCACCCATTCTCATGATAAAAATAAGATAATCTTTATTTTGAAATGGCCGTATCAGTTCACTTGCATGTGAGAAAACTATTTAGGTGAAATCCTAAATAGTTTGGGATTTAGGATATTATGTTTGAGATAGTAAAACAATCCTTCTGAATTTAAAGAAGGAAATTTGAGATAGTAAAACCAGATTAATACAAAGTCCTCTGCTAGTTAAAACCAGCTTTTCATGTAATATGTTGTGGATTAGAAGATAGAACTTTTGGTCTGCTTATGTTGGGAAAGCTCTGATCTCACATGCAAAATAAGATAATCTTTATTTTAACCATATCTTTAGTGTTGTTGAAAACACTAAAGATACGGTTCTTATCACCACATCGGTTTACTTTCATATAAAATCACAAGTGCTGCAGAAACACAATTGCGTTTCTAATTCGGCATGTGGATGACATACTATTATTATGAAACGATGTTCCCATGCTGAAATTAATAAAATTGTATCCAAGAATTTCTCCATGAAGGATATGGGTAAGGCAGTGTACATGTTTGGAATAAAGATTTATAGAGTTGGCCTATCTCAATCTACATACATAAATAAAATCTTAAGAATATTTAGTATGGAAGAGTCCAAGAGAAGACTCTATCATATCGAGCATGGGATCTATCTCTCAAAAGAGTGTCCAAAAATACAAATTGTGAGAGATCGCATGAATAGGATTCCTTATTCATCACCAATAAGATCTATCATGTATGCCATGTAATGTACTCAATCGGATGTTTCATATGCTTTGAGTGTCACAAGCAAGTTCCAAGAGAACTCTGGAGAGAAACATTAGATCACGGTCAAGAACATTCTTAAGTACTTAAGAAGATTTAAGACATGTTCTTGGAGTATGGAGAAAATGAACTCGGAGTTCAAGGATATGCTGATCCAAGGCTTTGATCTTTCCAGGGTTGGCCTCTATGTCTCTCTGGTTAACATTGTAGCCTAGAAACTTCCAAGAGGAAATCCCAAAGACACACTTCAAGGAATTGAGCCTCATGTGGTATGCTCTAAGGACTTGGAATGTCTCTTCCAGGTTTTGCATATGGTTCTTGGCCTTCAAGATCTTAACAAGAATGTCATCCAAGTACACCTCCATGGTAGAGCCAAGTTGGTTGGCAAACATTTTGTTGACGAGTCGATGATAATTTGCCCCGGTGTTTTCCAAGCCAAAAGGCACAACTTTATAGCAGTACAATCTATTCTTAGTGACAAAGGAGACGTGTTCATCGTCTGAAGTGTATATTGGGATCTGTTTGTAGCCAAAATAAATATCTATGAAGCATCCAACCCACGTGGAGTGCTACGAGGTATTGAAGGGCGTAACACAAATTTTCAAGCACAACTATACAAATCAATGGAATCCATAAATTAATAAGCATGCACGTTTAGAATAACCACTATTTATTCGAATTTCAATTAATGAAAAATGCTGAATACATACCAATAGGAAGATCGGAGAAGAATAAAGCTAGTAGACTAGATTGAAAATGGAATAAAAAAAGAACCTGTTTGAGTGGGTTTGTTATTATCTCAGTGATTTAAAGGGACTAAAAAATGAAATTAATTAAAATAAAACAAATTATTCCCAATCGATTTATATATTATATTACAAGCTTTAAAATGCCATATTTCTTAGGAAATTATTAGTACAGCCTTAAGGTAATCAATGGAGAGGACTTTGTATTAATCTGGTTTTACTGTAAGAAATTGAGGTATACATGCACAGCAGAAATTAAATGTTCAATTCCTATAAGCCCGGATCAACCTTGCACTTAGATAAAATTTGTGATAGAAGTTTACCTTTGATGAATATCGTGAAATCTGATTTCTGACTAGCCTGATATGCGATCTTCAATACCACAACTGTCCAATTGTCCAGCCTCCAATGGTGATCCACACAGCAAGAACAAATCTGGACTTCCACAATCAAGAAAAGATGAAGGCGGAACCTTTTGGGAGAAAATTGATTGGGTTGTCTTTTGCTTGTACTAGCAAGTAATGGAAAAACAACTATTGTGATTAATATGATGTGGCCTTGTATATATAGGTAGGACTAACCCTAGCCCTAGTTCTAGTCCAACTAAAACTCATCAACAAACAGGCCCAATTAATTAATGTAATTAATTAATTTGGCCCAATAAGTAATTAAGTACGACCCAAATATTTGGACCTTGGACATTAATTCTTACATTTACAGGCTTTATGTTTGTACTAACCCTTGTTCAGAGTTTTAAGGATTTATCAAAACAATGCACAAATCGTATGTTAAAATTTTCGCAAATCACTAGTTTTTTGAAAATATGAGAATTTGATGAATAAAATACCATCAGAAATATCTATTAGTTTACTTTCATCGAGAAAAATTAATTTTCCAATCCATGACTCTTGGTTAGAGTTACAAGATTTTACAAAAACAACGCACTCGTATGTTAAAACCTTCTCAAACCAATGATTTTTTTTTTAAAATTTATAGATTTATATGAATCAAATACTGTTAAAAGCTCTTTCAGTTTCCTTTAATAGAGAAAAAATGATTTTCCAATCCATGACCCTTATTTAGATTCATAAGAATTTTACTAAAACAATGTACAAATCGTGTAGCAAAACCTTTGCAAATCAATAATTTTTTAAAAAATTTAGATTTATATGAATCAAATATCGTTGGAAAGCTCTATCAATTTACCTTCGTAGAGAAAAATTTATTTTCCAATCCATGACCCATGTTTAGAGTTATAATAATTTTACTAAAACAACGCACAAAACCTTGCAAATCACTGATTTTTAAAAATTACAATAGTTTGATAAATCAAATACCATTCGAAAGCTCTATCAGTTTACTTTCATAGAGTAAAAATGATTTCCCAATGCATGACCCTTGTTTAGAGTTATAAATATTTTACCAAAGCAACGCACAAATCTTTGGATAAAACCTTCACAAATATCTGATTTTTTGAAATTTCAAGATTTTAATGTTGGAAAGCTCTATTAGTTTACTTTCATGGAGGAATAACTAATATCCAATCCACCATCATTGTTTAGAGTTATAAGGATTTTACCAAAACAACTTGCAAATAGTTTGGTAAAACTTTCGCAAATTACTAATTTTTTGAACTTTCCAAATTTGATGAATCAAATACCATTGGAATGCTCTACCATTTCACTTTCACAGTGAAAAAAGAATTTTTCAATCTATGACCCTTGTTTAGAATTGTAAAGATTTTACCAAAACAACCCAAAAAATCGTACAGTAAAACCTTTCCAAAACACTGATTTTTTTGAAATTTCTAGATTATGATGAACCAAACACCATTAGTAAACTTTATCAGTTTACATTTATGAAGAAAAATGATTTATTAATTCGTGACCCTTATTCAGAGTTCTAAGAATTTTACCAAGAAAAAGTACAAATCATATGATAAAACCTTTGCAAATCACAAACTTTTTGAAATTTCTAGATTTTGATGAATCAAATACCATTGAAAAGCTCTATCAGATTACTTTCATATAGAAAAAATGATTTTCCAATGATGCTTATTTAAATTTATAAAGATTTTACCAAAACAACACTGAAATCGTATGGTAACTTTTCGTAAACCACTTTTTGAAATTTCTAGATTTTGATGAATCAAATACAGCTGGAAAGCTCTATCAGTTTACTTTCATACAGAAATACGATTTTCCAACTATAACCCTTGTTTAGAGTCATAAGGATTTATCAAAACAGCACGCAAAGGTATGGTAAAACCTACCCAAATCTCTGATTTTTCAAAATTTCTTGAATTTGATGAATCAAGTACTGTTGGAAAGCTCTATCAGTTTACTTTCATAGAGAAAAAATGATTTTCCAATCCATTACCCATGATTAGATTTATAAGGTTCTTAATAAAACAACACAAATCTTGTGGTAAAACATTCGCAAATCACTAATTTTTTGAAATTCTTTGATTTTGAATAATCAAACACCGTTGGAAAGCTTTGTTAGTTTAGTTTCATAGAGAAAAAAATAATTTTTCAATCACTAACCCTTGTTTACAGATATAAGGATTTATCAAAATAATGCACAGATCGTATGTTAAAATTTTTGCCAAATCACTAGTTTTTTTAAAAATACGAGAATTTGATGAATGAAATACCATCGGAAAGATCTATTAGTTTACTTTCATAGAAAAAAATTAATTTTCCAATCCATGACCCTTGGTTAGAGTTACAGGGATTTTACAAAAACAACGCACAAATCGTATGTTAAAACCTTCTCAAATCAATGATTTTTTTAAAATTTCTAGATTTATATGAATCAAATACCATTAGAAAGCTCTTTCAGTTTCCTTTCATAGAGAAAAAATGATTTTCCAATCCATGACCCTTATTTAGATTCATAAGAATTTTACTAAAACAGCGTACAAATCGTGTAGCAAAACCTTCACAAATCAATAATTTTTTGAAATTTCTAGATTTATATGAATCAAATACCCTTGGAAAGCTCTACCAGTTTCCCTTCATAGAGAAAATTTTATTTTCTAATCCATGATCCTTGCAAATCACTTATTTTTTAAAATTACAATACATTGATAAATCAAATATCATTTGAAAGCTCTATCAGTGTACTTTCATAGGGTAAAAATGATTTCTCAATCCATGACCCTTGTTTAGAGTTATAAAGATTTTACCAAAGCAACGCACAAACCTTTTGATAAAACCTTTGCAAATCTTTGATTTTTTGAAATTTCAAGATTTTAACGTTGGAAAGCTCTGTTAGTTTACTTTTATGGAGGAATAACTAATATCCAATCCATGATCCTTGTTTAGAGTTATAAGAATTTTACCAAACCAACGTACAAATAGTGTGGTAAAACCTTCGCAAATCATTGATTTTTTGAACTTTCCAGATTTGATGAATCAAATACCATTGGAATGCTCTACCAGTTCACTTTCATGGAGAAAAAAATGATTTTCCAATCTATGACCCTTGTTTAGATTTATAAGGATTTTACCATAACAACCCAAAAAATCGTATGGTAAAATCTTCCCAAATCACTAAGTTTTTGAAATTTCTAGATTTTGATGAACCAAACACCGTTGGAAAGCTCTATCAGTTTACATTTATAAAGAATAATGATTTTTTAATTCATGACCCTTGTTCAGAGTTCTAATAATTTTACCAAGAAAAAGCACAAATCGTATGATAAAACCTTTGCAAATCACTGACTTTTTGAAATTTCTAGATTTTGATGAATCAAATACCATTGAAAAGCTCTAACACTTTACTTTCATATAGAAAAAATGATTTTCCAGTGACGCTTATTTAAATTTATAAAGATTTTACCAAAACAACATTGAAATCGTATGGTAACCTTTCTTAAACCACTTATTTGTTGAAATTTCTAGATTTTTATAAATCAAAAACAGTAGAAAAAGCTCTATAAGTTTACTTTCATAGAGATAAAAATGATTTTTCAATCCATAACCCTTGTTTAGAGTTATTAAGATTGATCAAAACAACGAACAAGTTGTATGGTAAAACCTTCGCAAATCACTGATTTTCTAAAATTTCTAGATTTTAATTAATAAATATAGTTGGAATGATCTATCACTTTACTTTCATGGAGGAAAAACTAATATCCAATTCATGACCCTTACTTAGAGTTATAAGGATTATACCAAGACAACGTACAAATAGTGTGGTAAAACTTATGCAAATCACTGATTTTTTGAACTTTCAAGATTTGATGAATGAAATACCATTGGAATGCTCTATCATTTCACTTTCATAGAGAAAAAATGATTTTCCAATCTATGACCCTTGTTTATATTTGTAAGGATTTTACAAAAATAACCTAGAAAATCGTATGTAAAACCTTCAAAATCACTATTTTTTTGAAATTTCTAGATTTTGATGAATCAAATACCACTGGAAAGATCTTAGATGAAGAAAAAATGATTTTTGAATCCATGACCCTAATTTAGAATTATAAGGATTTTGCCAAAATAACGCACAAATCGTATGGTAAAACTTCCACAAATTATTGATTTTTGAAATTTCCATATTTTGATATATCAAATACCGTTGAAAAGCTCTATCAGTTCACTTGCATGTGAGAAAATGATTTTCCAATACATGACCCTTGTAGAGTTATAAATATTGTTGATCATTGTTTGGAGTGAACTAATAGAGCATTCCAACCATATCTTTAGTCTTTTTCAAGTATTTAGTGTAAAAAATTACACTAAATACTTGAAATTACACTATTTTCATAAAGATCAAAAATCAGTCTAGATTGTTCTCCAAACAATCTAGAAAATTGTACGATGAAAATGTCCCATACAAACTTGGGATTCTCTAACTATTTAGTATTAACTATATTGTTGTATATGTAAGAATGGCTCAATTTTAGAATAGTTGTTCAGGAAATAAAACATCGCTTGATTTCGAACATGAGTGGGAAATGTCGTTGGTGACTTATTTCCAATTGGGCAACACTGCGACTGAAAAATAGAAAGTTGTATTCGTGGAATACTAGCATCCTCGTTTATGTCTGGTTGGTTGAACCTTGTTTCTATGTCCTCGAAGTACCTCGAACAAAAATTCAATGCCTCGTCCACAACACACCCTTCAGGTATTGAACCCTCCGGCCGAGCTCGATTTTTGACGTAGTCCTTCAGTTTCTTTAGGTATTGCTCGAATAGATACATCCATCTCATGTGCACCACACCTCCAAGGATTGCCTCTTCTGTCAAATGCATTACGAGGTGAATTATGATGTTGAAGAAGGCTGGCGAAAATATTCATTTTAACTTGCAGAGGACTAAATAGTACAAACTTTAATTGAGCTAACAATTAGAAGTCTACAATTTCGTGTAGACTTCTAAAATCGAAAAGGATGACGTCTTGTTCTTGATCTTCGTTCAATTCTTCAAAAGAGCAATTATTGAATGCTATCCTATATTACGATATAAAATGTACTACCGTAATCCAAGTTCCTATGGATAAGTGTTTGGGAGCGTACCATAGATATTACCCTAGTAATATCTATGGTACGCTCCCAACCCTCTAATGCTTCAGAGGGTTGGGGGAGCGTACCATAGAATTGTAATATTTTCAACTTTCATTAAACTTGAGTCCTTACAAAGAAGATCTACGGAGATCACTTTACTTTATGACTTGTAGCAATCTAAACTTTTTGGGCGTAACACTTTTCAGCATATTTTTTTGGAATTGAAATTGTTATTGACATATTAATTTGATATGACATATTAATTTGATATGAGTTTTGACAATAAATAAAATTGTGAATTTTACAAATTTAGGTTTTTACAGTTCACACTAAACTAATCTTTACTGTGAACTGTAGACTTATACAGTTCAGAGTAAAGTTTAGTTTTTAACTAATCTTTACTTTCGTTGCTGATATTGATCGGTATAGGACAAGTGTTGATACGGTTAAAGTAATGACAAATAATTATTGAAAGATTTATAATTGTACAATTGGACATCCTGAAAATTTTATGTTTTCTAAGTGAACTCTGGAGAGAAACATTAGATCACGGTTAAGAACATTGTTAAGTACTTAAGAAGATTTAAGACATGTTCTTGGAGTACGGAGAAAATGAACTCAGAGCTCAAGGATATGCTAAAAGAGCTAATCAGTGAACAAAGAGTTCAAACATTTTTTTTGAAAGATTCCCTTAGAGTCATTGAATTTTATCTTCTGTGGTTGATTTAACTGATGAATTTAACTTGATATTTATTGTGCATTATTAAGTGATATGAATTATTGATGATGATCAAATATTAATGTATTACCTTTTTTTTTGGTCTTGAATATGAATTGAGGCTTTGGATAGAAAATAACATGCTCTGTCATTTTTTGCTTTAAAAGTGATAGAAGAATTTATACAAGTGACACAAACAAATTTGGATCACAATTTTCTCTGTGATTGATTTAACTTGATAGTTATTGTGCATTATTGAGTGACATGAATTATTGAAGATGATCAAACATTAATGTATTATTTTTTTTTTTGTCTTGAATAGGAATTGAGGCTTTAGATAGAAAAGTGAAATGCTCTGTGACTTTTTGTTTAAAAAATGACTGAACAATGTATACAAGTGACACAAACAAATTTGGATTATAATCTTGTATGTGGTTGATTTAACTAATGTATTTAAAGTCCTCCCTAGAGTCCCCTAAACAAATTTGATTTATATGAATGTGTTGAAATTGAGAACAATTTCAACACATTTTGTCATTTTGATTCATTGAGTAGGTTTATCTCAAGTTACATTTTGATAAGAGTAACTTGAGACCTTTTATGCACACATCAGACATCAGATGACACATCTGATGTCTGCTAAAACGTCATTTTTTTTGTTCATGACAAAAAAAATGATATATTAATATTTGATCAACGCAGACTTGATAAAGATAGCAATGACCACTTTGAGTTCCAAAATTCTCTCTCAGGACAAAGAACATTTTGCAAAACTAGCCGTCGATGCAGTTATGAGGTTAAAGGTAAAGTCATTTGCACTTAGTTGCTTGTGAATTGATGCCTTGGGTGTGCTACATAGACAATTTTGGCATACCTGTCAATATTTGTCTCTTGGTAATAGTAATTAAGCTATGCTTTCAATTATTTTGGCCTATCGATAATTAAAGACAAAGTGAATGTATAACTTCACTTTATTTCTACAAAGTGAAGTGATAATAATTGGTGAAACTTGTAGTTTCACCAATTATTATAAATTGATTGGTGAAATATTTTGGTTCATAAAATTTAATAGTTCATAAAAAAATTTATGAACTATTAAATTTTTTTTTATGAACTATTATAAAATTTAATTATCATATTTTTAGATAAAATATGATAATGGGAACCTATGGCAAAAGATCTCATGCCATTGAAGCATTTTTGAGTGATTTGTATGATTGTTTGAGGTGCAAACAATAATAAAAATCGTATGCAAAGCAGATGTCAGATGACTACAAAATAGGGATTACTGAAGTGTCTAAATGACCTCACGTCATTACATTTTATAAAAAGTTAAGGTTTGCCCTTAAGAATAAGCCTAAAAGCACATGGAAATATTGCTTCATTAACATGATTCAAACTAACAACAAAGTGCGTTATAAAGTTCCTGGAACCTCAAACTACCAACAGTTTACTCGATTTATATCCAAGAAAAAAAAATACATTCATGTTTGATCATCCTCAATAATTAATGTCACCCCATAATTCAAAACAAATATCAAGTTAAATCCACCACTCGACTGCGAGAATTTTAACATGAATGTATTGTTTTTTTTTCTTGGATATAAATCGAGGTTTTATAAATTTGAGATTGGTCAAACAAACTAGATGATGATCTTTGGGCATATCAAACTGCATTTAAAACTCCAATTCGAATATCAAAATTGGTGTTCTTTCTTGGTTGTCAACCTAATAGTAAAACCAAATCACTGTGTACACGCAAAACTTCTAAATAATTTCACGTTACTCAGATTTTGAGCCACTGCACATCTCTGCTTTGCTCCCATTTCATCATTCACATGTCAATATAATATACTTACACATGAAATCATATAAGTTAGACTATCAGTTAATGAATTATATAACGTAATCGCACACCAAATCCAGTAAACAAATTTGGAAGGTTGAATATGAATCTCGGACAAAATGTTAAATTGGTCAAATTTTGATCATGAGTATCCAATTCATTCATAAAATTTAGATTCTCAAGTTATACTTATAAAACCTTTTATAATTAATTTTGAAGAGTGATCTCCGTCTTTCTCGTGAACTGATTATTAGATTCTATGTACCACAGCTGTCTCCGTATGAAAGCTCTATTCAATTACCCTTGTGTAGAGATATAAGGATTTTACCAAAACAACACAATAATCGTATGGTAGCAGAAACTCGTTCTATCATTGTTGAACAATTTTGGTCCAAATTTTACAAAATTCACGAGTATGGCCTACCTTCGGATGTTCTAAAGCTATTTTCAACTAGAATTCATTGTGTATTAACCATAACAATAGTTTTATGAAACTTTAAATACCAATTTGGCAATTTAAAATTCGTTATAATTACTAATTGGGAGTATGCCATTATTTGAAGATAAAATAGGCCTATTATTTAAAATAGGTTAAAGGTAACTCTTAGCTGGTTAAAATAGGCCTATTGTTGTGAAAATAGTGGTTATTATTAGCAATAAATAACCACTAGACCATACTCACTTAAAATAGACCTATTAAACATTTCAACCACACATTTCAATAACTTTTATCAACTTTTACCAAAAAAATCTGATTTTAATCAAACACATTTTAAATGTCATTTTGGTGAACAAAATTAAAAGTTTTGGGACTTGATGACACGTAGTTAAAAAAAATTGATCTAACTTATTGGACAACAATTTTGTGCTAGTATGTCAAATAATGGCAAACTCCCAATTAGTTGGGTCGGACTTAATTTCTTATTGGACCGAATTAATTAATTAAGATTAATTAATTGCATCCGTTAGTTGTTGGATATTTAATTAGTAATTATAACGAATTTTAAATTATTGAAAGATTTATAATTGGACAATTGGACAACTAGAATTCTAATATTTAGGTTGAAACTATTTATTTTTTATTTGTGTCACTGACTTGAGTTTGACTTTTTTAGGAAGCTAAGCATTGCCTAGTGCACAAGTGCAAATATTGCATGCAAAACATTACTTGAACTCTTACATTGGGGCTTGGTCAAGCTTTCCAACCTAACCCCTGCCAACAAACATCTTGGTAGGTCTAATTTGTAGATATCTATATGTTTCGTCTTGTTGTTTAATTACACAACAAATGTAGATGAGGCCTACTTCTAATTTTTATTTTTGTTCGAAGACGAACAAATGTTTAGTTTGGGGGTGTTTGATAAGTGTATTTTGTGCACTTATTCAGGTCTTTAAACTAAGCTTTTATCACATTATTTTATCAATTTTCTGCTTAATCTAGTTTGTTATTGCTTTTATTTCAGTTTTGGACCCGTCTCTAAGAAATTGGAAAAGAATGGATGAAAAGGCAATAAATTGGAAGATGTATCGGAAGTAAGGGGACTCAATTGAATTCAATTGAAAGTTGAAGGACCATTCTGGAAGATTTTGGAAAGATTGAGGACTGAATTGACCATGATACAAAGTGGAGGATCAAAACAGCAGAACAACAAAATAATAGGCTGGGCGCGATCGCCCAACCTATAGCTGGGGCGAGCGCCCAGCACTGTTTTCTAAAAACAGTGTACAATTCCAGTCACCTGGGCGATCGCCTTGCAAAGCAATAAACCAAAATCATTCTAGGATTTTGGTTTATTGATAGGTACCTACAATACACATGGTATTTTACCAACCACGCATAAGGATATGAGCTTTTGGCAATTTAAAATTCGTTATAATTACTAATTGGGAGTATGCCATTATCTGAAGATAAAATTTCAAATAATGACAAATAATTATTCAATTTTGTCAAATATCGTAGGAAATCTCTATTTCATTATCCTTGCTTAGAGTTATAAGGATTTTACCAAGACATCGCTCAAATCGTATGGTTAAACCTTCCCAAATCTATGATTTTTGAAATTTCTAGATTTTGATAAATCAAATACTATTAAAAAGCTCTATAAGTTTATTTTCACATAGAAAAAATGATTTTCTAATCTATGACCATTTTTTAGATTTATAAGGATTTTAACAAAACAATGAACAAATCATATGGTAAAGTCTTCACAAATCTATGATTTTTTAATTTTCTAGATTTTTATGAATCAATTATCGATGGAAAGCTCTATCGGTTTACTTTCATCGAGAAAAAAAAACGGTTTATCAATCCACGATCTTTGTTTAGAGTTATAAGAATTTTACCAAAACAACGCATAAATTTTATGGTAAAACCTTTGCAAATGAATGATTTTTTGAAATTTCTAGATATATATGAAACAAATACCGTTGGAAAGCTCTATCAGTTTACTTTTATAGAGAAAAAATTATTTATCAATCCATGACCCTTTGGTGAATCAAATACCGTAGGAAAGCTCTATTCAATTACCCTTTTGTAGAGATATAAGGATTTTACCAAAACAACACAATAATTGTATAGTAACTTCACAAATCAATTATTTTATGAAACTTCTAGATTTTTATAAATCAAATGCCATTAAAAAGTTCTATCAGTTTATTTTCACATAGAAAAAATGATTTTCCAATCCATTACCCTTATTTTAATTTATAAGGATTTTAGAAAAACAATGCTTAAATCGTATGGTAAAACCTTCGCCAGTCAATTATTTTTTTGAAATTGATTGATTTTTTGCAAAGGTAATACCTTTGCAAAAGCTAGATTTATATAAATTTCAAAAAAAAAAAATCAGTGATTTGCGAAGGTTTTACCAAACCATTTGTGCGTTGTTTTGGTAAAATCCTTATATCTCTAAACAAGGGTAATTGATTGAAAAATCATTTTTTTTCTCTCTATGAAAGTAAAATTATAGAGCTTCCCAACGGTATTTGATTTACAAAAATCTAGAAATTTCAAAAAATCAGTGATTTGTAAAGGTTTTACCATACAATTTGTGGGTTGTTTTACTTAAATCTTTATAACGCTAAACAAGGTTCATGGATTGAAAAATCATTTTTTCTCCCTGAAAATAAACTGATATAGCTTTGCAACAGTATTTGATTCATCAAAATCTAGAATTTCAAAAAAGCGGTAATTTGCGAAGATTTTACCATATGATTTGTGAAGTTTTTGGTAAAATCCTTGTAACTCTAAACAAGGGTCATGCATTGGAAAATTATTTTTTTGCCATGAAATTAACAAATAGAGCTTTCCAACGGTATTTGATTCATAAAATCTAGAAATTTCAAAAAATCAGTGATATGCGAAGGTTTTACCATACAATTTTTGCGTTGTTTTACTAAAATCTTTATTACTCTAAACAATGGTCATGGATTGAAAAATTATTTTTCTCTATGAAAGCAAACTGATAGAGATTTCCAATGGTATTTAATTCATCAAAATCTAGAAATTTCAAAAAATAGTAATTTGTGAAAGTTTACCATACAATTTGTTCATTGTTTTGGTAAAATCCTTATAAATCTAAACAATGGTCATGGATTGGAAAATTATTTTTTCTTCATGAAAGCAAACAGCTAGAGCTTTCCAAAGATATTTAATTCATCAAAATTTAGAAATTTCAAAAAATCAATGATTTGCAAAAGTTTTATCATACGATTTGTGTGTTGTTTTGCTAAAATATTTATAACATTATGTAATGACTGATTTGTGGGTTGTTTTGCTAAAATCTTGATTTCAAATTTTTTTACCGCAAAAACTCTAAACTGATGATTGAATAAGAAAATAGATGGATAATAAAAAAAGGCCATTAATTATCCTCTTGAACCCACGAGATACACGATTGAATTGGAAATAGGCAAATGCGTGATCTATGTCGTTCACAAGGCCGTGCCCTCATGTGGCGATTAAAACAGTCAACCTTGCAAATGTGAGGGTAGACATTCAAGAATTCAAGAAAATCACTCTTTTATCCAACCCTGATTTACTCAAAGTGCACTGTGTTTTGGAGAATAACGGCGTTCTGTGGGTCATCACTCCATTCTTGTTGATGGGGTCTTTTGAATCGATTGGCTCTACTTCTTTTTTTGATTTATCGGAACTTTGCATTACCACAGTGCTGCATAAAGTCTTAAATGGATTGTCTTTTCTTCATAATAAAGGGCATGGTCATTGAGGCATAAAGCCAAGTAACATATGTTGAATTTGGAACACAAAAAGAACTTATTTTATTATATAAACGCTTGTATAATATTTTTGGTACAGAACCCAACACTCACCCTTAGCACTCTTATCACTAACTACATTTTCTCACCCTATTAAAATACAATACACCAATACCCTATTTATACTTGGTTACAACATTTCTAGAGAGATCTATTAATGGAAGTCAACAAAAAACTAGAAAGTTCTAATGCTAATTAAAATAATAAATGCTCCATGATTATTCTAGATCTTTCTTGGTGTATGTGACATAAGAGAAGATTCTAGACAAATCATTTTAAAAGAAAACAAGGAGAAAAATCTAAAACCTTCAAATAAGTTGGTGATAACTTTCAATTTTCCCATTTTCCACCGACAATTTAATTTAGCTCTTTAATTCTCTTTATTCCTAGCCGTGTCCAAAACTCTTCGAATTTTGAAGTAACGAGTCCTTTGGTTAATATGTATGTCACTTGTTCTTCATTGTTGATGTGCTTCAAGTCGATCTTCTCTTTAACCACCTTTTCTCTGATGAAGTGATAGTGTACTACGACGTGCTTAGTTCTTACATGACACACTAGGTTTTTTGCTATGCGAATAGCTTATTGTTTCACACAATATAATTGTGTTGCATAGCTTACCGGTTGATGTAGATCCTCCATCAACTACATTAGCCATGTACTTCCTTTAGCTGCCATTCCTGCTGCTCTATATTTAGCCTCTGCTTTTCACAAAGATACTGTTAGTTGTCTCTTATTACACCATGACACTATAGCTGACGCCAAAATGAATACGTACCCAGTTGTCGATCTCTTCGTATCTTGACATCCTGCATAGTCCGCATCACAATAGCTAAAGATCTTGCAATTTTTATTTTTCTTGTAAAAGACTCATTAGTAAATTGTTCCTTTTACGTACGTAAAGATCCGACATACTACTTCAAGATGTGGCTTTTCCAAGAAGCGGCTTGCTATCCCCATTGCATATGTAATATCAGGTTATGTCAACATCAATTAGATTAAACTTCCTACTAACTGACGATACATGGTTGGATTCTCCAAATCCTTGCCTTCATCTGCACAAAGTTTGGAGTTGATCTCGATCAGGGTCGTTATTAGCTTGCATTCAATGATGAACCTGTCAGTCAGATTTCAAATGAAAGTGCTTGGAGAGCTAAATCATTTTCTTGGGCTCGATATGGAAAGGGAAAAAAAAAAAGCAGGATTAACATGATTACTATAGTAATCTTGACCATTGGACTAAATGTCTCATCATAACCCAAGTCATACTATTGTGAGAATCTACGTGCCACTAGTCATGCCTTATACATCTCTATTGACACATCGAATTGCTTCTTTACCTTGTATACCCATTTGTAGGATATAGGCTTTACTCTACCAGGTATTGGCAACAAAGTCCCAAGTCTCATTTTGCTTTAGAGCCACGATCTCTTCTTCCATTGCCTTTATCCACTCCTTGTGTTGGACTGCCTCTTCAAAGGTTTCTGGCTCGTTGGTACTTTCATCTTCTTCTACTACTGCATTAGCATACTTGGGATTTGGCCTTCATTGTCTAGTTGATTTCCTTAGTTGTGGTTGAAGACACGTTGGTAGTACTATTGTATTAGACAAATAAGTTAAAGAGGATAAAATAGGAACTCTTTGATTTCAATTTTCGTCGTATTTGGACAGAGTCATCCTTGGAGGCCCAAGTGTTACAAAAATTGAATGTTGGAGATCAAAATGACACAAGAATAGTGAATGGGATACAAATGTTCATTGAAGTAAAGAATGGTAATGTTGTAGTTGCAATTTTATTTTTGAATTGTTCTCACTATCGCTAGATTTGGTATAACTTTTGATATACTGTTTCTTTTACTAAAAATGATATATTTGCACTCACTATGGCAGGGGCAAGGGCGGGTGCAGTAGAAACCTCTTGCCCTTCCATGTTATGACTTTGAAGAACTGGGAGGCAAACTAGACTTTCTCACTCGTGTTGTTGCACTTAAATTTTATCTTGCAGTGGCTGAAAGAGGTCCAATGACACTCGGAGGAACAAAAAATTCTAGTAATATTATTTTCTAGGCACAAACCCTTTTAGAAGCTTATAATGGGGAGATGTTTTAGTCATATTGTCAAAAGTAACATATTTCTAAATTATAGTGAAATGAATTTTCAACAGAACCTATGCTGGTTGGAGTAAAAATTAGGAGTTGCTGGATCATTAAATTTGTTACTCAGTCAGAAGATATTGTTTTTTGACACGATCTTATGGATAAAAATAGATGAACGGAGTTTTAGATATTACGCCTTGTTATAGAAAAATGAAGTGTGTTGGAAGATTTCTATGCTTTAAGTAATTAGGAAAAGCTGTATATTCTATTGTACATAATTCTTGAATTTCATGGATTTAGATAGGATATTATTTATGATTTTCTTAAACTAGCTCTGATTTGATTTACCTAGATTAATGTTTACTGAATCATATAAATGTATTGATCCTTGTGTCATTTTTAATAAATGCAGTTCACATTTTTCCACATGGTACCAGAGGCTACTACAACACAATTTTCCAGAACTTTTGTTTCTAGATTGTCATTTGGAGATCATCCCAATATCCAGCTTGACTGAACCAACAACGGAGACACTTCCAAATCAAACGGTCGGTGAACTGCAAAATCCTCAATCTGCTTGCCATCTTTATGGGAAGAATTACCTGCACTATGCACTTTTCTAAATAGTAAGGGTAAACTCACTCATCTTACCGGTACTGGACCGAATGCTGAAGATCCAAAATTCCAAGTTTGGGATGAAGAGGACGCCATGATCATGTCATGGTTACGGAATTCAATGACTCCTGAAATCAGTGGAACATACATGTTTTTGACTACGGCAATGAAAATTTGGGATACCATTCGCCAGACTTATTCAAAGATGCAATATGCTACTCAAATTTATGAAATCAAGGTTGAATACTATACTTTTTTGAAAAACTTATGACAAGAAATGGACTATTATCAAAATATTAACATGAATTCCAGTTACGCTTCAAAAGTTCGTGAAACATGAACAAGCCATTGAATTTCTTGCTGGACTGAATGTAGAGTTTGATCTGATACCCATTATCTTAGGAGAAGAAGTCCTACCATCCATCAATGAGGTGTTTTCAATTATTTGTGCTGAGGAAAGTCAAAGGATTTTTATGTTGGAACCACAAGTTGTAGATAGTTCAACCATGATTGTTTCGAAGACGGGTGCTGACAAAATGAAATCAAACTCCTTCAGTGCTAGTCCGAATGGAAGTGGACGTTCTGACATGCCAAAAGAATCCAACAAATATGGACGTTTGTGTACCCAGAAAGAAGACATCGAAAAGCTAAAAAAAATCTTTTGCACTCTTGAAAAATCATCGGGTATGTGCTCTTTCAAACAATCAGGTAGAACTCCATTATCTCTTGCTTTAAGTGCCTCCAAAGTAATCTTTTCCAACTCGTGGGTCATTGGCTCATGAGCCACTGATCATATGACCAATTCGTTATGCCACGTTTTGTCCTATAGCCCATGCCCAAGCAATAAAAAGATTTCCATTGCAGGTTGTTTGTGGCTACTATTGCAGGCCAATGAAAATTTTGCCTTTTTTAAATCCATAGTTTTAAATGATGGGCTACATGTGCCAAAATTGTCTTTTAATCTTGTGTCAATCAAGAAGTTATGAAAAGATCTAAATTGTAGCAAAACATTTTTTCCAACTTATTTTGTGTTTCAAGACCTAGCTACAGGAAGGACGATTGGCGTGCTACGGAACGAAACGGACTTTACTATATTGAAGAAGCAATTGACAGCATTAACAATATGAACAGGACTCCATTATCCTTTTAACCTCCAATAAAGGCCAAGTTTGGCTCCATCATTTCTGTCTTGGACACCCTTAATTTAGTGTTCTTAAGATCATGTTTCCTTCGTTATTTCAATCACTTGATATAAATAATTTCCATTGTGATGTTTATGAATTTGTCCAACATAAACGTGTTTCTTTTCCACTAAGTAATACAAAAACATCTTCTTCATTTGTCTTGGGACCATTGGAAACCTCTATCATTTTTCTTTCATAAACAAAAATAATTTTGCAATTCATGATCATTGTTTAGAGTTATAAGAATTTTACTAAAATAACGTACAAATAGTATGGTAAAAACTTCGCAAATCATTGATTTTTTAAAATTTCTAGATTTGATGTATCAAACACCATAGGAAAGCTCTATAATTTTACTTTTGTAAAGAAAAAATGATTTTCCAATCCATTTTCCTTCCTTGGAGATATAAGAATTTTACCAAAACAACGCACAAATCGTACGGTAAAACCTTCTCAAATCACTGATTTTTTGAAATTTCTAGATTTTGATAAATCAAGTACCATTGGAAAGCTCTATTAGTTTACTTTCATATAGAAAAAATGAATTTCCAATCCATGATCCTTTTTTAGATTTATAAAGATTTTACCAAAACAACGCACAAATCGAATCGTGAAACCTTCATAAATCACTAATTTTTTGAAATTTCTAGATTTTGGTGAATCAAATACCATAGGAAAGCTCTATAATTTTACTTTCATAGAGAAAAAATGATTTTCCAATCCATTTTCCTTGTTTGGAGAAATAAGGATTTTACCAAAACAGCGCACACATCATACGGTAAAACCTTTGCAAATCAATTATTTTTTGAATTATCTAGATTTTGATAAATCAAATACCATTAGAAAGCTCTAGTAGTTTACTTTCATATAGAAAAAATGATTTTCCAATCCATCACATTTTTTTATTTATAAGGATTTTTACCAAAGCAACGCACGAATCGTATGGTAAAACCTTCGCATGTCTATGATTTTTTGAAATTTCTAGATTTGTATTAATCAAATACCGTTGAAATGCTCTGTCAGTTTATGTCCATGTACATGGACAGAAAATAATTTTCCAATATATGACCCTTGTTTAGAGTTATAAGGATTTTATGAAAACAACACACATATCATTTTGTAAAACTTTCGCAAATCATTAGCTTTTTGAAATATTTTTATTTTTATGAATCAAATACCGTTGCAAGGCTCTATTAGTTTACTTTAGTGGAGAAAAAACAATTTTCTAATCCATGACCCTTGATTAGATTTATAGGCTCTATCAGTTTACTTTAGTGGAGAGCTCTATCATTTTACTTTCGTAAAGAAAAAACGATTTTCCAATCCATTACCCTATTTTGGAGATATAAGGATTTTACTAAAACAACGCATAGATTATATGTAAATATTTTCAAATCATTGATTTTTTGAAATTTCTAGATTTTGATGACTCAAATACCGTTGGAAAGCTCTATCAATTTACTTAAGTGTTATAAAGATTTTAACAAAACAACGTACAAATCGTACGGTAAAACCTTCGTAAATCACTAATTTTTCCAAATTAATAGATGTTTTATGAACAAATTATGTTGAAAAGCTCTATTAGTTTACTTTCATGGATAAAAAACAATTTTCTAATCCATGATCATTGTTTAGATTCATAAGGATTTTACCAAACCAACGAACAAGTTGTATGGTAAAACTTCACAAATCAGTATTTTTTTGAAATTTCTTGAATTTGATGAATCAAATACTGTTGGAAAGCTCTTTCAATTTCCTTTCATAGAGAAAAAATGATTTTCCAATCCACGACCCTTGTTTAGAGTTATAAAGTTTTTACCCAAACAACGTACAAATTGTATGGCAAAACCTTTGCAAATCACTAATTTTTTGAAATTTCTAGATTTTGGTAAATCAAATACCGTAGGAAAACATTTTACTTTGGTAGAGGAATAACAATTTTCCAATCCATTTACCTTGTTTAGAGATATATAAGGATTTTACCAAAACAACGCACACATCGTACTAAAACCTTTGCAAATCAATTATTTTTTGAAATTTCTAGATTTTGATAAATCAAATACCATTGAAAAGCTCTATCTGTTTACTTTCATATAGAAAAAATGATTTTCCAATCCATCACATTTTTTTATAAGGATTTTCACCAAAGCAACGCATGAATCATATGGTAAAATCATCACAAATCTATGATTTTTTGAAATTTGAATCAAATACCGTTGGAAAGCTCTATCAGTTGATTTTCCAATCCATGACCCTTACTTAGAGTTATAAAAATTTTACCAAGGCAACACACAAATCTTTTGGTAAAACCTTTGCAAATCTATGAATTTTTGAAATTTCAAGATTTTGATTAATCAAATTTTGTTGGAAAGCTCTATCAATTTACTTTCATGGAGGAAAAACGAATATCCAATCCACGACCCTTGTTTAGAGTTATAAGGATTTTACCAAAGCAACGTAAAACTTTTGTGGTAAAACGTTCGCAATTCTCTGATTTTTTGAAATTTCTAGATTTGATTAATCAAATACGATTGGAATGCTCTACTAGTCACTTTCATATAGAAAAAATAATTTTCCAATCTATGATCCATTTTTAGATTTATAAGAATTTTACCAAAATAACGTACAAAGTATAGCAAAACCTTCGTAAATCACTGATTTTTTTGAAATTTTACGAATTTGATGTAAGGATGGAAATTCAACTCAGATGCCCCGATCCCTGCGGGGACCCTCCTTGAACGAAATGAGGAATCCCCTACTAATCGAAGAATAAGGACAAGGCAGTGGCAAAAGTCCCCGCCCTGGGGAGGGGGGGGCCGCGGACCTTGTTCTCCACCCCGGACCTGCCCTAGTTCAATTAATTTTTTTAATTATTATTGTAATTATTATTATTATTATTATTATTATAAAATATAAAAAAAATAATGGATTACTATATTAATTGGAAGACCAAATCCATTTCGTGGCCCATCAAAATGTAAAACCCATTATTTATTTAATTATATATTGGTCCACCACACCCTTTTATAAACTTCTCTTTCAACACACTTATTGAAAGAATCCGTTGTGGGATTCATTCTATACATTTACTCTTGGGTACTTTACTAAGATATTACACTTTGTCCCACATCGAAAAACTATACATCATATTAGAAAAGAATTGTCTATATATAGTGTAATCTTGTTCTTTTTTTTAAATATACTAGTTAAATGTACGTGCAAGGCACATATTGTATTTTAATTAAGTATTTAATAGCGTGGTTATTATTATTGAGTTTCTTAATTGTTTTCTCGCTTATAAAAGACTAAATGAACATGAATTGAAACTTGTTGAAAAAAATACGTGTTATTTACAGGTGATAGGTATAGTTAACGATTTTCATTGTGATGAATGGTACGGAGTTGACAGATAACAGTGATTATTACAAATCTTAGAATTGAACACTACGATTATGATCTCATAAGATTATTCTACTGCTTTAAAATTTAAATTTATTCTATATTTCTCCACATTATGACTTGACCTTATAAAAAATTTCACTCTTCAATTTAATTTTGTTCATTCTAATGTATCAAATATTAAAAGAAAATTTAAATCACACAAGTGTTAAGATATGCATAACATTACTTGTGAACTTGCACTAATAATAATTGTTGCATGTTGCTATAAGTCTTGCAAGCTTTACCATTCTTAGTTATCCCTGGTTCTTTAACCGAAGACAAGATTTATATTTATTCATGCCCTGATGCGCACCAATACCACATTAGAAATTTTAGGTTATTGGCAGTCAAATCCTCCAAAGCAAAGTGAACAATCTAAAAACTTCCATAAAAAATACTAATTATATATGGAGCCCAGAAATGTAATTGAAAAAAAGTGATGCATTAGAAGAAAATAGTTAAGGCGTCTTTAATCAAGAATGAGAACGCTAATTTATACTCACAATTCCTGCACACAATTGCTGCTCATATTCACCAATTAGCAAACCTCTCTAATGAAATAGTGGCTACCGAGTTCAATTTAGTGAAAAATAAGTTCCCAGAAACTAATCAAAATTCCAAAATGGAGAAATTAAACTGTCCAACATTCAACATTCTATTAAATCTAATGAAATCGAATAGCAAAAACCCTGCAAGTAATTTTCTTGGTTCATGGCTGCTACCAAATTACTATAATTATGAGGATGAGAGCCAACATCATAGGAAAGAAGAAAATGTCGAACTGGTTTATATAAAGAGGACTTTTCTTCACATGTGTAACTCTTTTTTTTATTTTAATTGGAAAAAGTCAGACCAATAACAAAAAATTCACAATGGTAAACTGTAGAGCACCTCAATCTTATATACATGTATAATTATAACTTTACGATACTAAATTACATAAAAACGAAAAAAACAAACTCTCAATAGCTTAAATCAACAAAAATAATTCAAAATATAAAATATTGTTCAATCTAGACTCTAAATACTAAAATCTTGGTGCCCCTCTCTACGGTCAAAATTAATAAATCTAATACTCTAAAAATAACAAATCTAGAATCCTTTCATGCGACAATCATACACCATTGGACGATTGGTTTTCACTGTATCTTAAAATGAGAAATAACATGTGTGAAATTTGAAGCTAAGAACACATAACACATTACACCAATAAGAGAAATTAAAAATCCAAAGTACACTATGATACAATGAGCTTCTATTTCATCTAAAACAGGTAGTTTTTTTTGTTTGCCTACAATATTACTTCAGTAACTTCTTAAGCAAACAATAAAAACCAAAATATTTACTTTTTAATCAAACAATACAAACCAAAATATCATGAAGTTAAATAAACAATTTTTATATAGTTTAACTTCATTATCAGTGATGTAATGGAAAGCACTATTTTTATGCAAAAGAAGTCGGGAATGCTGTGAGAAAAAAATATGTAAGTAAAAATAAAAAATCAGCCTCAAAAGCACTTATTCTTATTGAAGTGGTATTAAAAAAATCACGACTTGACGCATGCAAATTATGACAAAAAAACACAACCACCGAACAAAATAATGTTAGTTGTATTAAAATCTAATGTTAAAATCCAAAATAATCAACACATGCAAAAAAATTTGATAATTTTTCAACAAATATGACTAAAATCGGAAGGAAGGCGAAGGAGATGAGAGAAGGAAAACAAGATGATCTATTTCAATTTCCATTTCTACTAAGATTATTCAAGTTGGTAACCAATATTTTTCTGGACTATATGATATGAGATCATAATGCAGAAGAACATTACAATGTTCACTTCACCAAAAAATTTCATTACTGAGTAATGACTTATGGGAACTAAATAATAGGCAAGAGTAATTCCAAAAAAAAAAATTACATTTAGTAAGACATGCAAACAAACTAACACGAAACTTCGTTTTTGATTACGAACGAGAAACAAGGAACATAAAATGTGATTTCCTAAAGAGGAAATGAAATATAATCACATTGTAGTAGTTGTATTTTACAAAAGAATGTATATCTCAAGCTTAATGTGACAATTACCAATGAATTTTAAAAAAGAAAGTGAACGCCAAACGCTTCTTCTTCCTGGGAATTGCAACCTCTTTTTCCCTTCAAGGTCTTACAATTGTTCTCAGTCATCTGTCCTCTGTATGGCAATTCCTATGTCTAACACCTCTGAAGCATTGTATCTCTCCTTCAACCTTGTAATGACAAGTGCATATAACCTCTTCCATAAATATAAATGGCCCCAATTCAAAACAAGTTAAAAATCTAATTTAATTCATTATGTTAGGAAACTTGCAAGAAATTAAGATATTCATATTAAGATTTGCACGCATAAGCTTAATAAATTGAAACAAATTATTCAAAATCCCAAATCACATTTCCACAAGTACAGCCAAATGAAAAAAAATGCCCATAACAATTTTTTTCCCTCTATGCAAATGATAAAATTAGCAACAGACATACCTTTTAAGCAAAATGAGAATAAGGGAAAGAAAAGATAACAGAGACACGCAAGAGCGTTTAGCCAAGTCACAATGTCAGTGAAGGAACCAGAAATCTCAACTTTAGATAACAAACCCTTGCCGCAGCTTAGGATTTGAAATTATGCATCCAAGAAAATAATTGAAATCGTGAATCTCAAACACTAATTTTTAAGAAGAACCATAAACTTCATATTATAATGAAAATTGATAAAACCCCAAAATGAGAAATAAAAATTAACACTCAAACAAGCACAAATGTTCAAACAAACAAAAAAATAGAACTCAAACAACCAAACAACTACCTGTTGCGTTCAATCAATTTGTGAACCCTAGAAACAACGACAACAAATAACAACCCTTCAAATTAGTTCTGAATGCCTATCCAGAACAACCATCAAAGAAGAGCAAAGTGTCGAGAACAGTTAAGCACGTGGTTCGCAAAAATAGCTTCCATTTGAAGAAAAATAAAAACAAGAGATAGTTGAGTATCTAAAATAATCAACAGATCTACAAAATTTTTGATGATTTTTCAACAAATATGATTGAAATTAGAAGGAAGATGAATGAATGAAAGAAAGAAAAAAGATGAGCAAGATGGAATATGGATAAATTTGAGATAAGGAAAAACGTTGCAATATAATTCAGAAAGGAAACCAAAGACACGGTTTAGAGAAAAAGTAAAGGAAAAAAAATGAACTGTAGGTGGCACGCGTTCCTAGGAACAGTGACCGTATAAAGTTCACTCTTTTAATAGATAGGGATTAATGTTCAAATGTTTTTTTTCAATAATTTAATTTAATATTTAAAATTAAATAAGGAAATAAATAGGGCAGGGGAGTGACCCGTCCTGCCCCCGACCCCGCTTTAAGCAGGGATTGAGGCAGAGGAAGGGGAGAAATCCCCTCCATGTCCTGTCCCGTTCCGTTGCCATCACTAATTTGATAAATCAAATACCAGTCGAAAGCTCTATCATTTTACTTTCATAGAGGAAAAATGAATATCCAATCCACATCCCTGTTTAGAGTTATAAGGATTTGACCAAAACAACGAATAAATTGTATGGTAAAACTTTCGCAAATTACTGTCTTTTAAATTTCTAGATTTGATGAATAAAATACCACTAGAATGCTCTAACAGTTCACATTCATAAAGAAAAATGATTTTCCAATCTACCTTTGTTTATATTTTACAATCCATTACCTTTGTTTAGATTTATAAGGATTTACAAAAATAATGCACAAATCGTATGGTTTAACCTTCGTAAATCACTGATTTTTTTGAAATTTCTAGATTTTGTTGAATCAAATACCGTTGGAAAGCTCTATCACTTTACTTGCATGGAGAAAAAATGATTTTCCAATCCATGAACCTTAGAGAAAAATTGATTTTCCAATACGCACAAATTGTACAGTAAATGTTTCCAAATCAAAGATTTTTTTAAATTTCTAGATTTATATGAATGAAATACCATTGGAAAGCTATTTCAGTTTCTTTTCATAGAGAAAATATGATTATCTAATCCACGAACCTTGTTTAGAGTAACAAGAATTTTACCAAAACCACGCACAAATCGTATAGTAAACGTTTGCAAATCACTGATTTTTTGGAATTATGAGAATTTGATGAATCAAATACCATTGGAAAGCTCTATTAGATTACTTTCATAAAGAAAATTTGATTTTCAAATCCATGACCCTTGGTTAGAGTTATAAGGATTTTACCAAAATAACGCACAAATCGTATTGTAAAACTTTCGCAAATCACTATTTTTTTGAAATTTCTAGATTTTCATTAATCAAATACCATTGAAAAGCTCTATCAGTTTATTTTTGTAGAGAAAAAAATGATTTTCCAATCCATAACCCTTGTTTGGAGTTATAAGGATTTATCAAAACAACGCTCTAATCGGTAAAACCTTCGCAAATCAGTTATTTTTTGAAATTTCTAGATTTTGAAGAATCAAATGCCTTAGGAAAGATCTATCATTTTACTTCCGTAGAGAAAGGACAATTTTCAAATCCATTACTCTTGTTTAGAGATATAAGGATTTTACTAAAATAACGCCTAAGTCGTATGGTATTTTTTGAAATTTTTAGAATTTGATAAATAAACTACTTTTGTAAAGCTCTATCACTTCATAGACAAAAATTGACTTTCTGATTCATGACTCCTGGTTAGAGATATAAGGATTTTACAAAAACAACGAAAAAAATCGTGTGGTAAAACCTTCGCGATTCACTATTTTTTTGAAATTACTAGATCTTGATGAATCAAATACTATTGGAAAGCACTATCATATTACTTTCAAGGAGAAAAAATGACTTTTCAATCCATGACATTTGTTTAGAGTTATCAAAATTTTCCAAAAACAATGCACAAATCATATGGTAAAAGCTTCGCAAATCACTTTTTTTATGAAACTACGAGAATTTAATGAATTAAATACCGTTGGAAAGCTCTGTCATATTACCAACATAGAGAAATATTGATTTTCCAATCCATGAACCTTGGTTAAATTTATAAGGATTTTTGCAAAACAACGCACAAATCGTATGGTAAATGATCGCAAATCAATGATTTTTTCAAATTTATAGACTTATATGAATCAATACAGTTGGAAAGCTCTTTCAGTTTCCTTTCATATAGAAAATATAATTTTTCAATCCATGACCCTTGTTTAGAGTAATGAGGATTTTACCAAAACCATGCGCAAATCGTATGGGAAATGTTCGCAAATCACTAATTTTTTGGAATTACTAGAATTTGATGAATCAAATACCAATGGAAAGCTCTATCAGTTTACTTTCTTAAAGAAAATTTGATTTTCCAATCCATGAACCTTGGTTAGAATTATAAGGATTTTACCAAAACAACACACAAATCATATGGTAAAACCTTTGCAAATCACTAAATTTTTGAAATTTCTATATTTTGATGAATCAAATACCATGGGAAAGCTCTATCAGTTTACTTTTGTAGATAAAAAAATGATTTTCTGATCCATAATCCTTGTTTAGAGTTATAAGGATTCATCAAAACAACGCACTTCGCAAATCACTAATTTTTGAAATTTCAAGATTTTGAAGAATCAAATACCTAGGAAAGATCTATCATCTTACTTCCATAGATAAAGAACGATTTTCCAATCCATTACTCTTGTTTAGAGATATAAGGATTTTACCAAAACAACGCACAAGTTTACTTTCATGAAGAGAAAATGATTTTCCAATCCATGACCTTTGTTTAGAGTTATAAGGATTTTACCAAAACGAAGCACAAATCGTATGGAAAACATTCGCAAATCACTAATTTATGAAATTACGAGAATTTGATGAATTAAATAATGTTGGAAAGCTCTATCAGTTTATTTTCATAGAGAAAATAATGATTTTTCCAACCCATAACCCTTGTTTAGAGTTATAAGGATTTATCAAACTAACACACAAATCGTATGGTAAAACATTCGTAAATCACTAATTCTTTGAAATTACAAGAATTTGATAAATCAAATATCATTGGAAAGCTCCATATAAGTTTACTTTTATAGAGAAAAATTAATTTTTCAATGCATAACCCTTGTTTAGACTTATAAGGATTTATCAAAACAACGCACAAATCGTATGGTAAAACCTTCGCATAGCACTAATTTTTTGAAATTTCTTGATTTTAAATAATCAAATACCATAGGAAAGATCTATCATTTTACTTCCATAGATAAAGAACGATTTTCCAATCCATTACTCTTGTTTAGAGATATAAGGTTTTCACCAAAATAACGCACAGGTCGTATGGTAAAACGTTCGCAAATTACTGATTTTTTGAAATTTCTAGAATTTGATAAATCAAATACCGTTGAAAATCTCTATCAATTTACTATCATAAAAAAAATTTGATTTTTCAATCCATGACCATTGGTTAGAGTTAAAAGAATTTTTCCAAAATAATGAACAAATCTTATGGTAAAACCTTCACAAATCACTAATTTTTTGAAATTTCTAGATTTTGATGTATGAAATACCATTGGAAAGCTCTATCGGTTTACTTTCATAGATTAAAAAAAAAAAAATTATTGTTCCAATCCATAACCCTTGTTACATGTTATAAGATTTATCAAAACAACGCACAAATTATATGGTAAAACCTTCGCAAATAGTAGGTTTTTTCAAATTTCTAGATTTTGAAGAATCAAATATTGTAGGAAAGATGTATCATTTTACTTCCATAGAGAAAGAACGATTTTCCAACGCATTACTCTTGTTTAGAGATATAAGAATTTTACCAAAACAACGCACAATTCGTATGGTAAAACATTCGCATATTACTGATTTTTCGAAAGGCACAATTCGTGTGGTAAAACCTTCGCAAATCACTAATTTTTTGAAATTTCCAGATTTTGGTGTATCAAATGCCGTTAAAAAGTTCTATCAGTTTACTTTCATAGAGAGAAAAATGATTTTCCAATCCATAACGCTTGTTTAGAGTTATAAGGATTTATCAAAACAAAGCACAAATCATATGGTAAAATGTTCGCAAATCATTATTTTTTGAAATTACGAGAATTTGATGAATCAAATACCGCGGAAAGCTCTATGAGTTTACTTTCATAGAGAAAAATTGATTTTCCAATCCATGAACCACGGTTAGAGTTATAAGGATGTTAGCAAAACAACGCACAAATCGTATGGCAAACGTTCACAAATCAATGAGTTTTGAAATTTCAAGATTTATATAAATCAAATACCGTTGGAAAGGTCTTTCAGTTTCGTTTCTAGAGAAAATATGATTTTCCAATCCATGACTCTTGTTTAGAGTAATAAGGATTTTACCAAAACCACGAACAAATCATATGGTAAACGTCTGCAAATCACTGATTTTTTGGAATTACGAGAATTTGATGAATCAAATACTGTTGGAAAGCTCCTTCAGAAAATTGATTTTCCAATCCATGACGCTTGGTTAGAGTTATGATGATTTTAGCAAAACCACACACAAATTGTATTGTAAAACCTTCGAAAATTACTAATTTTTTAAAATTTCTAGATTTTGATGAATCAAATACCGTTTAAAAGCTCTATCAGTTTACTTTTGTAGAGAAAAAAATGATTTACTAATCCATACCCCTTGTTTAGATTATAAGGATTTATCAAAACAATGCACAAATTGTATGGTAAAACCTTCACAATTCAGTGATTTTTTTGAAATTTTTAGAGTTTGAAAAATCAAATGCCATAGGAAAGATCTATCATTTTACTTCCATATAGAAAGAACGATTTTCCAATCCATTACTCTTGTTTAGAGATATAAGGGTTTCACAAAAAAAAAAAAAAAAATACAAAAGTCGTATGGTAAAACGTTTGCAAATCACTAATTTTTTGAAATTTCTAGAATTTGATGAATTAATACCATTGCAAAGCTCTATCAGATTACTTTTATAGAGAAAAAATGATTTTCCAATCCATTACCCTTGTTTAGAGTTATAAGAATTTTATCAAAACAAGTAAACAACGCACAAACCGTATGATAAACGTCCGCAAATCTATGATTTTTTGAAATTATGAGAATTTCATGAATCAAATACCATTGGAAAGCTCTCTCAATTTACATTCATAGAGGAAAAAATTATTTTTACAATGAGTAACCCTTGTTTAGATTTATAAGGATTTAAATAAACAACACACAAATTGTATGTTAAATTATTCGCAAGTCACTGATTTTTTTAAATTACAAGAATTTGATGAATCAAATACCGCTGGAAAGACCTATCAGTTTATTTTCATAGAGAAAATTTGATTATCCAATCCATGAAACTTGGTTAGAGTCATAAGTATTTTAGCAAAACAACACACAAATCGCATGGTAAACGATCACAAATCAGTGATTTTTTGAAATTTCTAGATTTATATGAATCAAATACCGTTGGAGAGCTCTTTCAGTTTCCTTCCATAGAGAAAATAGGATTTTTCAATCCACGACTCTTGTTTAGAGTAATATGGATTTTATCAAAACCACGCACAAATCATATGGAAAAACCTTTGCAAATAACTAATTTTTTGAAATTTCTAGAGTTTGATGAATTCAATACCATTGAAAAGCTATATCAGTTTGTTGGAAAAATATGTGTCATATTTTTCACTTTTTATATCTTGGCTATCTTAATAAATATAACTAATTTTTAATGTCAAAAGAGCAGGTCAACATTTGTGTTTCTGACTGGTCTGATTAAACGCCAGTTCTGACTGACTGGCTTGATAGGCGAATCAGTTTTCCAGATCAGCAAAAGCTGCGATTTTATTCTGTTCCTATATTTGATATATTCTGATTTTATGAATATTAATGACAGCTCCTTTTGTAGGTTAAAGAATTTTCTCTTATTCTTTTAGATTTGTTTAGGAAGGAAATATTTAGTTTCCTAAATCCTTTCCTACTACAAATCTAAGAAAATCTTTCTATATTCTTTCCTACTTATTCTCTTACCATCTTTGTTGCATATTCTTAGGTAAGAAATAATTCCTAAATTGGTTTCTACTTTAACTATAAGTAAGAGAGGAAATCAATAAAGAATTAAGGCTTTGAAAATATTTTTGTGTTCTTGTTCCATAAGCTTCAAACCGGCAGAATTCATTCAAGGTGAACAAGACATGGTGCTTCATTGATAAAGTTTTCAAACCCAACGAGTTCTTCAAGACATTGAAGAAGAATGCTTTGAAATATAATGTTTGGTCTTGGATTCTCTAGGCAAAAATCGGCCACATTCATTGGTGGAAAACAAGACATGGCGCATCATTGATTCAACTTTCAAAGCACAAAAGTTTTCTTCAAACTCATTGAAGAATCAAGAACTAATTGGTACTCAACGAACAATTCCATATCTTGCTCAAGCTACTTGGCGTGAAGTTAAGAACGGGGGTTCTTAATCCAAGTGGTGGTTGCGGTCAAGTACAATAGGGAAGTGGCGATAAAGTCAAGACCGGTGGGTTTGATTCCACTTCATCAACAAGTCAGAAGAAGAAGTATCACAGGGAGTTGATCTGTTTTCTTTTGATTGTTATTTTGTTAATTTTGCGAAATTACAAAAACCGATACTATTGTATTTTTGAACAAGATTATTAGTGGATTGTTTACCCATGGCATGGGGGCCCGTGGATGTTTCCCTTAGGGGTTTACCACGTTACATCTTGTGTTCGTATTGAATCCTTTAATTTCCGCACTAAACAAGATTAGGAAACGAACACTGTTGTGCGAGTCAGAACTGTTATATCTATATCCTGCCAGTTCTGACTACATTCCGTCCACTGCTTGTTTAATTAAAATTAAAATTCGTGTTTAATTTAATTAATCTAGGTTTTAGAACTTTCAATTGGTATCAGAGCGGGTACACTTTTTAAGTGCGATCCATTTAAACCTAGTTATGGACGGAGCTCCATTTAGACCACCTGTTTTAGATGGTACTAATTATGCTTATTGGAAAATTAGAATTCAAGTGTATATCCAATCCCTTGATGAAAAAGCGTGGCACTCAATCATCCAAGGATATAAAACTCCTACCATTACTGAAAATGGTGTAGAAAGAGAGAAAAAGGCAGACGAATGGGTTACAACTGATTACAATTATACTAATTGGAATTCCAAAGCTTTAAATGCCATATTTTCTTTTGTAGACTCTAATCAATTTCGTTTAATCTCTACTTGTCAGGTTGCAAAAGATGCTTGGGACATCTTACGAATTGCTCATGAAGGAACCAATATGGTCAAGTCATCCAAGCTTCAAATTCTTACTCTAGAGTTTGAACAACTAACCATGAGAGACGATGAACAATTCAAGGACTTCTATGCAAAACTCAGTGACATCACCAATACTGCTTATACCTTGGGAAAGAAATATTCGGAGAGCAAAATTGTAAAGAAAATTCTCAGATCCTTGCCTGATCGTTTTCATTCTAAAGTAACTGCAATTGAAGAAAGTAAGGAGATTGAGAATATGAAGGTTGAAGAATTGGTGGGATCGTTGATGACATATGAGCTACATCTACAAAGGAGAAAGAAAGAAAAGGGATCTAGTATTGCCTTCAAAATTAACAACCATGAAGACGAGGTTAATTGTGAGGAGAGCGAAACACATGAAAACATGGCCATGCTCACCAAACAATTCAAAAAATTTCTAAAAGGAAATCAAAAGGGAAAGCACTTGAATACCTCTCTCCAACAAAAGAAGAGATTTCTGACTAACACTAAACAAAATCCCACTACCTCTATGAATAGATCTGACAATCGAATTCAATGCCATGAGTGTGAGGGTTTTGGTCACATAGCCTCTGAATGTGCAAATACTTTAAAGAAATCTCATACCAAGAAGGCCATGAATATCACTTGGAGTGAAGATGATGAAAAAGACTCAAATGAGGACGAGGATGACAGAACCACTGATGATCAGGTAACGTCCTTAACTGTGAACTTAACCTCCCATACTGATTACGTGCAAAACTTGATTGCAGGTTCTGACTTCTCAGCAACAACCTCTGAAGAACCAGTCCGTGTATGTCACAACTGCAGCAGCCTGAATAAAAAATTACAAGATGAACAAGAGAAAAACTTGTCCACTCAAGTCTTGATGGAATTTTTGGAAGATGACAAGGCTGAAATCGATTCTCAAAATAATACTCTTACCAACATCTTAAAAGAGAAGGATGATCAAATTGCTAATCTCCTAGATGAATTAAAAGTCTCAAAAGAAAGGATCAAGCAATTAACAATTGGAGCCTCTCGCTTAAGCGAAACCCTGAGCTATGGAAGAACTCCAAACGTCAAAGAAGGTTTGGGATATGTTGGAAAAGGTGAAAGAAAAGCTGGGAATCAGATCAACTTCATCAAAGAAACAAAGTCTGCTGTATTTTCATACAAAACTGCTCCCATCACCGTCAGAACTAAGGCTGACCTGCCTGTGCAAGTTCTGACCAATGCCAAGACTCAAAAACAGTCACGACCATCAGGTATACAATCAATACAGAGAGGTAAATCAAAGTACTTTGTAAAATGTTGCATCTGTGGTAATTTAGGACACGACTCTTTTCATTGTTTATTTAGTAAAAACCTGGCTAATAGACAAATGAGACACCTTAGCAACACTAAAGTAAGACAGATTTGGGTTAAAAAGGGTGAATTAAATTGTTATATGGTTAATGTTGCATATAGATCCTTTATTCCTAACTCTTGGTATTTTGACAGTGGTTGTTCTAGACATATGACTGGTAATCGATCTTATCTAACTAACTACAAAAGTCATGAAGGTGGTCTGGTTACTTTTGGTGATGGAGCTCACGGTAAAATTGAAGGTGTAGGCACTATTCTAATTGATGGCTTCTCCCCGTTAAAAGACGTTCTTTTTGTTGTAGGTTTAAAAGCTAACCTAATTAGTATAGGTCAACTCTGTGATGATAAACACTTGGTTATGTTCTCAAAAAATTCCTGTAAAGTCTTGAATTATGATGGTAGTTGTATTCTACATGGTACTAGATCCAATGATAAATGTTATCTTCTTGACACCAAAATTACTTGTCATATTTCAAAGACTGACTCAACCGAGTTGTGGCACAAACGATTGGGACATTTAAACTATAGTGATCTGTTGAGACTGACAAAGTTGAATGCAGTACGAGGTGTTCCTAAGCTTACTGAAAAATCTGAAGGATTGTGTGGTTCGTGCCTAAAAGGTAAGCAAACCAAAAGCACTCACAAGCAAGGTACGTTTCTTACTACAGCTCATGTTTTAGAATTACTTCACATGGATTTGATGGGACCTATTCAAACTGAAAGTATTGGGGGCAAGAAATATATTTTTGTTTGCGTGGATGATTTTTCTAGATATACTTGGGTTGATTTCTTAAGAGAAAAATCTGATGTGTTTGAAAGATTCAAATTTCTGCACCTAAAATTAACAACAGAAAAACATTTTGAGGGAATAAAAATACTAAGGATTAGGAGTGATCATGGGAGAGAGTTTGAAAATGCTACTTTCTCTACTTTTTGTGATCAAAATGGTATTTTTCATGAATTCTCTGCTCCCAAAACTCCTGAACAAAACGGTGTTGTGGAAAGAAAAAATAGGTCTCTCCAAGAGATGGCTAGAGTTATGCTAAATAGTAAGAAGCTCCCTGTTAAATTATGGGCTGAAGCTATTAATACTGCTTGTTATATTTTGAATCGTGTGTCTTTGAGAACTGGAACCACTCAAACTCCTTATGAAATCTGGAAAGGTAGAAAACCGAATCTCAAATATTTCCATACCTTTGGTAACAAATGCTATGTGTTAAATGATCGGGAATACTTGGGTAAATTCGATTCAAAAAGTGATGAAGGAGTGTTTATTGGTTATTCTGAGAACAGCCGTGCTTACAGAGTTTATAACATGCGTACTCAGACTATCATTGAATCAATCAATGTAAAAATTGATGATACTGATGACTTTTCATCTTACTCACAGGAGCCTAATATTCAGACTTTGGAAGAACAGGTTGCTGGACGTCAACCTACTCAAGACCATCATGTACCTGCTCCAGACAGTGATTTACAGAAGGAACATCCAGCATCAAGTTCTGATGTCTCTACCCCTGCTCCTGGAAGTTCTGACGTACCATTTACAAATAACGAACAGGACATGAGAAGGCAGCCTCCTTCTTGGATTCAGAAAGCACATCCACTGGACAACGTTCTCTCAAATTCCAGAGACGGCATGATGACTCGGAGGAGGCTTGCAAATAAACTTGGAAATGTTTGCTACACTTCACAAATTGAACCCAAAAAATATAAATGAAGCCATCATTGATGAAAATTGGGTTCTAGCCATGCATGAAGAGCTAGCTCAGTTTGATAGAAATGAAGTGTGGGATCTTGTACCTCGGCCAAAAGACACAAATGTAATCGGGACAAAGTGGATATTCAAAAATAAATCGGATGAACATGGCAACATAGTCAGAAACAAGGCACGCTTGGTTGCACAGGGTTACACTCAACTAGAAGGAGTGGATTTTGATGAAACTTTTGCACCTGTGGCCCGGCTTGAATCCATTAGACTCTTACTATCAGTGGCATGTCAAATGAGATTCAAGCTGTACCAAATGGATGTCAAAAGTGCCTTTCTGAATGGAATTCTTAATGAAGAAGTCTATGTTGAGCAGCCTAAGGGATTTGTTGATCCTTATTCTCCCGACCATGTGTTTAGACTCAAAAAGGCTCTGTACGGACTAAAGCAAGCCCCAAGAGCTTGGTATGAACGATTAACCATGTTCTTGTTGGAACAGGGATACAAGCGAGGAGGGGCTGACAAAACGTTATTCATCAAACATTTTAAAACTGGATTAATTGTTGCACAAATCTACGTCGATGACATTGTATTTGGTTCTTCACTAGAAACAAAATCCAAGGAATTTGCTACTCTCATGCAAAATGAATTCGAAATGAGTATGGTTGGTAAACTAAATTTCTTTTTAGGTTTGCAGATCAAACAGGTTGGATCAGGGATTTTTATCTCCCAGGCCAAGTATGCTAAAAATCTTGTGAAGAAGTTCGGTCTTGAACAGACCAAGTCAGTCAGAACTCCCATGGCCACGTCCTTAAAAATTTCCAGAGATGACCAGGGAAAGGAGGTTGACTCCAGCTTGTACAGAAGCATGATAGGCAGTCTGCTGTACCTGACTGCAAGTCGTCCTGACATATCATTCAGTGTTGGAGTTTGTGCACGTTATCAAGCTAAACCAAAAGAATCACATCTTGCAGCAGTGAAGCGAATTATTCGCTATATTAACTGTACTTCTGATTATGGTTTATGGTATACTAATGATACAAATTCTCATCTTGCAGGATACACTGATGCCGACTGGGCTGGAAACATGGATGATAGGAAAAGCACGAGTGGAGGATGTTTCTACATTGGTAACAATCTCATTGCATGGTTAAGTAAGAAACAAAACTCTATTTCCTTATCTACTGCAGAAGCTGAATATATTACAGCGGGTAGTTGTTGCACTCAGCTACTATGGATGAAACAAATGCTCTGTGATTATGGTATTAATCAAGACTCTGTTACTGTATTCTGTGATAACACTAGTGCTATTAATATTTCTAAAAATCCTGTTCAGCACTCTAGGACCAAACATATTGATATTAGACATCATTTTATTAGGAATTTGGTCGAAGAAAAAGTTATTACCTTGGAACATGTTCAGACTGAGTATCAGTTGGCTGACTTGTTTACCAAAGCCTTAGACTCTGCTAGATTTGAAACTCTACGGAAGGCCGTGGGCATTTGCTTGATGCATTAGTTTTTATTTAAAAAAAAAAAAAAAAAAAAATCATGTGTGTTTGTTTGCATTTGCTTATTTTTCTTTATTTAACAAAAAAAAAAAAAAAAAAAAAAAAAAAAAAAAAAAAGAGGAGGGGGAGAAGAATGGTTTTTCTTGCATTTGCAAATAGCATATGATATAATTGTATGATTGGTTTATGAATTTTGAGATTTACTTGGATTAACCAATCAGTTTGGTATGCTCATTATACTTAAGGTAAATATGGTCAGATAAGCACACTCTGAGGACATATTGTCTTGGTTGATTGTACCTTACTACTAACTAGATTGTTATCTATAAAGTAGTTTCAGACTTTGTTGTGACCTATGGTCAGTATCTATGTCTCTCGGCACCATAGTATGTTGTTGTGTTAAACAGACAATTTCATGGAGGAGAGGGCTACCACCATAAATGTGTGCAGCCGTCCTTGATAATGAACATAAATCATGTAGAAAAGGGCTACCTTTATGGCTGTGAGAAAGTCAACTCCATGATCTTAAAAATTCAGTGCTTTGACAAATCAAAAAAAAAATATATATATATATATGCAAATAAAGTCAACACTCTGAGTACTCAAAAAGAAAAAAAAATTGCTATGGTACTCATGTCTGGCACGCTCATATTTATTTATTAAAAGAGATATGTTCAGATGATGACTGGTTTGAAATACATCTCAGTATTGATCTTCTTGACTAGGTTCAATTTGGCGTAGTGGGACAGGTTATGATTGATTAATTCAGTATGTCCTATCACACACTCACGTTTTAAATCTGACAAATTAATTGAATCTAATTATGCGCATATATCTGATTGGAAAATTCTGGTTGATTTTGATATTCTTGGACTGATCGTATAATTTGTAGAACTATGAAGTTTGCTCATAAATAAACCATTCAATCTTACCTCATAAAATTTTTCTCATTATTTGTGTGTGAGTATCTTGTATGGGCCTTCTCGTAGAAATTTCAATCAACAGTCTATTTTTGGCAGCACAATCAGTTTTAATTGAGAAAAATCTGGACGAATTCTTGGAATCCAATTTGGTTCTAATTTAAAAATTCTGTTTTCCATAAAATAGCGGATTAGGCGTTTTTGTTTCAAATTTGACTTATCTGATTAAGGAAGGTTTCGTGGTCATTAACTGCCATTTGTCAGTTTATTTTTGGTAACTGCCTTCTACACGTCCTTAATAAACTGCTCCCTTCTTGTGCAATTTTGAATAAATTGAAAAATTTCCCCTTTTTAAAAACCGTGATCTAGGGCTTTCTTCTTCACCTTCCTAACTCCGAAGCCCCTCATTCTTGATCTCGAAGGTGTTTTTGAGTTTTTCTTTTCAGATTCAAACAATGGTGAAGACTAAAATGCCAAAATCGAAGAAACAACTGGGAAATTCATCCAAGGACACTGTTGCTCCAGCGTCCACTGCTGAAACTGCGATTGGGCCACAAATGTCGCCGGCAAAGACTCTCCGGCGAAGTACAAGGAGACGGGAACCCTCCAGTTCAGACCCGGACACTTCTCCAGGGGCAGTCGCATCCCAGGCTGACCTATCAACGGACATTGTTGAATATCAAGCGCTGGTCAGTCATTCCAAAAGACAGTCCCGTCCAAAACCTAACGACCCAATCACCTATCTGAGCAAGAAAGTCACATTGGGTGCTCAAGACCCAGATGAAGAAGGAGATGAGGATGATGAATCAACGAGTGACAGTGGGTCAGACAATGCAACGGGTGACAGTGGGTCTGAAAATGCTGAAATTGAGGAGGAGGTACGTGAGGATGAAGGGGCTGGTGATGAGGAGTCTGAACAGCCTCCCCCATTCGTAGAAGGTTCAAGTAAGCCCCCCTCTCAAAAATCTGATTCTGATTTTGATGTTGCCCTTGATGAATCTTCAGAATCTACTCCGACACCTCCTCCAACGAAAAGGGCCACCAGGGCTGAGAAAGGGAAAGGTAAAATGGCTGATGTTGCTGAGAAGCCCACGCCTGCTGGTCAGAACAGACCTGTCACTGCCTCAGGGGGTGCCTACAGAGTACTGCCTACTCCTAGTTCTGACCCCCAAATGTTCAGACTTGACACATTAACTAGAGGTAGACACTCTGTTAACCCCCTCAATTACTGTTTTCTAGCGGAGAATGCTGAGAGTTTGTTTATGTCATTTACTGTCTACCGTAAATTCATCGTTGAGTACAAGGTTGCAATTGCCGAATTTAGTTCATTTGGTTTGGTTGAAATTGTTGATTTCCACAATTTGCATAATCTGCTAAGTTTTTCTGGACCGATCAATGAAACTCTGGTCAAGGAGTTTATGGCAAATGTTCCAAAGAATCTGGGAAAGGCTGGCAATGAGTTCAGGTGGAAGGTTTATGTTCGGGGAAGACATGTTACCTTCAGTCCTAACTCCCTCAGGGACTGGCTTGGAGTAATCACTGTGGCTGTCACAAGTGATGAAGAATTGACCAAGGACATCATTGCACAAGAAATGACTGGCTCCACCTGGCCAGAATCAGGAGAACTGACTGCTTCTCGGCTATTGCCAAAATACAAAATTCTGCATCGGATTCTCATCAACAATATCGATCCGTTAACTCATCGATCAGACATTTCGGGGGACAGGGCCGTTATGCTTTACAAGTTAGGGATGAGGATGCCAGTTGACTGGGTTAAACTAATTTTCGATAGAATTGTTTATGAAGGACCGAGGAGGGCCAAGCAGTACAGACTACCGCATCCAGCTCTGATTTATCACTTTCTTGTTCATCAAGAAGTGCCTGCTATGGATTCAGACCGCCTCTCTGAGGACATTCCATCACTGGGTGTACATGAGTTTACCAATTTGGGTAGCACACCGCATCCTACTCCTAGAGTTCCCAAGCATTTTCTATCCTCGCTGGACCAGTCTGAACGTCTGGATGCCCTAGAAACTCAGTTGGGACTGGTTCGAACACAGGTAGATCAAATTTTTGCCCTTACCAAAGGTTTTTCTGATGATATTACTTTCATGCGTAGGGTGTTGGGCAAAATGGAATTTCTGGGCGATGAGCACATAAAATCTGCATTCCGGATTGTTACTCCGGAATTCTCTGCACATCCTGGAGATCCAATGGAGGTACCGTCTTCTGAACCCGTTGGTGATCAACCTGCTGCCCCAGCCTCTGCTCCTATGGCTGCGGATGCTCCAGCTGCTGCTCCCTCAGATACTCCTACTCGCAAGAGGGTTACCAATGCTTCTGCATCTGGTACAAAGAAGTCCAAATCCTCCCGGCACTAACTTCTCCCCGTTCTAACTCTTAACCCTCTGACTATTTGGCGATGGACAACTGTTTTAAACACTTAAATTCTGCTTTATCTTGCTTCACACACAGCTCTGTTTTTGTTTGATTTCTTCCTTTGGCGTTCCTCTTCCAAAAGGGGGAGTAGTAGTAATTTTTAATTGTTTGTTGTTTTTGCTTTGGACACTATGATGACACTATGTTGGTTAATCTTTAATAGTAGCATTTTTAGGTTTATGATAGTTTGATCACTACACTTAGATGATATCTTGCTAAGGGGGAGCAATATTAAAGATTATGGCTATTGTGTGTGGTATTCGCATATGTTATTAACTTCTTTGCAGGAGTTCTTGGTTTACACACTAAGGGGGAGCCATAATCCTTGTATGTTGATGCTCATGGGTTATTTACATATTCACACACATTACACTTACATTAAAAATCTGATAGTTATGTGTTTGTAATTAAGCAACGCCAAAGGGGGAGATTGTTGGAAAAATATGTGTCATATTTTTCACTTTTTATATCTTGGCTATCTTAATAAATATAACTAATTTTTAATGTCAAAAGAGCAGGTCAACATTTGTGTTTCTGACTGGTCTGATTAAACGCCAGTTCTGACTGACTGGCTTGATAGGCGAATCAGTTTTCCAGATCAGCAAAAGCTGCGATTTTATTCTGTTCCTATATTTGATATATTCTGATTTTATGAATATTAATGACAGCTCCTTTTGTAGGTTAAAGAATTTTCTCTTATTCTTTTAGATTTGTTTAGGAAGGAAATATTTAGTTTCCTAAATCCTTTCCTACTACAAATCTAAGAAAATCTTTCTATATTCTTTCCTACTTATTCTCTTACCATCTTTGTTGCATATTCTTAGGTAAGAAATAATTCCTAAATTGGTTTCTACTTTAACTATAAGTAAGAGAGGAAATCAATAAAGAATTAAGGCTTTGAAAATATTTTTGTGTTCTTGTTCCATAAGCTTCAAACCGGCAGAATTCATTCAAGGTGAACAAGACATGGTGCTTCATTGATAAAGTTTTCAAACCCAACGAGTTCTTCAAGACATTGAAGAAGAATGCTTTGAAATATAATGTTTGGTCTTGGATTCTCTAGGCAAAAATCGGCCACATTCATTGGTGGAAAACAAGACATGGCGCATCATTGATTCAACTTTCAAAGCACAAAAGTTTTCTTCAAACTCATTGAAGAATCAAGAACTAATTGGTACTCAACGAACAATTCCATATCTTGCTCAAGCTACTTGGCGTGAAGTTAAGAACGGGGGTTCTTAATCCAAGTGGTGGTTGCGGTCAAGTACAATAGGGAAGTGGCGATAAAGTCAAGACCGGTGGGTTTGATTCCACTTCATCAACAAGTCAGAAGAAGAAGTATCACAGGGAGTTGATCTGTTTTCTTTTGATTGTTATTTTGTTAATTTTGCGAAATTACAAAAACCGATACTATTGTATTTTTGAACAAGATTATTAGTGGATTGTTTACCCATGGCATGGGGGCCCGTGGATGTTTCCCTTAGGGGTTTACCACGTTACATCTTGTGTTCGTATTGAATCCTTTAATTTCCGCACTAAACAAGATTAGGAAACGAACACTGTTGTGCGAGTCAGAACTGTTATATCTATATCCTGTCAGTTCTGACTACATTCCGTCCACTGCTTGTTTAATTAAAATTAAAATTCGTGTTTAATTTAATTAATCTAGGTTTTAGAACTTTCACAGTTTACTTTCAGAGAGAAAACAATGATTTTCTAATCCATTACCCTTGTTTAGAGTTATAAGGATTTATCAATACAACAAACAAATCATATGGTAAAACCTTCACAAATCACTAATTTTTTAAAATTTCTAGATTTTAATTAATCAAATACCGTTGGAAAGCTTTATCAGTTTACTTTCACAAGAAAAAATGATTTTCCCAATTCATTACCCTTGTTTAGATTTATAAGGATTGATCAAAACAACGCACAAATCATATGGTAAAACGTTCACAAACCACTTATTTTTTTTAAATTACGAGAATTTGATGAATCAAATATCATTGGAAAGCTCTATCAGTTTACTTTCATAGAAAAAAATTGATTTTCCAATCCATGAACCTAGGTTAGAGTTATAAGGATTTTAGCAAAACAACGCACATATCGTATGGTAAGTGTTTGCAAATCAATGATTTTTTGAAATTTCTAGCTTTAAATGAATCAAATACCGTTGGAAATTTCTATCAGTTTACTTTTATAGAAAAAATTGATTTTCCAATCCATGACCTTGTTAGAGTTATAAGAATTTTACAAAAACAACGCACAAATCGCACGGTAAATCTTTGCAAATCACTAATTATTTAAAATTTCTAGATTTATATGAATCAAATACTATTGAAAAGTTCTACCTATTTACTTTCATAGAGAAAAAAATTTATTTTCCACTCCATAACCCTTGTTAGAGTTATAAGTATTTATTTATACACAGCACAAATCGTATAGTAAAACCTACGCAAATCACTGATTTTTTGAAATTTCTAGATTTTAATTAATCAAATACCATTGGAAATCTCTATTAGTTTACTTTCATGCTGAAAAATGATTTTCCAATCTATAACCCTCGTTAAGAGTCATAAGGATTTATCAAAACAACACACAAATTGTATGGTAAAACCTAAGCAAATCACTGATTTATCAAAATTTCTAGAATTTGATGAATCAAATACTGTTGGAAAGCTCTATCAGTTTACTTTCATAGATAAAAAATAATTTCTACCAATCCACGACCCTTGTTTAGAGTTATAATGATTTTACTTAAACAACGCACAAATAGTGTGGTAAAACGTTCTCAAATCACTAATTTTTCAAAATTTGAAGATTTTGATTAATCAAAATACAGTTGGAAAGCTCTATCAGTTTACGTTCACACTGAAAAAAGTGATTTTCCAATTCATAACCCTTGTTTAGAGTCATAAGAATTTATCAAAACGAAGCACAAATCGTACGGTAAAACCGACGCAAATAACTGATTTTTTGAAATTTATAGATTTTGATGAATCAAATACCATTGAAAAGCTCTATCAGTTTACTTTCATAGTGAAATAATGATTTTCCAATCCATAACCTTTGTTTAGAGTCATAAGGATTTATCAAAACAACGCACAAATCGTATGGTTCAAATCACTAATTTTTTAAAATTTCTAGAATTGGATGAATCAAATATCATTTGGAAAACTCTATCTGTTTACTTTCATAGATTAAAAAATGATTTTCCAATCCATAACCCTTGTTTAGAGTCATAAGGATTTATCAAAACAATGCACAAATCGTATGGATCAAATCACTAATTTTTTAAATTTTCTAGAATTGGATTAATCAAATATCATTGGAAAACTCTATCTGTTTACTTTCATAGAGAGAAAATGATTTTTCAATCCATGACCCTTGTTTAGAGTTATAAGGATTTTACCAAAACAACAAAAATTGTGTAGTAAAATATTCGCAAAGCCCTAATTTTTTTTTAATTTATAGGTTTTGATGAATCAAGTACCATTGGAAAGATCTACTAGTTTTGTTTCATAGAGAAAAAATTATTTTCCAATCCATAACCTTGTTTATAATTATAAGGATTTATCAAAATAATGCACAAATCGTATGGTAAAACTTATGCAAAATCACTGATTTTTTCAAATTTATAGATTTTGATAAATCAAATACCGTAGGAAAGCTCTATCAGTTTTGTTTGATAGAGAAAATAGTGATTTTCTAATCCATAACCTTTTGTTTAGAGTTATAAGGATTTATCAATACAACACACAAATCGTATAGTAAAACCTTCGCAAATGCCTATTTTTTTGGAAATTTCTTGTATTTATTAAATCAAATACAGTTGGAAAGCTCTATCTGTTTACTTTCATAGAGAAAAAAATTATTTTCCAATCCATAAATCTTGTTTAAAGTTATAAGGATTTCTCATTACAACGTACAAATTGTATGGTAAAACCTTTGCAAATCATTGATTTTTTTGAAAAATATTGAATTTAATAAATCAAATACCATTAGAAAGCTCTATGAGTTCGCAAATCACTAATTTTTTGAAATTTCTAGTTTTATATAAATCAAATACCTTTGGAAAGCTCTTTCAATTCGCAAATCACTTATTTTTTGCAATTTTTAGATTTTGATGAGTTAAATACCATTTGAAAGCTCTATAAGTTTACTTTCATAAAGAAAGAACAATTTTCCAATCCATTACTCTTGTTTAGAGATATAAGGATTTTACTAAAATAACGCAAAAATCACATTAAAAAACTTTTGCAAATCACTTATTTTTGGAAATTTCTAGATTTTGATGAATAAAATTCCTTTGGAATGCTCTATAAGTTTACCTTTATACTAAAATAAATGATTTTCCAATCCATAGCCCTTGTTTAGAGTCATAAGGATTTATGAAAACAAAGCACAAATCGTATAGTAAAACCAACGCATATCACTATTTTTTTGAAATTTCTAGATTTTGATGAGTCAAATACAACTGGAAAGCTCTATCAGTTTACTTTCATACAGAAATACGATTTTCCAATCTATATCCCTTGTTTAGAGTCATAAGGATTTATCAAAACAGTGCGCAAACGTATGGTAAAACTTACGCAAATCTCTGATTTTTCAAAATTTCTAGAATTTGATGAATCAAATACTGTTGGAAAGCTCTATCAGTTTATTTTCATAGAGAAAAAATGATTTTCCAATCCATTACCCATTATTAGAAACAACACAAGTCTTGTGGTAAAACATTCGTAAATCACTAATTTTTTGAAATTTTTTGATTTTGAATAATCAAATACCGTTGGAAAGTTTTATCATTTTAGTTTCATAGAGAAAATAATTTTTCAATCACTAACCCTTGTTTAGAGTTATAAGGATTTATCAAAACAATACACAAATCGTATGTTAAAATTTTCACAGATCACTGTTTTTTGAAAATACGAGAATTTGATGAATGAAATACCATCGGAAAGATCTATTAGTTTACTTTCATAAAGAAAAATTAATTTTCCAATCCATGACCCTTGGTTAGAGTTGTAAGGATTTTACAAAAACAACGCACAAATCGTATGTTAAAACCTTCTCAAATCAATGATTTTTTTTAAAATTTCTAGATTTATATTAATCAAATACCGTTATGAAGCTCTTTCAGTTTCCTTTCATAGAGAAAAAATATTTTTCCAATCCATGACCCTTATTTGGATTCATAAGAATTTTACTAAAACAATGTACAAATCATGTAGCAAAACCTTCGCAAATGAATAATTTTTTGAAATTTCTAGATTTATATGAATCAAATACCGTTGGAAAGCTCTATCAGTTTACCTTCATAGAGAAAAATTTATTTTCCATTCCATTACCCATGTTTAGAGTTATAATGATTTTACCAAAACAACACACAAAACCTTGCAAATCACTGATTTTTTAAAATTACAATAGCTTGATAAATCAAATACCATTCGAAAGCTCTATCGGTTTACTTTCATAGAGTAAAAATGAGAGTTATAAAGATTTTACCGAAGCAATGCACAAATCTTTTGATAAAACCTTCGCAAATCTATGATTTTTTGAAATTTCAAGATTTTAAAGTTGGAAAGCTCTATTAGTTTACTTTTATGGAGGAATAACTAATATCCAATCCACGATCCTTGTTTAGAGTTATAAGGATTTTACCAAAACAACGTACAAATAGTGTGGTAAAACTTTCCAGATTTGATGAATCAAATACCATTGGTAAATCACTGGTTTATTGAACTTTCCAGATTTGATGAATCAAATACCATTGGAATGCTCTACCAGTTCACTTTCATAGAGAAAAAATGATTTTCCAATCTATGACCCTTGTTTAGATTCGTAAGAATTTTACCAAAACAATCTAAAAAATCGTATGGTAAAACCTTCCCAAATCATTGATTTTTTGAAATTTCTAGATTTTGATGAACCAAACACCGTTGGAAAGCTCTATCAGTTTACATTTATAAAAAAAATGATTTATTAATTCATGACTCTTGTTCAGAGTTCTAAGAATTTTACCAAGAAAAAGCACAAATTGTATGATAAAACCTTGGCAAATCACTGACTTTTTGAAATTTCTAGATTTTGATGAATCAAATACCATTGAAAAGCTCTACCAGTTTACTTTCATATAGAAAAAATGATTTTCCAATGACCCTTATTTAAATTTATAAAGATTTTACCAAAACAACACTGAAATCATATGGTAACCTTTCTTAAACCACTTATTTTTGAAATTTCTAGATTTTGATAAATCAAATATGGTAAAAAGGCTATATCAGTTTACTTTCATAGAGATAAAATTGATTTTCCAATCCATAACCCTTGTTTAGAGTTATAAGGATTATACCAAAACAACGTACACATAGTGTGGTAAAACTTATGCAAATGACTGATTTTTTGAAGTTTCGAGATTTGATGAATCAAATACAATTGGAATGCTCTATCATTTCACTTTCATAGAGAAAAAATAATTTTCCAATCTATGACCCTTGTTTAGATTTGTAAGGATTTTACAAAAACAATCTAGAAAATCGAATGGTAAAACCTTCGAATCACTAATTTTTTGAAATTTATAGATTTTGATGAATCAAATACCATTGGAAAGATCTTAGATGAAGAAAAATGATTTTCAAATCCATGACCCCAATTTAGAGTTATAAGGATTTTGCCAAAACAACGCACGAATCGTCTGGTAAAACTTTCGCAAATTATTGATTTTTTGAAATTTCTATATTTTGATGTATCAAATACCATTGAAAAGCTCTATCGGTTTACTTGCATGTGAGAAAACGATTTTCCAATATATGACCCGTATAGAGTTATAAAATTTTACCAAAACAACGCTCAAATCAAGTTGTAAAACCTTTACAAATCTATGATTTTTTGAAATTTCTAGATTTGTATGAATCAAATACCATTGAAAAGCTCTATCAGTTTACTTTCATAGAGAAAAAATGATTTTTCAATCCATGACCCTTGTTTAGAGTTCTAAAGATTTTACCAAGAAAACGCACAAATCTTATGAAAAAACCTTCGCAAATAAATGATTTTTTTGAAATTTATAGAATTTGACGAATCAAATACTGTTGAAAAGCTCTATCCATTTACTTTCATAGAGAAAAAATGATTTTCCAATCCATGAGTCTTGTTTCGAGTTATAAGGATTTAACCATGAAAACACAAAAAAAAATCTTATGGTAAAACCTTCGCAAATCACTGAATTTTTGAAATTTCTAGATTTTGATGAATTAAATACCATTGAAAAGCTCTATCAATTTACTTTCATATAGAAAAACAAATATTTCCAATCCATGACCATTATTTAGAATTATAGGGATTTTACCATAACAACGCGCAAATCCTATGGTAAATGTTCACATATCACATTTTTTTTTAATTAAATACTGTTGGAAAGATCTATCAGTTTACTTTCATAGAGAAAATTTGATTTTTCAATCCATAACCTTAGTTAGAGTTATAAGGATTTTAGTAAAACAATGCACAAATCGTATGGTAAAACCTTCTCAAATCAATGATTTTTTGAAATTTGTAGATTTATATGAATCAAATTCCATTGGAAATCTCTCTCAATTTACTTTTATAGAAAAAAAAAATGATTTTCCAATCCATGACCCTTGTTTAGAGTTATAAGGATTTTACCAAAATAACACACAAATTGTGTGGTAAAACCTTGGCGAATCAATGATTTTTTAAAATTTCTAGATTTATATGAATCAAATACTATTGGAAAGCTCTACCAGTTAACTTTCATAGAGAAAATTTTAATTTCCAATCCATGACCCTCGTTTACAGTTATAATAATTTTACCAAAACAACGCACAAATTGTTTGGTAAAATCTTCATAAATCTATGAATTTTTAATATTTCTAAATTTTTATGAATCAACAACAGTTGGAGTGCTCTATCGGTTTACTTTCATAGAAAAAATTAATTTTCAATCCATGATCCTTTTTTAGTGTTATAAGAATTTTACCCAAACAACACACAAATCGTATAGTAAAACCTTCGCAAATCAATTTTTTTTTTTTTTTGAAATCTACATTTTGATAAATCAAATACCATTAAAAGGCTTTATAAGTTTAATTTCATAGAGAAAAAATGATTTTTCAATCTGTGACCTATATTTAAATTTATAAAGATTTTAACAAAACAACCCACAAATGGTGTTGTAAAACCTTCGCATATCAATGATATTTTGAAATTTCTAGATTTATATGAATCAAATACCGTCGCAATGCTGTATTAGTTCACTTTCATAGAGAAAATTTTATTTTCCAATTCATGACCCTTGTTTAGAGTTATAATGATTTATTAGTTTATAATGATTTTATCCAAACAACGCACAAATAATATGGTAAAACCTTTGCAAATCTATGGTTTTTTAAAATTTTTAGGTTTTTATGAATCAACTACTGTTGGAAATCTCTATCAGTTTACTTTCATAAAGAAAAAATGGTTTTCCAATCCACGACCATTGTTTACTGTTATAAGAATTTTACCAAAACAACGCACAAATTGTATGGTAAAACCATCACAAATCATTAATTATTTCAAATTTTGAGATTTTGGTGAATCAAATACCTTTGGAAAGCTCCATCAGTTTACTTTCATAGAGAAAAAATTATTTTCCAATTCATGACTCTTATTTAGATTTATAAGGATTTTACCAAAACAACACAAATATCATGTGGTAAAACATTTGCAAATCAATGATTTTTTGAAATTTCTAGATTTAAATGAATCAAATACCGTTGGAATGCTCTATCAGATTACTTTCATAGAGAAAAAATTATTTTCCCATCGATGACCCTTGTTTAGAGTTTTAATGACTTTACCCAAACAACGCACATATTGTATGGTAAAACCTTCACAAACCTATGATTTTTTTAAATTTTTAGATTTTTATGAATCAACTACCGTTGGAAAGGTCTATCAGTTTACTTTTATAAAGAAAAAATAGTTTTCCAATCTATGACACATGTTTATAGTTATAAGAATTTTTCCAAAACAACACACAAATTGTATGGCAAAACCTTTGCAAACCACGAATTTTTTGAAATTTCTAGATTTTGATGAATCAAATACAGATGAAAAGATCTATTAATTTACTTTCATAGAGAAAAAATAATTTTTCAATCTATGACATTTAGTTTGATTTATAAGGATTTTACCCAAATAACGCATAAATCGTGTGGTAAAACCTTCGCAAATCAATGATTTTTTGAAATTTCTAGATTTATATGAATTAAATATGGTTGGGAAAGCTCTATCTGTTTACTTTCATGGAGAAAAATTTATTTTCCAATCCATGACCCTTGTTTAGAGTTATAATGATTTTACCAAAACAACGCTCAAATCGTATGTTAAAACCATCGCAAATCACTATTTTTTGAAATTTCTAGATTTTTGGTGAATCAAATATCTTAGGAAATCTCTATTTCATTAACATTGCTTAGAGTTATAAGTATTTTACCAAGACATCGCTCAAATCGTAGTTAAACCTTCCCAAATCTATGATTTTTGAAATTTCTAGATTTTGATAAATCAAATACTATTAAAAAGCTCTATAAGTTTATTTTCACGTTGAGAAAAAATGATTTTCTAATCTATGACCATTTTTTAGATTTATAAGGATTTTACCAAAACAATGAACAAATCATATGGTAAAGCCTTCGCAAATCAATGATTTTTGAATTTTCTAAATTTTTATGAATCAACTATCAATGGAAAGCTCTATCGGTTTACTTTCATCGAGAAAAAAAATGGTTTTTCAATCCATGACCTTTGTTTAGAGTTATAAGAATTTTACCAAAACAAAGCATAAATTTTATGGTAAAACAAGGGTAATGGATTGAAAAATCATTTTTTTTTCCTCTATGAAAGTAAAATTATAGAGCTTTCCAACGGTATTTGATTCACAAAATCTAGAAATTTCAAAAAATCAGTGATTTGTGAAAGTTTTACCATACGATTTGTGGGTTGTTTTACTTAAATCTTTATAACTCTAAACAAGGTTCATGGATTGAAAAATCATTTTTTTCCCCCTGGATATCGCTTTGCAATAGTATTTGATTCATCAAAATCTAGAAATTTCAAAAAACAGTAATTTTATTATACGATTTGTGCATTTTTTGGTAAAATCCTTGTAACTCTAAACAAGGGTTATGGATTGGAAAATTATTTTTTCCCCATGAAATTAACAAGTAGAGCTTTCCAACAGTATTTGATTCATAAAATCTAAAAATTTTAAAAAATCAGTGATATGCCAAGGTTTTACCATACGATTTTTGCGTTGTTTTGCTAAAATCTTTTCTACTCTGAACAATGGTCATGGATTGAAAAACAAAAAAAAATTCTCTATGAAAGCAAATGGATAGAGCTTTCCCATGGTATTTGATTCATAAAATTCAAGAAATGTCAAAAAAAAAATAGTGATTTGTGAAAGTTTACCATACAATTTGTTTGTTGTTTTGGTAAAATTTCTTATAAATCTAGGTCATGGATTGGAAAATTATTTTTTCTTCATGAACGCAAACAGGTAGAGTTTCCACAGGTATTTAATTCATCAAAATCTAGAAATTTCAAAAAATCAGTGATTTACAAAAGTTTTGTCATACGATTTGTGCGTTGTTTTGCTAAAATCTTTATAACTCTATGTAACGACCGAAATTTTTTTTGTCTTTTAATTTCAAGTAAATAAAATTTTTACTTTCGACATTGCTTTGAACCGCATAGTTCATTTTAAATATTTTGTCACGTTAAATTTTTTTGCGCCCATTTGCTTCAAATTTTTAAGTTCATCGATTATGGAATATTAATTTGAAAGTAAACCTTGTTCTATTTTGATTTGGTAAGTTTTTTATTTTCAATTTGAACAAGAAATAATTTTCAACTAGCATAAATTTTTAAATTGGTTCTCCGTGTCAAGTTAAAAAAAATCCGGCCCTTTATTTTTTATTTTTTTAACTCAAAAACCCGTTCTATTTTCGGCCCAATAACTCACCTATAATTAGCCCCAAAACCTGACCCAAACAACATTATAAAACCACTGAAAAAAATAGCCAAACAACTCCTTAACTTCTACCATTTTTCTTCAACCAAACAGCCCCTCTATTAGAAAAGAAACTGTCCCCCATGCACACCAACACTACCCCCTATGATCTAAAAATTGTCCCTCCCAGCAACCCCATGTTCAGCCATAATTCTTCACAAATTACCCTCACATTTCAACCACTCTCTCCCCCCCCCCCCCCCCTAAAAAAAAAAACGGTCCCAGAATTTGGATTTTTTGTGTTTGTTTCTCCTCCAGTTTCAGCCAACAAAACAGCCCCCATGATCCTCCACAACTTTCGACTTTCTTCTCCTCACTTTTTCTCACTTTTCAGCCTCAACCCAAGTGATTTCTTCCTCCCAAATTCGTCCCTCCATCAACCTAGAAATCAGCCCCTTACTTAAGCAAAAACCTCCAACTTTTCCCTTCAAAACTCGCCCCTTAAGGGTCCAGCCATTCAGTGTTAAGTTTTTTTCTTATTTTTCCAGCAACATTCCCTCTTTCCTCTCCCAAACTTAGCACCAAAAAACTTAGCAAAAGCTCCTATCTTCTTCCTCAAATTTTCGGCCAGTAGGTGCTCGAATTTCTGCATTTTTCAGTCCCAATTTTCCAGTATTTCTCCCTTACTTTCGGTTCAGTTTTCGGCCAGAAGTGAGAGTTGTTAGCCTTGATTTTTAATTCACAAAAGTTTCCTATATTATACATCTATGTGTATAGTGTGAAAGTTTTGATTTTTAGAAGCTGTAGAAACGGTTCATCCTCTTCCACATTTTCAACCAAAAACTATTTTAAGAGGTAGTTTTACTTACTATTGCAATTATTTTCTTAATGATGTTCGGGAAATTAAATTGTTAAATAAATGTCATGTAAATTATTTATAAAGAAATATTATGATTGTGATTGAAGGTAATCACATATGCATGATGGTGATTGAAAGAAATCACACTTAAGCTAATGGTGCTGGTTACCTATTTATGTGTCCTATGTACTTTTAAAAATGATGGCATGTCGCATTTATGTTTCTGTATGGTTTTTCCACATGTTGTATGTATTTCTGCTGAGTGTTTCTTATGAAATACTCACCCCAAAATGAACAAGTTTTTAGATTGAATTGGTTGGCGTTGATGCTATGGCGTAGGCTGGCGAGAATGACGTGGAATTTTCTCATTTAGTTTAAGTTTTGAAGTCGAGATGATCAAGTCAATTATGATGTAAATAGGATATTTTTAAGTATTTGATTTAGTATTTAATTATGTAATAGTTATGGAAAACGAGATGTTGGTTCCTTTGCCCTTAAAAGTTTCAAGTTAGAAATTCCTAGTTGTATTTTTTGAATTTTTCATCTTACTACCCCTACTTTGAAAAATCATAACTTTTGCTATGGATGGAGTTTTTGAGTGAAATTAGTACCTAGGGAAATCCCTATATGTGGTCTAATAATATCAATTAGAATCACTCAAAAATACCATTGTATGAATTTATTATGAACGTTTTAACGAACTGCCTTGAGGCACCTAGGATAGTTTTTCAAACAATTTTGGCAATCATTTTCACCTACTAAAAGATGTAGATAAGTTTTAAATTTGACCATGTTGTAGTATTTAGTCTCAAGTGTCTACAATTTAAATTTTGGAATTTTTAGAATTTATTTGAATGGTCAAATAAATTCTAAAAATCACCTATCACGGTATATGCAAAACTATGAAAACTTAAAGAAAAATCATTTTTCTCTTACGCATTTGTTATCTTCTGCAAAAGTTATATTTTTAAAATCATTCAAGGGCATGAGAAATAATATTTGGAGTCATCAAATATTTTTACAGATTATTTTTAGTGACCCTCTAGGTTGAGAGAATCTGGGTGTTAAACTCTGAACGCAAGTCATGGATTAGAAAATCATTTTTTCTCCATAAAAATAAACTAATAGAGCTTTTCTACAGAAATTGATTCATCAAAATCTAGAAATTTTAAAAATTCAGTAATTTGTGAAGGTTTTACCGTACGATTTGTTTATTATTTTGCTAAAATATTTATAACACTAAAGTAAATTGATAGAGCTTTCAAACGTTATTTGAGTCATCAAAATCTATAAATTCCAAAAAATCAATGATTTGCAAAGATTTACAATACGATTTGTACGTTGTTTTATTAAAATACTTATAACTCAAGTTCATTAAATTAGTATTTTAATTATAAATTTTAACAAATTTCTTTATAGAAAAATGAAAAGGGCACTTATTTGAGTGATTTTACGCTTTTAAATTTGCTTGTATCCCAGTCCCCTCAACTCCATGCGAATTATGGAAAGGTCACAAACCTTCGTACAAATTCTTAAAATTGTGGGGATGTTTAGCAAAGGTAGAAGTACCAAAACCTAAACAGATTAAGATAGGGCCTAAAACTATTAATTGCATATTCATTGGATATGATAATAACAGTAGTGCATATCGGTTCCTAGTACATAAGTCAGACATTCCTGATGTACATGAAAATACTATTATTGAATCGAAAAATGCTGTATTTTTTTAGAACATATTTACTTGTAAGGATATGAAAGAGATAAGTTCACAAAAATGAACTTTTGATTCCACTAATGGTGATTATCAAAGTAATGAAGAACCAAGACGTAGTAAGAGGGCCAAGACATCAAAACCTTTTGGTCCAGATTTTCTAGCTTATTTATTAGAAAATGAACCAAGGACATTCAATGAAGCAATGTCTTGTCTAGAAGCTCCGTTTTGAAAAGAAGCTATCAACAATGAAATTAATTCTATTATGCAGATTCATACTTGGGAATTGGTAGATCTCCCACCTAGAAACAAACCATTAGGTTGTAAATAGATTTTAAAAGGAAATTGAAACGAGATGGTTTGATAGATAAGTACAAGGCCAGATTGGTAGCTAATGGATTTAAACAGAAAGAAGGCATTGACTTTTTCGATACATACTCACTAGTAACAAGGATCACGTCTATTAGAATATTAATTGCAATTGCTACATTGCACAAATTAGAAATCTATCAAATGGACGTCAAGACTGCGTTCCTAAATGGTGAGCTAGATGAAAAATTTACATGGAACAACCCGAAGGGTTCATTGCTCGTGGACAGGAGAAAAAGGTGTATATACTCATTAAATCGTTATATGGATTAAAGCAAGCGCCAAAGCAATGGCATGAGAAGTTTGAAAAAAACTATGTTATCAAATGGTTTTAAGATTAATGAGTGTGATAAATGTGTTTATATCAAAACCACACCAAATACTTATGTAATTGTATGTCTTTATGTTGATGACATGCTAATTATGGGAAGTAATCGTGATGTCTTAATGGAAACTAAGAAAATGTTGACAAAATATTTTGACATGAAAGATATGGGTATAGCAAATGTCATATTGGGAATTAAAATCATTAAGACATCTAAATGACTTGTTCTATCTCAGTCTCACTACGTTGAAACTATACTTATGAAGTTTAATGCGTATGATGAAAGTCCAACAAAAACTCCGGTTAACTTAAGTTTACATTTGGCAAAGAATAAAGGCAAACATGTATCTCAATTGGAGTATTCTTGGATCATAGGCAGTATAATGTACGCACGCGTCCAGATATTTGCTTATGTAGTTAGCAAGCTTAGCAGATTTACAAGTAATCCAAGCGATAACCATTGGAAAGCATTGATTAGAATTCTTAATTATCTAAGATTCACTTCAAGTTATGGATTATATTTTACAAGATATCCAGGTGTATTAGACGGATAGAGTGATACAAATTGGATATTAGGCACAAAAGATTCAAAATTCACAAGTGGTTATGTTTTTACCATTGGTAATGCAGCAGTGTCTTGAAAATCCTCAAAACAAATGTGTATAGCTCGATCCACAATGGAATCTTAGTTCATTGCTTTAGATAAAACATGAGAGGAAGTTGAATGGCTTCGTAATTTCTTAGAGGATATTCCGTGTCGACTATCGGAAGAGCACAAAGTATTATGTATAATGGTAAATCTCGACATATTCGTTATAGACATAATACCATTAAGCAGTTGATTTCAAATGGTGTTATCTCTATTGATTATATAAAATCAAAGGAGAATCTCTCGAATCCGCTTACTAAAGGCTTACTAAGAGATCAAGTATATTGCCTATCGAATGGAATGGGGTTAAAGCCTATTACGTAAGAGTCTTTGTAATGGTAACCCAGCCTTGCTGATTGGAGATCAAAAGATCTTGGTTCAATTGGACAACTAAGTTATGAAGATTCAATGAAACACTTAGAAGTTAAACTTCTACCCATTCTTATGATAGAAAAAGTGATTTCTGCAGAGTTATATGGTTATGTTTAACTTTTAATGATTTCTATATCCTGAAAAGTCAAGTGGCGTATGGCAAAATACTCTTGATAGGAGATTACCTATGTGAGTGTGAAGTGAGGCCGCTTCTATGAGAATGTTTAAAAGCTTGAATTCTCTAAAGCACTTATAAAATCTAATAGTTGTTCAGGGCCAAAATGAACATAACCGTGAGAACCGAAAATGTTAAGAAGATTATTTTGTGAATATTATTGTCTTGGTTTACACAAACGGCTGAAAAGTTCAAGACATCGTGTTCACTAGTTAGTCAAGTAAACCCGATAGTATTTCACTATGGAAGGTTCAAACCCACAAGGTACCTATCCCGATGCAATGGCTTTCTACTTGATCTCTCTGAAGTGTCAGTTTCGTCTGTCTGGTTAATTTCATTCATGTGGAGGATTGTTGAGAAATTGGTTTTATAGAAATGGTTTGACCATCTTTTGACCAATTAATTATGTGGGTCCCGTGGTTGGAAGCGAGAATTTCTTTGGTCAAGTTTGTTCTACTCCTCGATTAGAATAACGTAGTATATTTAGTTTCTTAAAACCAATTTCAGGTGAAGGAGAAATTAAATCCAAAGAATGCCATTTAATTAAGGTAATGTTGGAATTGGAAAATAATGGGGATTGGTAAAGTGCCAATCCCACATTGGAAAATTAGAAGCAAAGTAGTCACCTTAAATAGCTCAAGTTGAACAATTAGGTTTGGGCTCCAAAGGGTACCAATTATCTTTAGACGAGTATTGGATGACCGTTAGTACTAGTGCGGGGCATTATCGTCTTAAGGACAAAGAGTCTTACTCTTGCCTCGACCAATATTTATTTATTCGTCCAATTTCAAGTAAGCCATTAATCTGTTCAATTTTCTGCACGTGGTTATTTAATTTAAAAGAATATAATTTACTTATAATTTACCAACAAATTTTACCCCTATGGCAATTAGTGCAATTTAGATATGCAACATAATTACGGTTAGGATCCGCTAGAACTAGGCCATCAATATTGTTTTTTAACATTTTTATGGCTAAATCTTTCTTCTTTGAAATTAAGTACAGAATAAATATCTTGGATTATCTCAGAAAAAGATCAACATACATCTACATCTGGTTTAGCAACACATTGAAATGAATTAACAGCCCCCAAGTTTTACAGACTTCGTTTTCTTGAACTTGAATTCAACTTTATCCGCGCCAATGTCTTTCACAAACCGTGGTGCCACATCAGCTGTAACCTACAACAAATTTTTGTAACCACAAAAATGTAGTACAACAAAATCAAAACATTTTTGAAGAGCAAAATAAATTGAAAGAACTACATCAAGCTCATAACTACAACAATTTGTTGCACCCATAAAAATCAAATAATTAGTAAAAACAAAACACAGTGCCAAAAAAAAAAAAAAAAAAAAAATCAATAGCAATATAAATTGAAAAACTGTAAGTGAAATTTTGGGAATATGTACGTGGAGGTCCTCCGTCCTCGGGGATTTGATAGATAGCTTCTTTGATGGAGGAAACAATGTAGTCTTTGATTTTAGTGTTTTCCATAGAAAAGTCTAGCTGGACCTCCTTTTGAAGTTGTCTTAGCTTCAAATTCATTGTACTGAACCCATACTTATTTCCAGAGGCAGATTGAAGAATTAGGTTTGCAAGAAAAATCAATGTAACTATTGTACTGCTTTCTTGCGGTCGGATCCGATCGTAGAATCTATGAGAATGTCTAACTGAGATTTGAGCCTCTTTGTTCTTTATTATTCCTGATGGAGTCTTGATGAGAGATGATGAAGATCCGAGTTGCGTTGGTTATAATTTCAAGATTGTGGCAATGAGTAAAGCAAGTAAAGTCTCGTTTGAGTGGGAGATTGATACGGACATATATATTCTTTTTTATTCCAATAGTAGAGAAAACTCCCTATGATATATATACTAGTATATTGCTTTCGTACAGTGGAATCCGACCGTATGATCTATGAGAATACATCACTGAGATTTGAACCCCTTTGTTTCTGATAGAGTCTTAATGGGCGAGAATGACGATTTGAGTTGCAATGGTTATGGTTTTAAGATTGAGATAATGAGTAGGGTAAAAAGAAGATCATTTGAGGGAGAGTGAAGACATAAAGACACACAGACGAATATATTTTTTTTCTTTCAGTAGTGCAGAAAATTTTGGAAGAGTTGGTTTTGTGTATGAAGAAATTAAAAATGTAGTAACGTTTAAGTACTTTTTTCTGTAGCAGAGAAAACTATTTACGGTCGTGATAAAAAGTGTATTATTATTCAATGAGTTTTTGATATATAAAATTCATTTATAATAGAATTTATATTTATTTTCTCAGCAAGTTACCGTGCGATGAGAATTTCATAGAGTCTACTAAAAAGTCATCCTCCATTTTGAAGTGGCAACCAAGTGTTAAGTCACTAGGCCAGGTGGTATATATTGAGTATAACCTCCAAGATTTGATAAATCTTAAGAATAGCCTTTGACCAAATAATACCTAAAATATCCTTAAGATATAAAAATTTCAATATTTGTTATATTGCTCCCCTAAAATTATGATTTTAAGGTTCCGCACCCAAAACTGGCATCAGAGCCTCGTTAAAATTATAATTATGTCAAATAATTATAATAAAATATCAAAAATTAATATATTTTAATAAATTAATTGGATAAAAACCTTTTTGATACATAAATTTGGATTAATTGGAGAAAAATATTTTAGAAAAGAAGATCAAGAAATTTTAAAAGAAATTCTACAAATTGAAATATTAAACAATACAAATAAACAAAAATTACAAAATCTTATAGATAAACTTTCTGAAGAATATAAAGTAATAAATGACCAAATAAAAGTACTAAAAACCCAGCAAGAATTAGAAGAGTTAAAAAGAAAAGTAGATATATTAAGAAAATCTTTAACTCTAGAAGAAATAATAATAAATATAGAAAAGAAATAATAGATTATAAATAATTACTGAAATTGGGAAAAGATTAGAATTTCAATTTGAAGAAAAAGACAAGCTATTAATAAAAGAAAATATTGTTTTGATGAATGAAGTAAAACAAAATTTTCCAACAGAACAAGAAACTATAATAGAAAAATTTCTTGAACAAAATAATAAATACTACCAACTACTTGGACCTTATAACTTAAATCCAAATATAAATACACAATTAAAAGATATTTCTGAAAATCTTTTAAAAATTAATGAAAACATTAAAATATCAACAGCGATAACAGAAAACATATAAAATTCTATACTAGAGAAAAACATTAAACTCTAGAATCTGTATATAATTTAATGAATGAAACCAAACAAGATCTTGAAAAAAAATCTTTGAAACTTCAAGAGAAGATGCAGAAAGATATAGAAAAATGTTAGAGGATCTGGAAATACAAATGGCTAACATAAGTTTAGGAAATACTAAGATGAATACTAGTACCATGAGAGTTAGTAGTTCTACTAGCCCTCCTACAGTAAGCCAACTTCCATTTGCACCTACTACACTACCAAAAACTGAAGGAATATACCCTACAGTATGCTCAGGTTCCGTACCACCCATTGCACCAAGATATGAACGACCGGTACAAACCAGTGGAGTAAATAAAGAGAAGGAAGATGAAGAATATAATAGTTATAAATATCCGACAGATGAAGAAGAATTATATACCTGGTATAAATTTAGTCCAAAAGCAGAAAACCCAAATAGAAGAATAAATCCTAGCAAATTAAAAGGCAACTTCAAAATAACTACCAAATAAGAAAGTCCTATGGAAAACCTAACATAACCAATACCGACAACGGGAATATGGTTAGATCTAGATTCAAGAAATAAAGATAAAAAGATATCTGCTTGGGTTAAAACCTCTAGCCTTGCTATACAATTTAGCAAAGGATGAGATACGTATACAACTTTCAATTTTCTTGAACATACCTTTAGAGGAAATGTTGAAGAATTATGGAAGAAAACATTTGACCAAATAAAAGGTAATATAAAATATGTAGAAGAATTGATAGTTGATACAAGAGAACATTTAAATAACCAAACAATTATGGATATATTAAAAGGTTAGAAAAATACTTGAGAGCACAATTTCTAGGAGAAATTGCAGAAAAACTAGTATAGAGAAAGAAATAAGAGAGAAATTAGAAGCACAAATAGAATTAGAAAATCTAAAAATTTGTGATATGTGTGAGCTAAAAGGATACTTAAGAGATTTTAAAAAAAATCTACATAAAAGCCTTAAATAAGGATATGTGTTATAGTGAAAAACTAAATTATCTCAAAATAATGTTGCTAAAACTTCCTTACCCTTGGAGCATAAAAATACACCAAGAATACGAAAAGATTAGGTTTGCCATGACTCATCCAGAAATAAATGATACTTTTGGTAATAGAGAATAATTTATTATCAATACAAAAAATAAATAGTGTAGAGAAATATCTAATAACAAAGCAATAAAGAAGTTGACAAAGAAAAAGCCTCTTTGTTGCAATCAAGAGATATTTCATACTCATCAATGGGGATGTTATCCAAAAGAATATAAGATGAAAATGAAATTCAAAAAATTTCTTAAACCTTATAAAAAGAAAGATTTTAAGAAGAGAAGAGATAATTGGAAACCTAATAGAAACCCTTTTAAAAAGAGAACAAAACCAAAAGGTTGGATACCTAAAAAAGAATATATTAAAAAATGCAAATGCTTTATATGTCACAAACCAGGACATATAGCACCAAATTGCCCAGATAAACATAAAAATAAAACCAATTCAAAATTTTTAAAAGTATACGAAGAAGCTATATATGATTCAGAATATGAACCTTATGAGATAAGTGAAACCGAATCAGAAGTCTCTACCATATATATCTATTCTGACAGTGAAATAGGGAATGAAGAAGATAATGAGTTCATAAATTATAACTTTATGAATAAAGTAAAAATTGAAGAAAGTATGGAAATACAAGAAACTGACATAGATAATTTAGAAGGAATAAGTCAAACTGTTACCTTCGAAGAAGAAAAATATGATGAAATTATGAAAAAAGTTTTATCTTTGAATCAAAAATATGTCTTCAAAAATAAAACCTTTTAGAATATACTACCAAAGCTAAACAAAACTATTTATGTTATATAACATAATGAAGTTCCTATTTATATAGAAAATGTAAAGGGATTTACAACAATTCCTATACTAAATAGGAAATGGATAAATGAAGAATTAGTTAAAATAAAACCTGATATTAGAAACAAAATCAAGAATGTAGAAATTGGAGGAATCCAAATTCTTATGAAATGATTCTTTCGACAAGGTATGGATATACTAGTCAACATATTTTGCATGGATAATAAAATATTGCATGATCCTATTAATGCCCTTTTAGGAGCTGTTTCAGGTAATTTAGTATACCAAAAGCTAATATTTACCTTAAAACCAGGATTTGCAGTATCTTTATTAGATGAAAACATATATATATATTTAATTTTATATCATAAAATAGACAGATTAGATATGCCCGAAAAATCTAAGGCAGTAAGCCTTACCATAAGATCTATATTTGCTTTTACTACAAGCCACCATAAGGAAATAAGAAGAAGCTTTGAAGAAATAAAAATTGAAGAAGGATTTGAAGAATTAGCACAAGCTATCCTACCTAGAAAATTCAAATCACACGAAATCGAGATACCTGAAGAATTTGTTTTAAATTTCAAAAGAAGAGTTAAAATAATTAGAGAAACTGGACAAACCAATAATCTACAAGGAAATATGATAGCAAAATTCTCTCCTAGAAGAAGTCTCAGTCTTCCAAAAAGGAACTATATAAGAGAGTCATCCACTCCAAAAAACCATTGAAAAAAAAATATACCAGTGCTTGCCAAGTTAGATAGACATGGAATAGAAGAACAATTCTATATCCTAACTGAATGGATAAAACCTACATGATACAAGAAATAATTGCCCTAATCAATACAGAAGTAGGGTTAAATCATATTCAAGGAAATATAGTTAGCATGCTACCTGAACAAGGCCTACCTCAAGGATATAAATATAAAGATTATCATGGAATAGAATATGAAATTAGAAAATTCGTCGAAATGAATCTTCTACTTACTAATATAAGAGGAGAACGATTTCCTATAACTATAGTTATACATAAATATCCCAATAGGATAGAAACCAATGCACCAATTTTATTAGGAATTGACTTTTTAGATATGTTCATACCATATAGTATTCAAGAGGATAGATTACAAATGACAATCAATCTTGAAGAACAACATATCCCAAGGATTACTAGTGAAAAGAAAAGATTTACTAACTATTTGATGATTAGTTATAAATCTATAACCAAGAACATAACAAATCCATGAAGTCCCTATGTTGAAATAAAACTCAATCTACCAGAATATTATAGAATTACATTTCATGCTTATCTTGATACAAGATCAACATTATGTACAGCACAATATAATGTTTTATCAGCCTTTTACTCGAAAACAGACCCTGAAAAGAAATATTATGCTCAAACAGCTAGTGGCCTATTTGAACCATACTCTTTATATACTGAAAATATTCCATTTTTATTAGGTATTAGAAAAGTCATAGTTAGAGAACTCTACTATGCCCCCAAAACAGAATGTGACATTCTTTTAGGACAAACTTTCCTCCTAGAGGATTATGCACCCTTTACACAATATAAAAATCTCACAAGATTTGAATTTACAACACTCTGTAACTACAAAATAATTATATCACAAATACAAAAAGCTATATCTATAGCTCAAAAACCAATAAATCATCAGAGATCCTCAACCTAGCGTGGTAGATGTTGTACAGAGATAGAAAAAGAAAATTTTCAAATCACTATTATACAACAGTATAAACTTCCAAATAAGTGAATCTGAAAATGAAAAGCTAGAAAAAATAAAAAATAATCTCAAAAACAACTTTTCAGAAAATTCATTAGAAAAATGGTACATAAATAAAACAACAGCAAAAATAGAATTAATAGAACCAAATATCATAATTAGAGTTAAGCCTATGACATAAGTCAAGAAGACATAAAAAGAATTTGAAATACAAATAAAATAATTATTAAAAGCTAAAATTATTAGACCAAGTAAAAGTTCCCATAGTTGCCCGGCTTTTATGGTGAAAAATAAAGCCATAATGGTTATAAATTATAAGAAACTAAATGAGAAAACCAAATTTGATGGATATTACCTACAAAATAAAGATATTCTCATAAAAGCCATACAGAATAGCAAAATATATTCTAAGTTTGATTGCAAAAATGAATTTTGGTAAATATGTCTAGATGAAGAAAGTAAACCACTAACAGCATTTAGCACTTCTAATCATTTAGGACAATTCGAATGGAATGTAATGCCATTTGGTTTAAAAAATGCACCCCAAATATATCAAAGAAGAATGAACAAAGTATTTAAACCAATTAAAAGATTTTGTGTAGTATATTTTGATGCTATACTTATACATTCTACTACTTATAAAGAGCATCTAGAACACCTAGAAAAATTTGCATATATTATCAACAAACATGGGATAATACTCTCAGAAAAGAAAGTTGAAATAGCTAAAACAAAATTAGAGTTTTTAGGACTCATCATCAAAGAAGAAGAAATTCAATTACAATTTCATATTGGAGAAAAATTACTTGAATTTCCCGACGAAATAATAAACAAAAAACAACTACAAAGCTTTTTAGGATTATTGAATTATTGTGAACAATTTATCAAATAATGTGCTTTACTTAAAAAGTCATTTTTAAATAAACTAAAAAAAGATCAAGTTTGAAACTGGACCAACGAAGATACTAAGAAGGTCCAATATATTAAAAAATATTATTCTAATCTCCCTAAACTATCTATTGCAGAAGATGGTGATTATTTTATTCTTGAAACAGATGCTTCATATTATTGTTGGGGAGTAGTTTTAAAAGTAGTAGCAAAACATGGAGAAAATTATCCATGCCATAAAGATTGTCCAAAAACCTGTCTTGAAAAATTAGTTGCATATACTTCAGGAACCTTCAAAGATGTTGAAACCAGATATGACTCTAATAGAAAAGAGTTACTTGCAGTCAAAAAAGAATTTGCTAAATATGAATATTATTTGATTAAAAAATCATTTACTATTAACAGATAATAATCATTTTTAAGTATTTTCTTAAAAATAATTTAGAGCCAAATGTTGCTAGCAAGCCATTAATTAGAATACAATCTTGGATGACTAACTTTAAGTTTGATATTCAATATATTCGTGGTAAAGATAATTATCTTCCTGGTTTTTTTTCCAGGGATGGAGCAGATCAAGTAAGAATTACAATCAATGAAGCTCAAAATAAAGGAGATAGAAGAGAAAATATACAAAATAGAGAATGAAAATCTCCAAAAAAAAGATATTCCACGAAATATTCAAAAGACCAGACAAGATATCAAAGAAAATAAAGAAACTTCCTCCTCTCAACCTTCACCAGCCATTATACAAGATGTATCTGAGATAAACAAATCAAATGTTATACAAATCTGTAACAATCTCCTATCCTTTGGGATAAAAAATGAAGCAGGATATAAGCACAAAATATATCTTTTCAATCTTGTGGCCTGCTGGTTTATTGAGATTGGTAATAAGCCATGGATGAAGACTTTAAACTATAGAAAATACAACAATGTGAATTTTTATCCCAGAGCACCACCAAATTGGATTCGCCATATGTATCATATTGGAAACATACTCTGTATATATCCTAGCCAAAATCTCAAAGAAATTTTCATACCACCAGCAAGAATCAAAATAGCAATCAAAAAGTTTGTTCGAATTACTAAACCCACTAATATCTATATCAGATTCTTCTATGCAGTTCCAGAATGGGATATTTATGATCATTAACTCATTCCAGATAACAATGTTATTAGAATTGGATTAACGAGAAAATTGTTCGATCCAAACAGTCAAAATACTCATGAAGTCACTCCTCAGGAAATCTTGAAGATTGAACATTTCAGAAGAGCTAAAGGATTCAAAGATCAATTTGATTTCTTAGTGGACACCATGAACAAAAGTGAAAATGTCTGGATATACCCATGTGAAGATCACATAATCTTTAGCAACTGTACCAGAAAGACTCGTGATTAGGATTGGGCCCTACTTGACCACTGGTGCGACAAAATAATAAATAATAAAAATGATGGATCACCAAGTTTCCTTCAGGAAATGTGTAAGATAATGGTGAGTCTGAACATAGCTGTCCAAATTGTATTATTGAAGATATGGACCACGTCTCTCTCAATGAAGACGACATGCCACCAGATTACTTTGAAGGAAAAATGATCGGGTAGGACCTTCACTCACTACCAACAGTGATAATCTTATCACTTTGGAAAAGCTGAGGTCCATACTTACCGACAAGATAAAAAGAAGATGCCTTCTTGATAAGGTTTAAATTATTGAAGATAAGTTATATCTTGAGTCTTTATATACCACTTACATATCGAGTTGTAAGGTATCGAAAGTTGGAGACAATCATTGAGTATTTTCATATCTCTCCATACCATCATACCGTAGTCTAGTAGTCTTTTCTTCAAGCATCAATAAGGTAATCCCTATGGAGTTCTAAACTTCAACTTAGAAAGTACCAATAGTGTTTCTTATAAGAGTCTTTGTATATCAAGTGTATACCTCTAAAGCTTAAGATATAAGCTTGTAATATGCTCATAATGATTTATATGAAAGTATTTGAAATATTTTCTTAACATCTATTTTCTAAAGAAAACTTCCTTTGATAGCCAGTTCCTGGCGGTAGTAAGATAGCCTTGTGCTATATTCCTTTAAATCTCATTGTTTTTCCATTTTGGCTTGTGTTGCATCGTCTGGGAATGTTTGGAGTGTCATTGAAAAAATCGATAGGTTCAAAATCGAAAATTTGTTACGATATAGGTGAAAACAGTTAGTCTGAATTTCCGTGCCAGGTTTGAATCCTTTTGGAATCATAACCGTTAGCTTCAACAATCAATGCAAGAAGAAGAAGTAGAAAAGAAAATGAGTGGAAGTCATGTTGGACCCTTCTGTTAAAACCTTATAAGCTATAGACAAAACCAGATCTTGTTTTGAGAATACACACATTTATACTCAAAAGCTTGAAGAAGAACACTCAAGGGAAACCTAGCTTCCTTTATTGAAGAATAATTCCAAGTTTGACGTTCTTATTTTCATGAACACTGCACAAGCATCCACATCCACTGATTGTGATCTTAAATTGTATTTAGATGATAAAGATATTTCGTTTTTATTAACTCTAGTTGATAAATTAGAAAAAATTTATTCTACTAGTCAATCTAAACTTAAAGATATTTATACTAGCATAGATTTTGCTTGTGAAAATAATATAAGAATCAATTCTATAGAAACATCCAAAAATATAAAGAGAATTGAAGATATATATTATTTCTGAATATAAAGATTTAGAAGAAGAAGTATCAGAAGGAATTGTTTTAGAATATATAACTCAAAAGAAACATCCTAACGCATTCAAGAAATTATCTCCATATATAGATTACTTAAACTCCAATGCTAGGATATAATTTAAAAGGTTACGATAATCTTGAAAATCACGTGAGTAATATATTAGAAGAAGAATTCACAAAATTAAATAATATTCAAGATAAAGTATCTTTATCATATCTAGAACAAACTAGAATAATAAATAAATTATTAGTTAGACTCGAAAATATTATAGAGACTAAATTAAAATTATTAGAAAGATTAAGTGACAAGGACATAATTAGACATAGAAGAAGTTTAAAAGGGCAATTTAGGCACTTTACTCAAAAAGAAGGCATTTACAACTTATTTGAAAAATACTAGGCCATTTCTTTATAAGGCTAGTTTGATAAAGCCATTTAGACAATTCCCCCTAGGCTAGTCAAGTTTTAATTTTAATTTTTCTTCATTCTTTATATATATATATTATTATTATTATTATTATTATTATTATTATTATTATTATACAAGTAGTCCTTGACAAATAGCATTTAATGCATTAATCCTTGACAAATTTGATTCTTGAACTTTTCTTTGGTCCATTTTCTATTGTAAAAGTTTACACGAGGAATGAGTTTCATATTTGAGTGCAATGACACTATATAAGGATGCTGTGTCATGTTGATTTATAAAGAGATGATATATCAAACATATTATTAGAGTGGTGATATAACACTCACAACGGGCACTAATTTGACATTTCATTGATGGTAGTCTAATTTTTAGTTTAACGTGTTGTTCAACAAGCATTATTCATAATTTAAAGTAAAGAATGTTTTTACGAGGGTCACATGACGTTTAACGAACACTTAGATGGTTTTTTGTTATTTTGGATTGATTATGTAACTATAATAAAAAGTAGTATACTACTTTTCTCTTTTTAAAAGTTTAAGATTAACTTATTATCTCAAGAGTAAATTGAGGACCAATGGTACAATTTCCCAAACAAATATTAAAAATCACATTGTCCCATTATTCGAGCTCCATTTATCCTCTGGAACACACAATGCATCTCTGACTCTGCGTACTGAGTGGGTCCACATTCAGTGGGCCAGAAAAAAGCCCATCGTAGATCGGGCTGTTAAATGGGCCCTCTCCATTCCGCACTAACAGGTATCGACTTATGAACCAAAGAAGGGTAAATTATAATGGATGTCACCAAACTTTGAGAGAAGTTTCAATTAGGTCATCCATCTTCAAACAGTCTCAATTAAGTCACCAAATTTTAATTTTGTTTCACATTCAGCCACTTAGTTATATGCCATTAATGCAATTGATGGAATTTATCTTCATTGACATTAAAATTAGATGAGATGTCACATAGGACGAAGTTGTTCAATGTTAAATTTATTTGCATACACGAGTCATACGAAATAATTCCATACAATTAAATTAGTCGAGTTAAGACAAGATCGCACGAAAATGGGGAAAATTAGGGTTTCAAAAATCTTGAAAAGTCAACCATGCATGTTCCTTCAATTGCTCCTCTAGCACCTGCATCCAAGCAAATCTCGTGAATTGCATTAAGGAGGTCTAGCAAAATCACTAAATTTGAAATAAAATTTAAGTTTGATGGCTTGATTGAGATTTTTAAAAGTTGGATGACCTAATTGAGACTTCACTCAACGTCTGGTGACTTCCAATAAATTTAACCACCAAAGAAAGCCACCGGCAAAGATGAAAGCTAATTCTCCATAGTCACTCCTACTTTATCACCTTAACTTTCCTATACTTTTCCTCCTAGGGTTTTTCCTCTTTCCAAATCACGCAAATCCATATGCATAACCATATAAAAATTCGTTTAATGTGCGCTGAACTCGATATTTTGAGAATGATCTTGTGAATTTCCGGTCCCACCTGAATTTTTACTCAGGTATTATAGTAATCATCTATCTATCTTTTGATAGATATCTGTTTCTAAATGTTCATGCATTGATTTTGTTAGTCGAGCTTTTCATTTTCATGAATGAGTTGTATTTAGGTTGGATCTCGGGGAGTTGAGCTGTGTGTCATTTTCTGATAATAAATTTGAAGTATATATTCATGGAATAATGAGTAAATGCTTTGTGGAAATATTCTTCTAAGGCTTGTTGTTTTAGGGAATACTTGGAGAATTAAAGAAGAGAACAGAAAGTTTTCATTTTTGGAAAAAAGCTACTTCTTTATTAGGGTTTGGCGAATAGATGTTTACTTTTTTAGCTTTGTGATTAAAATTCTTCCAATTTAAACCAGAGCTGCTGACTATTTGCATTTTTTTTTATGTTCGAGCTGTTCATTTTGGATTTAATGAGTGGATCATTTGTATAGGTATTTGGTACTTTACGTTGCTTCATAGTGTTCTGGGTAAGGAAAGATAATAATTTTTATATTATGAACGAAATGGAAAGGATAATCACAATGAAGCAAAATAGTGGTTTTCATATCATGATTTCTGACGATGTTTCAGGAAGTAGGAAGTTCCCATCAAAGAAATTGAAAATCCAAAGGTATTGTAGAAATTTTGATATAATTCTTATTCATGATAATGAGATAAGGCGCAAAGATGAGTGCGTTCCATCACCACAAATAATTCAACAGAGTTTTGAATAAGAAGCATTTATTGGGGCTACAATTTTAGTTGAGTTTGTGCAATGTATTGTCTGGATTTGCAAATCAGATACATTACAATTTGATTAAATATAAAATTGTCTTACTGATTATCTGCATATAAATATGGTGTTTCTTGTTCTCTTCTGAATTTGTTGTAATGTTTGTCTGTTATATAGGTATTTGATATGATAGGACCAGCATCCGAGGATAGTTATTAATTATCCCAGACGTTATATTCTGAGTCTCCATGTTGCCAGATGGTTATTAGTGGTTATGGATTGTGTAAAGACTGGTACGCGAGTTAAGGGTAAGTTTCCTATTTCGAAATTCACTATGTTGGCCTTGTAGTGTTCTAGGTATTTTGGCAGAAGAGGAATAATTATGTAAAATTGTGTGTTTGCTTGCTGTTAGTCTTTTTCTTTGTCTTTATTGTGAAACTGGTTGAAGTATGTATCTTTGGATTTTAGTTTGTATTAAGGCTAAGGACTATGAGAATTATTTGGTATTACTACCATCTTTTTTAGATCATCTAGTTCATTCATTAAAGTGCATCTAGGACATGAGATTTTGCCATTTTATTCTTTTGTTTCCATCTTTTTCTTTTGCTAATTTTGGGGGGTCTCTTTGGAATTTCTTTGCTTGGATGGAGCGGTTCCCGGATCTTAAATTCAATATGCATTCAATGTTGTTGTATCTGTTTCCATATGCTAGTAATACACGTTGGTAATTCACCCAAATATGCAAAGAATGCATTTCAATAATGATTCAGAGAAATGGTTTTCCCACCGTCTTTTCAGTACAAGTTTCTTATAATGATTATGTTCAATTACACTTGATTTAAACATCTCAGTTTTAGTAAAACCAATGACCTGCAGTGGTATCTACGAGAACAACTAAATATGTCCTGATTCTAAAGGAATGTTTTATGGTATTGCAGGTTCTTTCTCCCATCAGCTACTAGTTTTTGCTATCTGGTTGTCTAGCTTTCAGAATGTGCTGGCTCTGCAGAAACTTCCAGAGCCCAGTCACATTTCTTCTACATCTGTGCTGGCTAGCCCACCCAAAAGCGGAATATTTGAACCCATACAAATATCACCAGCTGTAATTCCACATCTTCCTTCTCCTGGGGATTCTTTCCCACCAATGTATCCGACTTTTCCAGCTACATACGATCCAGTCCTGACTGGAAGGTGCCTTGTAAATTTCTCTGCCATTTCGAATATCATGAACAAAACAGCATCTGACTGTAATCAACCTTTGGCAGCAGTAGTAGGAAATGTTATATGCTGCCCACAGTTTAGTAGCTTGCTCCACATATTCCAGGGATTTTACAGCACCAGTTCTGATAACTTGGTTTTACAAAATGCAGTTGCTGATGATTGTTTTAAAGATATTGTCAGTATACTTGCCAGCAGAGGAGCAAATAGCTCAATATCAACCATCTGTTCTATGAAGTCTTCAAATCTTACTGGTGGTTCTTGTCCTGTGAAGGACATAACCACTTTCGAGAAAACAGTGAACACAAGCAAATTACTGGAGGCTTGCAGTACAGTTGATCCTCTTAAAGAATGCTGCAGACCAATTTGTCAGCCTGCAATTATGGAGGCTGCACTTAAGATCTCAGGAACTCAATCATTTTTGAATGACAAGAAGAATATAATTGGACCATCAAATAACGTTGACATGCTTAATGATTGTAAAGGTGTGGTGTATTCATGGATCTCAAAGAAACTCCCTCATGATGCTGCTAATGCAGCATTTCGAATATTGTCTGCCTGCAAGGTTAACAAAGGTATGTGCATTCATTTTTCCACCCACCTGCTATAGGCTTCTGTATGCACTTCTCTCTCTGCAGCCATGTCCTTGCCTTCGCTTTTGGCCCCATTGGGGGCAGAGTTGCAGGGGAATATTCAGTAGATCTGCTCTATTCTTGATTTGCAAGGATCTCAATATGATTAGAATATATGATCTGATAAAAAGTTATCTACGTGCTCTACATTTTTTAAGGAAAAAATCCTAGGACTTGTATGTGATGCCTCAAGTGTTGTTGGATGATTGGATCGTGATTAAACTGCTTTTAGAAAGTAAAGTCGCGATTTATGGATTTTAAATTCGAATAAATTTATTTGCTTTGAACTTAAAGAAGAGTGTGAATTTCCAAAACAAGTTTCTAGTTATGTAGGTTTTAAGGTGATTTTTGATGAACTGATATTGTTCCTTGCGTTCTTCTTTCAAAACCTCTTTTGAATGGTTTTGGTATTACTTTATCTTTTAAATTTGATTGATGATTCCATGCTTATTTTGTTAATAATATCTATTTCTATTATCTGCATGCACGTGTTAACAAATCAATGTGGAAGTTCTTGCTTCTTATGTAAACTGAAGAAAATTAATCCAATACATGTGGGTTCCTCTTATTTTTGTAATAACTGAAGCACATGCAATGACCCAAAAACAAGTGATTACCCAGTTTATCAAACTCACCTATTACAAGAACGATGGTTTAAGTGCCATAATCTTGATTAGGATACTTTGATGGGTCTGAACGAAGAAAAGCTAGTTAGATGACAACATTTAGGTTAAAGCCTTGTTAAGTATGTGGCAGATCAATCCGCTTGCAGTTCTGAATCCCACCCTGTACCATATGCCTTTCCTAGAGAATTTATCACCTATCCTAAAAGAAGAATTGGAGTGGACATGGAAATCTGAGCGTCATTTCGTGTGCGCTATATCAGAACTGATTTGTTTTATATTGTATAAATGTATCCTTATCTGTTCTAAATGATTGTCTTCTCGGGTGCAGTTTGTCCTTTGGATTTTAGGCAGCCATCAGAAGTAATTGAAGCATGCCGAAATGTTGCTGCTCCCAGTCCTTCATGCTGTAGTTCATTAAATACTTACATAGCGAGCGTACAAAGGCAAATTTTAATAACAAATCGGCAAGCGATAATATGCGCTACTGTATTTGGGTCCATGCTACAAAAGGCTGGGGTGATGACTAATGTTTATGAGCTTTGTGATGTGGACTTAAAAGATTTTAGTCTCCAAGGACAAGAAGGTACTCTCTTCCTCCACTTTGTCCTCTTTCACTGAATCTTCCTTTTTTGGTGTTTCTTAGACGACGATTTCCATTCTTATGGCGCAATTTATTGTGCTTATTTGGTTGGGAAGCATTAATTTTTTCCAACTTTTCTCTTGCTTCGACTTGAAGATGTCTGCATGTGCTTATTGTTTTACATAGTTTTAACCAAGGTTCTAAAGGCGAGAGGCGTGGCATGGCGGCAAGGTCAAGTCTTAAGCCTTACGAGCATAGGCATAATAGGACTTTTTCTATTTTAATATTATTCTAATTATTCTAAGAACATTAATAATTATTTTAATAAGAACATTATTTTAATTGTTTTAATAAGACAATTAATAATTATTCCTTTTAGTTAATTCGTTTATTTAGCCTTTAAAAAAAATGGAAAAAAAATTTAAAAAATAAAGAAGGCGCATGCCTTTTGGCACCTAGGCCCGCCTTTTGCCTTTGATGTCTTTAAATATAATATAACACATTAAAATGAAAGTAAATAATCTATTATAGCTTAAATTGATAATTACTAGAAATTGAATTTAGTCCATAACAATGGACTTCTTAAAATTGGTTCAGATTGATGTCATCTTGGACAAGTTTTAGCTTCCAATTTGACTGAGTAACTGTAACTCTGTTTTAGGGCTTCTAGTTTCTCAAACTAGATAGCTTATTGAGACACACTTGTGCTTATTAATAGTGTGTTTGGAAAGACTTTTTCAAAGTCTAAAAGCACTTTAGTTGTATTTATAATCTTTTGGTTAAAGTCAACAATCATTTTTTGACTAAAAAACAGTTTTAAAAAGTTGTTTTAGAGAAGCTCAAATTTTGAACTTCTCTAAAAAGCTCTAATTGAGTTTTTACATAAAGTTGTAATTAGCATGAACTTAAAAATTAACAAAATTACCATTAATACATAAAAAAAAAAGATATTAATTTATTTATCACATTAATTACTTATATCAAATTGTCAGTTCATAAATTTATATTAAGTGAAAAATATATATTGATGTTTTAAATAATATAATACAAATTACACATAATATGTTGGATTTATATAATTAATTAGTCAAATACTAAAATAATCGTGTTATTATAATTAAATTAATATATTAATTTTAATAGTTATTATTAGGATATAAAAATATATTATTTATTTTTTAAAAAATAATGTGATATATAATAATTAATTAATGTTTAGTCAAATATACTAAAATAATTGTGTTATTATAATTAAATTAATATATTAATTTTAATAGTTATTATAGGATGTAAAAATAATTTATTTATTTTAAAAATAATAATATGAGATATATATTAATTAATTACTGCTTAGTTAAATACATATAAAATTTATACAAAAGTACTTTTATAGTTATACAACCACATGCTCAATTTAATATTCATAGCATTTTTTAAATTCATATCCAAACAGTCAATAGCTTTTTAATAAAAGCTCCCTAAGACTAGTGCTGACATTTCCCAACACTTATAGGTCTAGACTTATGTGTTACTGCCATGTTGGAATCTTGTATGTGAAAGTAAGATTTTTTTTCTCAAGTAGATTAAGATGTGTTACTTCTAGTACGTATTGCACTCCAGACTCATAAATCTTTACACCAAAATGTAGGGTGTTTACTTCGAAGCCTACCTGCAGATATGGTGTATGATAATTCATCGGGCTTAAGCTTTACTTGTGATCTAAGCGACAATATTGCAGCTCCATGGCCCTCATCATCGTCTTTCACGTCATTATCTCTTTGTGCACCTGGTAATTGATTGGGAATAACATTTATTACTGTTCACTTGTCCCATATTCCTGTTGAACTTGAAAGGGTGTATAAAGTACAGATGCCCAAGTGCTACTTTGATAATTTGTTTAAATGACCATGCACTGATGACTTGTACTTCAACTTGCAGAGATGTCCTTGCCAGCATTACCAACATCAGAAACTTCAGGTAACCTTGCTCCGCATTTTGGTTTTGGCACATGTGCCAGCATTTAAAACAGGTCATTGAAATTTAAAACAAACAGGTTTTGGTTTTATCGTATCCTTAGATTCTATATCATCACAAACAGGTCATAAAATTTAAAACAAGAAAATGACTTGGCTGAATGAAATTAATGCAGCTAAATGCAGTTTTTTTTTTTTTTTTTTTGGTAGGAGACTGCTAGGTCATTGACCGTATTTCCTATTACCAGTTAATGAAGTTTTTTGGTAGGAGACTGCTAGGTCATTGACCATATTTCCTATTACCGGTTAATGAAGTTAATTTTGGTGTAGTTCGGACCGTCTATCCTTATGGACATTAAAACAGTAGTTCTACTTTTCGGTTTTTGTCAATCCATTTCACCTAATTTCTCCCTAATGCTTCCCATTAAATCTTGGTGTATGTGGGTGGATCTATTTAATTTATCATAACAAAAGCTTTATGTTATATTGCCTCCTGTGTTGTGGTCCTCCTTGAGTTACTTGGGCCCGTGTCCTCCTTTTACTCCTTTCTCATTTAAGTTTTTCCTTTTACTCCTTTCTCATTTAAGTTTTTAAGAAGAAGAATATTAAATTGGTTATTTTCTCAAGAATGATATATAACACATTTGTGAGTGTATACGTTTGTGTGTCGATAACCTGATGATTGGTGGTGTTGTATAATGCAGGTTGTCATAGGGGTGTGGTGGATTTCTTTGTAACCATTCTTTCTGTTTTTGTTTTCGGTACATTGCTATTGTAGAGAGATTCTGCAGAGCACCAAGACTTGTTTGAGTTAGATGGCTTTAGATCGACTGTTTGAGCATATTACATGTATATTTTGAGCATCTTCCCTCGTGTATAGTAGCGTTTTTTCCTGTTATCAATTTTTGATGGCTTTATCTTATGATCAATTTCAAGTTTTCTTACAATGATGTGTTGCATTGGGATTTATGGAAAGAAAATTCAAAACACCTAATCGTGTGCATATGACTAGTTGTTAGGGGTGGACAAAAGTATCGAATCCGAATCGGAACTGGTTAGGTCTGGTTGTTCTTAATTTAAATTGGGTAATGGTAATGATTGTTTATTGCTTGGTTATTGGTTCTAGACCTACAACCCAAAATTGGGTAATGGTAATTTTTTTTTTTTTTTTTTTCATGTTTGTTATTAAAAAGAATGTATTGAGATAGAATCTTGTGTTTAAAATTTGCTAGTTGCATAACTAAAGTTGTGAGTGAGTGTATGGTAAAGATTTTTGTAGATTGTAAGTAGTATGTCGTATGAAATGCATGAATAAAAACGGATGAAGGTTGTGGGCATATAAAATGTTTGGATAAAAATAATTATAAGCACATGTAAAACTCATGAACATAGAACATGGTTAATAATTAATTTAAGGGAAATTGGGACAAATGGTGTTTCACATTTGTCTTCAATGCAAAAATTATTCTTAATGTTTCTTTTTGGCACAAAAGATATTTAACATATGTGTTTTGGTGTGCAATTAATCTTTATTTGATGAAAAAGACAAATATGTTTTTAGTTTTAATTAGAGAAAATTGTAATTAGATTTTTAATCTTTGTAAAATATAAATGGGTTCAATAATTTTTTTATAAATTATTAAAGAAAACTAATGATTTTTTTTAATTAATACGTTATTGATCAAATTGATAATGTACTAAATTGTTTTGTATATATTACAAATTATTATAAAATAACTAAAATTTAAGTTCATAATTATTAATAAATATGTTAAATAAAATTATTTTATTATTGTTAAGTAATTATATTATTTAAATTTTAAAATTTTATTTTATTGTTACGACATAAAAAGAAAAGTAATGTTGTTACAAATTTGATGCTTAAATACATTTATTTAATTGAGTTATTCGTTTATGGGATGATCTCCTACCCATGGTAGGTAGGAGTTATCATGTCCACTGCTGAGGTGGCAACTCATGATTGGAAAAAATAATAAGTGTGGGGTCGTGAATTTTCAATCACGAGTTACCACCTCAGCAATGGGCATGATAACTCCTACCCATTGCGAGTAGGAGATCATTAGTGATGGCAAAAATATTCGATCCGCCCCGAATCCAATGGATACCCGATCCGAATGAAGCGAAAAATACCTGATCTGTGGATCGGCGGGACGGATCGGGGCAGATATCCGTGATCCGCCACCGATCTCGGGGCAGGCCGGATCGGAGCTGCCCCGATCCGCCCCACCCCTCCCCTAATTAAAAAAAAAAAAAAAAAGGATTCAATTGTAAAAAGATCAAAGATTTGGGACTGGGACTGAAAATGCAATTTTAAACTTCCTAAACCTAATGTTAAAACTATTCTCTGAAATGAAATCTGAATCTCTCTAACTCTCTTCCCTATTCCGTCATCCGTGCTCTGCTTCCAGAGTTCCAATCCATATTGAAGATTTGAAAGTTCCAGAATCCAGACCCTCTTTCATTGCTCCGCTTGCTTCGCAGCTCGCCTAACCTCCTCCTTGAAGAACTTCTTCTCCATTCTCTTCGGGTAATCAAACTTCTTCAATTTCTTCGACAAATTTATATATCGGTAAATTTCCTCTTGTTGTTAGTTGGGGGTAGCTAAGAATGATTAAATAAACTTTTATGATTTCTCCAAAGAAGCTTATTCATGTAAATTTTTATGATTTACCCAAATAAACTTTTATGATTTCCTTTAATAAAAATGTTTTTATTTATTTTTGGTGATAATGGTGCTAAATGAAAGTGAATTTTCCATACTCTCACACAGTTTGTGAATTAGCCTTCAATGAAAGCTCCCTCTTCCTTCTCCACCCTTGTTTGACTCTAAAGAGGGATGTGTCACATTTTTCATTGATTCAGCTATGGCAGTTGAGGTGATTTTACATTGAAATTGAAATTGAAATTGATTCAACTTGACAATGCTAGAAGCACTAAATTTACCGTACGTGCAAGAACAAAATTAATGAATGTATTGCATCTTAAAATTAGTTTCATTGATCCATTATTTTATAGAAATAGTACTTCTAATTCTGAAGTTAATATACCTGCAACAATTATCTATGCTGGATTCTTAAAGGAAGATGCTATAAATACTTTTCCAGTAGTATTAAGGAAAGTGGAACAGTTATGAGTTATGACTAACGAGTCATGGATTGCCACTGTGTTATATTTTCCATATATTTATGGCAGCATGGTCTTCCAGGTAAGAGTTAACGTTGTAGATATGCATGGAATTTTATTGAGGGAGAAAACTGTGTTTTCATATTTGTTTTGTTCAACTATAGGAGGTACACAAATTAAAGAATTACTATGATTGTATTAGTATTATTTCTGACATTCTTAAAATTTCTCTCTTCTTTCCTAGATGTATTTTTTGTATTATATTATTGGATTAATTTTTCTTAATATGTACAGATGTCGGACTCACGTCCTACTCCTACATCGGTACCAAGCATTGGTAGTACGAGACAAGTACCACTAGATGCTAGTACTGCTGAGATGCCCGATGCAAATGCAAGGATTAATAATCATCTACAAGATGTAGAACAAAATCCAATTGATTTAAGTGACGAGGAGCATGAGTGTGTGCAACCTTGTGGTAAGAAAAATAAATTATATTCGAAGGTATGGAAAGACTTTACTAGACAACAAATTGAAGAAGTTTGGAAGGCGGTATGCAATCATTGCAAAACTAAATTAGTTGGTGATACAAGTAAAAGTACAACCCATTTACATAACCATCTAAAGAGATGTCCTTTCTTCAAAGTACAAGAGAATAGTAGTTCCCGGCAGGGCTTATTGAATTTCACAAAGGAGAGTTCTGGTAGAGTTAAGATGAATACATATCATTTTGATCAAGATAAGTGTAGGATGAGTCTTGGGAAGGCAGTCGTTTTACACAAGTATCCACTGTCTATGGTTGATCATATTGGATTTAGGAGCTTTTTGAACGACCTCCAACCATTGTTCAAGGTCCCTAGTCGCAATACCATTAAGAATGATATATTGAAAATCTATGATTGCGAGAGATCAAAAATATTGAGAGAATTGGAGACAAATAGTAGTTGAATTTCTATAACTACAGACATGTGGACCTCGTCAAATCAAAAGAAAGGATTCATGGCAGTCACAGCTCATTACATTGACGATTCTTGGACTCTACAAAGTCGGATTGTGAGGTACATCGAATGTAAATTTATTGAATTTCACTTGCTTTTGTGCTTTGACAAAGTAATATTCGTAGTAAATATGTCATTTGTTTTAATCGCAGATTTATGTATGTGCCTTGTCCTCACACTGCGGATGTGCTATCCACAACTTTGGTCAGTTGCTTCATGGATTGGAATCTCGATTGTAAGTTATCTATCTTGACTGTAGATAATTGTACAACAAATGATGCCATGATTAATTTGGTTTTAAACGAGATTGATGCAAGTACTCTTTTGTTGAGTGGTGAGTTTTTTCACATGAGATGTTGTGCACACATTCTAAATTTGATTGTGAAAGATGGTTTGGATGTTATTTCGTCTAGTGTTGAGAAAATTTGCGATAGTGTTGCATATTGGACAGCTACACCTAGGAGATTTGAAAATTTTGAACAATTTGCACGTCAATTGAATATAAGTTGTGAAAAAAAAATTGGGGCTTGACTGTAACACTAGATAGAATTCAACATACTTGATGCTTCGAACTGCGATATAGTATAGGAATGTTTCTCCTCGTTTAAAGTAAAGAGAGGCAAGGTATAAATGTCTGCCTAGTGATGAGGATTGGGATTTGGCGAAAGAAATATGCAATAGGGTATAAGTTTTTTATGAGGTGACTGAATTGTTTTCTGGGACCAAATATCCAACTGCTAATCTTTTTTTTTCCAAATGTTTGTGAAATCAAGTTTTCTTTGCAAGAGTGGCTTGAATCTCCTTATGAGACGATTCAACTTATGGCTAATAGTATGATTGGAAAGTTTAACAAATATTGGAGTGAAATTCATGGAATTTTGGCATTAGCAACAGTGTTGAATCCAAGGTACAAGATGAAGCTAGTTGAGTATTATTACCCTCTTATTTTTAAAGAAAATGCTTCAGATGAGATTGACAAGCTTTGTCAAATTTGTCAAAAGTTGGTGAAAGAGTATGATACAAAGAAAGTTGATAGTGTGGGTGGTTCTCAATTTTCTACTTCTTCACAGTCAGACTTGTCTCCTAGTAGGAAAAGAGCTCGAATGGCTGGATTTTATGAATTTGTTTCTATTTCATCTAGTTCTTCTAATGTGAAAACTGAACTTGACACTTTTTTGGATGAGCCAATATTGCCTCCATCAGATAAATTTGACATTTTGGCATGGTAGAGAATAAATTCAATAAAATATCCTATTCTGTCCAAAGTTGCAAGAGATGTGTTGGCCATTCCAGTTTCTACTGTGGCGTCTGAGTCTGCTTTCAGTAATAGTGGTCGATTCGTGAGTCCACACCGAAACAGGCTACATCCCAATACGTTGGAGGCTTTGATGTGTGCTCAAGATTGGTTGTGGGCCAACATTCACAATAAGGAAATATTGAATTTATAATTTGTTTTATATGTGCTTTGATTATTTATTTTATAGCTAATTTAAATATTTGTTGAATAGGAAATTCATTACCTTCGATATATTGTGGACCTTGCACAAGGTTTACTGAGGAAGAAATTGAGGAGGATGATGATGTAAGTTTATTTTTCGTTATATTAAGATGTCAATCATAATAGTTTGATAAATATTTAATGCAATATTTTATTTCTTAATTTCTTATTATAGGAAGGCATCTCTGGTTCCAATATGAGCACTTTTGGTTCATGATTCCATGAAGTTGTGAAGATGATAAACAATTTGTTTGTTTTTTTTTTTTTTTTTTGTGTATTTTAGAGTATTCAATTTTTAATTAAGTAATTGATGTTATTTTTTTCTTTTGGACATTTAATTAAGTCAGAATATTTTAGAAGAGCACTACTGGTTTTAAAAAAATTGTACTTCAATCAAGACTAGATTGCGACTAAAAAAGATTATTTTGCACTTTAAATTTTGATTTTTTTTCCAGTAACTAGAGAACACTTGTATTATTATTTAGGTTTGTACAATTGTAATTCGTTAGCTCACAGTACACTATAACAAAACTTCTTTTCAGAATGGACCAATTATTTGGCTAGCCAAAATTGAATAATAAATCAAAAAAGAGTTTTAATCAAGTAGAACAACTTTCTGAAATTAGTATAAATAGACTCCTCTGGTCAAATTTGAGATTTACATATACATTCTAGAATATTTGATGGACTTTCTCTACCTTTGACTTCAACAAAAGCCATGTCTATTCCCCTACAATTCTCAGTTTGTGCTTGTGCATAAGCAGGTACAATACAAACTTCAAATAGAATTAATATTTATTTGTTTTTGTTTTTTTACACATTTCGTTGCCCTATACAAAACTTAATAATAATACATAGGAAATCGGAAATTTGATGCCCCTCTCCGAGATGGCCGATCTATTGGAAAAAAAACGGATCAGTATACGGATCAAGGCTCCGATCCGCCCCGATCCGTATCTGATCCGCCCCGAAAAATGGCGGATCGCAGGGCGGATTTGGATCTCCTACAATTATTGCGGGGCGGATTTGGATCAGGCCAATCCGCCCTGTTGCCATCACTATAGATCATCCCCTATTCGTTTATTAACTACAAATAAAAGCTTCAATTGTGTTCTTTATATTTTAATTTATCATTCAAAAATAAAGAACACATAATATGTAAATTAATTTTTATTAGTATTTTTTATGTTAAAATAACATATTAACTATTAAGATTGATTCAGTGTCATAAAATTATTTACATCATTTTGTTATTTATTTAACTAATTTTTTTATTCAAGTTTTTCAAATACATAGCAATTATATATATTTAAAGTGCAATAATTCTACTTATGAAAAATTTAATTGACACGACAATAGTGATATATTGAAGATGTTAAATTAAATATTATTTAATAAATGTATCATATGCATTTGTACCTTTTGCAAATATTATGAATTAAATTACAATTTTTTCTAATTAAAATTAAGAGCATATTTATTTTTTTTCATCAAATAATGACTAATTGTGTCAAAAACAAACGTTTTGAATGATTTCTACACTAAAGAAAAAAGTGAGGGACTATTTATGCCAATTTTTCTTAATTTAAACCAGACAGTTTATGGGACGTATAATGTTTAGTAATTTTTATCAAAATTTATTAAAATAACCTTATTTTTAGCAAAACTAGTGCATCACCCGTGCGATGCACGGAGTTGATGGTTTCTAATTTAATTGTCTAAACCGATGAATAGTATTTGTTACATTTGTGTATAAACAATAGTTCCAGTAACTAAATTGCACATAATAAGCATGTTGTTGATTACAATATATGTGTAAATAAGAAACGACGACAATACTATTCTAAATTTTGAAAAACTTCTTTGAACACAACGTTCGTCGTTGAATTTGTATGGCCTCCATCCTTATTGCAAATCAATATCTTCAATCCACTACGATTTGTTACTCTTGACACGGCTACATATAATTGTCCATGACTAAATACTGGTTTCTTCAAGTATAGACCCACATGAGATAGTGATTGGCCTTGTCTCTTGTTTATCGTCATTGCGTACGACACAATAAGAAGGAATTGCCTATTGAAACTTGAATGGCAATCTAGGGTCTGATGGGGTTAATGTCATTATCGGTATAAGAACCTTTGTGACTTGCATTTCTTTCTGAGAGAATTTTGACTTCAATAATATGATTACCAATTCTTGTGATGACCAATCTAGTGCCGTTGCATAATCCAACCGAATGATCTATGTTTCTAAGTAACATAACAGGCGTGCCAACATTTAACTCTAGCTCATGATTAGGCACACCAGAACACCTTATCCCATTTAAGAATTCTGGCGCGTGAACATCCTGTAAAAGATCAATATTGGCATCTGATCTACAGCTGGTGTCGGAACTTAAATAGGTCATCTCATCAGTCGTATTTAATGATACCATATATTCTTTAACTAACTCGACCACATCAAGAGTCGGTGCAAGGATAGCCCCACCTTGCAGATAAGATGCGTCATCAACGTCGCAACTAAAGGTCGGGTATGTGCTACCCATAATTGATGAAATTGGATAATCTGATACATAAAGCAAAAGATCGTCAGGGATATCAATATTCGCATGACCGTCGTTCGGACAACCAATTGTGCCATCGCCTATGCTTGAAATCCAATCTGAAAATGCATGTAACTCTATGCAGTCACCATCTGATGCAAGATTTTGAAGCCTCATATTGCTCATCAGCCTCAGAACTTTACAACTGCGCCATAAATATGATGAGTTGATAGCTGCGATGACAATGTCCTATCTACTTCCTTTCGGAATAACTGGCAAAATTTGTCAGAAGTCACCGCTAAAAACTACTATTTTTCCTCCAAAAGGTAATTATGAGCTCTGTGGATTGCTGAACAGTAAACTATCTCTCATACTCCTGTCCAAAGCTTCGAAGCAATACTTGTTCGTCATGGGTGCTTCGTCCCAGATTATAAGCTTGCTCCTAACAATTAATTTTGCGAGTGGACTACCCTACTTAATGTTGCACGTATAATCTGCATTTGGATTAAGCGGTATCGCAAATCTTGAATGAGCATTTCTACCACCAGGCAATAAAAAAGATGCTATACCGCTTGACGCGACATTCAAAACAATCTCTCCTCTAGATCGCAAAGCTGCAAACAATGTCTTCCATACAAAAGTTTTGCCCGTTCCTCCATAACCATATAAGAAGAAGATACCATCATCGTTGAATTCAACTGCATGCATGAACGTATCATAAACATTTCGATGTTCATCCATAAGATTAGACACCAATTTTCTGTGCTCTTCGACCAATAATTTTCTATCGTATCCTAGCTCATCCTTTATAAGTCTATTCTCGCAACTTGTGAAATACTTCGAAGCTGGAAATGGCATTGTATAAAAGTCACGCAAGCTTCTACCAACACTCCGCATTATCTTTTCGATCTCCACAATAGTGTAATATTTTATTTCTTCATCATTCAACTCTAACTCTGTACAATACGAAAACAAATAAATAACATTTGTAAAAATTGAAAAATATCAATCAAAACAAATATGAATTTGTAAAGGAAAAAAAGACATCAATTAATTATTAAATAGGATACATTGATGCTGTAGGATGTTGCGCCGTTTGTATAGAATATCATCTGATAGATAAGTCCAACATTTGTTCCAAACAAATTCAGGTCTTGACAAGGAATCAGACAACAATAAAGTAGCAAAAAGACTCTGCAAACAGTGTGCAAATCCCCAGTGGCTTGCTTCTACAATTCCATCGATGTACTATTTATCGTCGTCCAACAATCCAAGCGCATAGCAAGCATCTCTGAAAGATGTGTGTTGAACACTGTTCACACTTTTAAAATCATCATAGCTTATAGGTCCACAAACTATGTTGAGAAGACATCTCAGATAATACATTTCTCCAGATCCCGGAGGAACATAAAAAACACGCCCAATAGAGAAGCCATGCTTCATTAGATGCCACTCTCTGACATTCTACTTCCAAAAAAATTTAGTGGGAAATTCTGTATAAGTTAGTTCGCTAGCTTCGGGATATTTTTTGTTCGCCTCCATCCACGCTAAAAACAAGCTATGGTTAACAGTTGGTCTAATGATCACCTCATCGATTGGATCAGAATCTGAGAATATGACGCTCTGCTCATTCGGTAGGTGAAAACTCAAGCGTTCAACTGGAGGATCCCTGTATTGAATTTCAAAACCAAATATTCTCCAAACTGCTTCACATGGGGATATGTACCTACAATCGTAGTACATGTTTATCTCGTCAACATTTTTACCTGAATCATCATCTTCAGTGCTTTGGTAAAAAGATGAAGTTACACGATTGTGTCCTTTGTTGACATACTTAAACAAATATTTGATGGATCTTGATTGGTTGCACCACTCCACATTCATATGTGCATCGTATTTGAGCAGCAGATATCGATTATGCGGCACAACATATATGTTATCAAGTTCAACACTGTTCTTTAAAACTATTTTTCCATTATCTTTCCGCCTGTATACTGGATAACCATCTTCGTCTATATTGGTACATCCAACAAATTTTTGGGAAAGTGTTTTGTACATCGACCATCAGACATGCATGGTGAATTACTCCTGAAATTTTCACATGGATCGTGCACCATGAAATCTCGAACTGCAATGTAATAGTTAGGATCAGTAATTTCATCTGGAATCTCTGCTGAAATGATACAGTCAATATCCTCTCCTGTAGGATACTTGTCTTCCTTAGACAGAAATAACAGGATATGTGCATGAGGTAGATCATCAGGCTTCAAACCTCTGGCCTCAACGTAACGAACTATCTTCGGCCATTTCGGATTGCAAGTAAACGTAATAAATAAATCAAGATAACCAATCCATCTACATATGGCTATCTCGTCTTGGGAGTTTTGAATCATATATCGCGCCCCAACGGTGAAAAATGATGGCAAGATCACACGGCGTCCTTGTGGCGAGGGTTCTGTCTCTCCTCTTAATAGTACTTCAGTTAGGCCTTTGTACATTTTACACCGTAATTGTTTCTGGTGAGTTCGTAAATAGGCCAACCTTGATGATTCAACTATCGTGTATGCATCAATCACAAACTGTTGGAATAGTCTCCTAGAGAATAATATGGTCGACGATTCACACTCTCTTTCTTGTATTCTGTACGCAAAGCATTACCACATACTGACTTTTTTTTCTTCCAGCAGATGTAAATGACTTTAACTCATTCAAATGAATATCTTCTCTGTAACCATCCTCACCATATGGAAACAAAAGCAGGTACTGAAAACCAAGATATGATGCATTCAGTTCATTAATCCTTTTCAATTCTCCCGTTTGTGTTTCGACAACTATGTCTCGATCACCAAGAGTGGTATCAATATCACCAACAATCAGTGCGGCGACTTCTGAAACTGAAGGCATATTATACACTCGTGCATCTCGACCCCTTCGACCAATTAATCGAAGTTTCACATTTGAGCAGTCTTCTTGGTGTAATGAATCTCTAACCATTCTGAAAGACTTTACCAACACATTGCTCTCATCTAGCATCTTTTTCAAATCAGAAACAATTTCAGCATGTAGTGTGTTGATATCACTACCTTGTCTAAAAAAATAAAAATAAAAAAGGATTAGAACAATACAATTCAACAGTAACATGAATAGTTTTCATTAAATCTAAAAAAACATCATATAATTATAATTACCTTACATATCGTATCCTGTTCGTCACCTCATTTTCAGTGTCATAGATGTATAATTGAGCAAATTTTGGTACGAAACCCTCCAGCGGCAACAAACTCCCAATCAAATGGTAATTCTACCCGTTCAGTTTGAACAAGGGGGTGACTTTCCTTTATTCAAACTGGAGTCAATCTTTCCTCCCATAGATGTAAAACAAGACATATTGTTGTACGAACGGAAGTTCTCAACAAAATGTTTGATTTTGCTGCTTGTCCCGCATATCAAATCAGCAAAAATCTTAGGAGGATGCTGCATCAACGGAAGTCGAATTTTTCCATGCGTACAACACAGGAAAACTTTGGCTTGGGTGAATTGTAATGTCATCCTATTCTTTCCTCGTACCAAAAAATGGCACCGTAAAATTCACATTTGCGGTCAGGGAGTCCAAGATCACAATAATCTAAAATAAGTTTAGTTGATAACGTAACTTATAAGTTACATCGTATCAGTGAATGACAATTGATATTTTATACACTAATGAAAACGTTGTCTTAATTAAAAAATAATGTAGTTTCAAATGTGCAAAAAATGATTTAAAAAAAGACACAGTTTGCAAATACACAATTTATTTATAAAAAAATCAACTGAATTGCGTTTTGCAATTTAAAGGAGAAAAAAGAGAATTAATATTTCATTTGCAAATTTAAAATAAAATTTAGGACTAATCGACACACAATTATTTTTTAACAAATTATACAGAAAAATAATGCGCAAATTTCAACATAACCATAGTTGGGTTCCAAGCAACATATTCTAGATCTTCTGGTGAATAGCAGAATGTTTTAAAAGTTAGCAATTGTGAAAAATAATTAAATAACGCAACGAATTAATTTGAAGAGTAAGTAATACATATTTATTACTTACCATTCATTTCAAGATTTCCTCATAATGCGTCATCTAAAAATAAAAACAAAAAAATAAACATAATAAACTATTACGAAATAGTGATTAGAGTACATTACAACTTTCGAAATAAATTATTGAGCTAATTTGAAGATACTAAAAAAAAAAAACTTGCGTTCGTTTAACCCGGTATTTTGATCATCAACTTCATCTTCTTCATTTTTGTCATCCATATTCGATTTCTCAATGTAGATCGTTAACGCCTCCTCATTTAATACCGTGCAATTTTCCGAGGGACCAATATCTGCTGTCAAATTAGGTTGACTCTTTAGATAATGCTCATACGATGTAGCATTGTATCCGATCTTTTTCTGAATCATTCTCTTTGTCGTTAACTGGCTCAAACCAAGTGTTGTTGTTTCTACACGATCGTTTTCTATTAGTTTACACAATATGAACTCAAAAAACAAAAATAAAAAAGTAAAATTGAACAAAACATTTAAAATTAATAAATACCATTTGTGATGTCATTTAGTGGTGTTGTTGAGAACGGACTTGAGCCAAGTGTAAATAGATTGTCAATAGTTCAAATTGACACACATATCGTAAATGCGATGAGCATAATAAAATGAAATTGGAAAACTAAATTCTAATTGTGTCGGTTAAATTGGGTAACACAATTTATATTCGACAATATCACATCAAATATCAAGTAAATTAAAAAAAATACAGTAAACATATGTCAACAATCGTTTTAACTAATCATTTGAACGTATGGTTTTAAATAGTTATACAACCTTAACAAAAAAAAAAATTAAACAGCAAAATCATCAAACGGAATATGAAATATATAATTAATCTTGTTAATTAGACTTATATATGCTCATATATTATAATAAAAAAACGTTATTGTTGGCCCAATCTACAGCAATGACCCAAACAATGCTGAAGCCCATTCAAAATCTGTTCTCGGCCCGTTTAAGATATTAGCCCAACACAACAAAAATATATAAGAAAAATACATTGGATGAAACCCTACAATATTTTCACTTCAACCCTCAACTTGGCTCAAGCCCCTCACGACGGTGCTCTCACTCTTGCCAATTCCATTTTTTTTTTCAAACATTTTGTAAATTGATCCCAATTAATCATGTTAGATCCATTTGTTCTTATCAACCTTGGTATTTTTGTGTTAAATCAGATTTTTCTTGATTAACAAATGGTTGTAAATGTATTTTGTCTTTGTTGGTAAAACCAAAAACTGAAAAATCTTGTTTTTTCCATTTGCTTTCAATTTGTTAATTATCTGCTATAGTGTGTTTGCTATACAAAACTATGAATACCCGATCCCTTTGTTACAAAAAATAAATAAATAAAAAAGAAGAAGAAGGTGATTTTTTGCACGAAAAATGACCAGCGTGATGAATAATGGTGGATCTATGGAAAATGCTAGTTCCATGGCTGGTGGAAGCATTGAATCTGGAAATATGGTGGATCTATGGAAAATGCTATTTCAACTGAGGTTCATACACTATAAAATCTACACACAGATAAGATAAGTCATCCTATTTTTTATTTTGTTTAATTGATGAATAATGAATAATCCAGATTTGCAGAAAAAAAAAATTTGTACAGGAAATGGTCATTTTCTTTTATTACCAACAAACCTCAAATTTTTTTAACCGGAATTTTTAATGATTAACCACTGAATTTTTTTTTAAAAAAAATGTTAATCGCAACTAATCCAGCCATAATGATGAGGATTCTGGAATCCATAATTTTTTTCTTGCATTTTCATTATTTCCCATAAATATTTTCACTTGCAAATTTAACTCTCAAATAATGTAATAACAGAGTTTAATCCCCGTAAGATGTCACTACAACAAATAGCGTCTATAGCGGCGACACCAAGTCGTCTCTATTGAATCTATACAGTAGAGACGACAAAAAAATGTCGTCGCCACATATGCAAAACTTATAGCGACGACATATATCGTCGCCATAGATTATACGTCGTCGCTACATACATAGAATTTATAACGGCGTCTTTCAATGTCGTTGCTAATTAGTATCGGAAACAACGGTAACAAATGGTGGTATTTTGATGCATAAATAGTGACGACATATGTCGTCGAAATGATTTACGGATAATGTTGTCAGTCACGTGAATCATGATTTTTTTCGTAAAATGCGATGAGATGTATAGCGACTACATATGTCGTCGCTATACACCTATATCAATTTAGGCGGGAAAAATAGCGCCCATTTGCAATATACGTATTGATCATTTTGGTAGGCACGTGAGATATTAATTTTCTCGTAAAATAAGAAGGATCATGTAGTGACGACTTTTACATATAGCGATAACAAATGTCGCCGCTATAGAGTCTTCTTTTTCTTTTCCCTGTCTTCGCATTTCTGTATTGCAGGCTAAACGAAAAAATTTATGTTCTCAATCTCCGAATCTCCCCGGTCACTTGTAATTCTATTGTTTTCCTTCATAATCATCTTCTTTACATTTCATTTCTTCATCTCCATTTATTATCCTTACTATTTCTGCTCCACAATATAGTATTTTTCAAGTATGGATATTGATAAGACTTGGAAAACAATTAGAAATCGCACAAAATCTGTAGATTTTTGGAACGGTTTGCAAGCATTTATAAACATGGCAATGCCATACGTTAATGACAAGAGAATGATTAAATGTCCGTACAAAAAATGTTTAAACGGTCTCACACATCCATTGGAAATTGTCGAGGCTCACATATTTCGTAATAGTTTTGCAGAGAGTCATGTCACCTGGATATATCATGGTGAGACCGATGTTCATACTACGAATGTGTATAGATAGAATAAGCGAGCTGGTGTGGAGGATAAGATGATTGATGTCATGGATGACGTAGCTGGTGATGAGTATGCAGGTACAAGCACTGATGGTTACTATGACAAATTGTTTAAGGTTCTCCATTCAGAACTGTACCCGGGAGTTTCATCATTTTCATCCCTAAATTTTTTAGTCAAGTTGATGCATATTAAGGTTATGGACAAATGGACAAACAAGTCTATCGATGATCTTTTGAAATTGCTGAAGTTAGCATTCCCAAACATGAACCTGGTTGACTCCCAGTACGAAGCTAAGAAGCTGATGACGAAGCTTGGTTTGGGTTACAAATTCATTCATGCCTACAAGAACGACTGTGCACTGTTTTGGGGTGAACATGCTAATAGACAAACTTGCCCAATTTGCCAGAAAAGTCATTGGGTGCACACTTCTAGGAAAGTGAACAGGAAAAATGTTCTGCATAAGGTGTTGAGATATTTTTCCTTGGCCTCCAGACTAAAATGTATGTTCACGACGAAGGATACTGCAAAACTCATGAGGTGGCATAGTATAGGAAGGTCTATGGACGATGATGAAATGCAGCATCCCGTTGATGGAAAGGCATTGCGGGATTTTGACATGAAACATCCACTGTTCGCAAGTGAGATCAGGAATGTCAGGTTAGGTTTGGTCGCAGACAGATTTAATCCATTCGGTGACATGAGTCTGGCGTACAGCATCTGGCCAGTAGTTGTAACAGTTTACAACTTGCCACCATGGTTATGCCTGAAGCCCGAATACCTCATGATTACTCTGTTGATACCTGGTCCAAAAGCACCGGGTAAGGACATTGATGTATTTTTACAACCATTAATGGACGAGTTGAAGGAGTTGTGGGCCAATGGGATTGACACTGGTGACGGTGAAACCAACAACAAGTCAATATTCAGACTGCGTACAGTGTTGTTGTGGACTGTTAACGATTTTCCAGCGAGAAGTAGTTTGTCAGATTGGAGTGATCAGGGGTACAAGGCATGTCCTACGTACAACGAGGATACTCCTTCAGTCCGTGTGATATGTAAGACAGCTTATGTGTGTCACCGTCGGTTCCTGCCATCCATGCATCATTTTTGGAACAATTTAGACTTCGATAGGAGGACAGATAGGCGACCACCTCTGCGTCGGTTAACGCCTACAGACATTTTAGCACAATTAAGCTGTGTCAGATATAGAAGTCCAGGAAAGCACCCTAATTACGGTGGTGCTACAATTCGAAGAAGTGATGACGAGCTAAATTGGAGAAAAAAGAGCATTTTCCATAAGTTGCCATATTAGACTGCTACAGAGCTCAAATATAATATCGATGTCATGCACGTAGAGAAAAATGTTTGTGATAGCTTGCTCGGTACAATTATGGACGATCCATTCAAATCAAAGGACACAGTCAATGTGAAGCGCGATCTAATGCAATTAGGGATCAAAAGGGAGTTGCACTTGTATCAGAACGGGAATAGGTGGATGAAGCCTGCCGCATGTTACACCATGTCGTCTTCAAATCATAAGAAGTTTTGTAAATTTATCTGATCGGTTGAGTTTCCAGATGGCTTCGCTTCTAATCTTTGAAAGAATATTGCTCCTAATGACAGTCGTATTATCGGGTTGAAGTCACATGACTGCCATATTATCATGCAACGGTTATTGCCAGTCGGATGTCGGGCGTTCTTGAATAAAACTATTTCCACGGAAATTATTGAACTTTGCACGTTCTTCAGAAAGTTTTGTGCAAGAACACTAAAGATTAGCGACATGATGGCTTTCCACGATCACCTGGTACTCATTCTCTGTAAGTTGGAACGGATATTTTTGCCAGCCTTCTTCGACATCATGATTTACCTCGTAATGCCTTTGCTAGAAGAGGCAATCCTTGGAGGTCTGGTACACATGAGATGGATGTATCCATTCGAGCGATACCTGAAGAAATTGAAGAGCTACGTCAGAAATCGAGCTTGGCCCGAGGGATCAATAACTGAAGGGTATGTTGTGGACGAGGCGTTGAATTTTTGTTTGAGGTACTTCGAGGACATAGGAACAAGGTTCAACCGACAAGACATAAACAAGGATGCTAGTATTCCAGAGACACAACTTTCTATTTTTCAGTCGCAGTGTCGCCCACTTGGAAAGAAGTCCTCGAAGACGTTTCATACTCATGTTCGAAATCCAGCAATTTTTTACATTCTAAACAACTGTTATGAAGTTAAACCATTCTTGCAGTAAGACAACGTTTATGGATTATTATTCATTTATCTCGAATAAAGTTTGTCATTTGAAACGAACTAATGAACTTTGATCTTCTATACTACTTACAGGGAACATAAGCAAGAGCTACTGAACAATGGCTGTCCAAACATCGAACTAGTGCACATAAGAGACTTTCACGATTGGTTCTACAGAAAGGTATACGAACAACGATCGAATAAAATTTCAAAGTTTTCCACATTATTTATTTCAATAACTCAGATTAATCCTCGTCATGCAGATATATGCAATGCGCCAAAGCCACAGCCATCAAGTTTCTCATAAGTTGTTTTCGTTGGCCAGTATATTTTACCAGCAGGTTATGTCATACACGGCTTGTATTGTGAAATGAGTTCGGTTCCTGACATATGATCGTGATATTCGAAAAAAAACTCAGAACAGTGGTGTGTCCGTTCTAGGGACTATGGGTGAGGTTTACTACGGGCAGCTTCAAGAGATACTGAAGCTACAGTATGGACCGAAACTTTCAGTTTATCTATTTCGATGCAAGTGGTTTAGGTGTGATGGGAGACGGATGGTAACTGATAATAACGTTACCAATATTGACATCAATGCAGAGGCATTCAAGGATGATCAGTTCATACTTGCGAGCCAAGCACAACAAGTGTTCTACATTGAAGATCCATCTCGTAGTCCAAACTGGCGAATAATACAAATTGTCCATCACAGGAGCACATTAGACACAGTGGGAGCTAACATCACATAAATTGACCTGCTCCGCAACAACTACTCTTCCAGTTTATCTCTGATCGTTGATCTTGGCAACATATAGCACGTATCCTTGTACTGGGATGATGATGAAGTTGATGAGATAGAAGCATCGATTATCGGAAGAGCCTCGTCTAATACTGCAGGAGAAACTTCGTTTATCAACGATGATGATGTAGAAGACGATATAAATGTAGAATACGAAGATGATGAAACATCGAGTGAAATCAATTAGGACGACAGTGACGATGATGATGATCAATCGTATCATGATAGTGAATCAGATTGAATGTTCTCACCGCGTCACGGAGTGTAGTTAACTATCATTAAGTGCTGAATTTATTTATAAATTATTTAGATAACTATGAGTTGTTCATTATTATCAGAGCACATTCAATTTTAACTAATTTATTAAATATACAATGCTTGTTTAAAACATATAATATATTAAATTAAATATGAAAAATGCACTAAAAAGAGAAATATTTTTAGAATATTTTTTAGACTCTAACAATAGTATAATATTTTTTGTATCACTGAATTTGTTAATTTATACTTTAATATTTTAATTATTAACAATTAAAAAATAATTTTTTTTGATAATTTTAAAAATAAATTAATTGATAATATTAAATATTAGAAATTAATAATTTTAAAAATTATTTCAAATAAAAGAACCCCTTTAGAATGAGATATGTAATGTAATTTTCTATATTGTATTGTCAATAGCGACGACATATGTCGTCGCTATATTCCTGAAAATTGGGCGCCAAGTTTTAGGCACGTGTTCTAAAATGTTGAAAAAAATATCGTCGCTTTAGTGATTAATAGCGACGACATATGTCGTCGCTATAGAGTCAGACCTTTTAATTCACGCCTAACCTTCTTCTTTTCCATTTTGGCTATGCTTCCTTCTTCTTCTTCCAATGCCTTCGCCAGACCATCGCCACCATCGTCTACCGTCGTCTTCTCCACCATCTACTGCATTAAGTAACAATGGCTTCCATTTTTTTCATTTTCAGTTTGTTTTGGTTTTTTATTTTGTTGATTTCATTACTTTGATTTATTGAGTTGAGGAAAAGGAGTTGGAGTTGGAGTTGGGGTTGGAGTTGGGGTTTGTTAACTGGAGTTGGAATGTTGGAAATTTTAGGGACTAAAGTTAAATTTTGGAATATTTTAGAATTATTTGTAAATTTTAGGGACTAAAGTTAAATTTTGGAATCTTATAGGATTAATTTGGAATGTTGTAAATTTTAGGGACTAAAGTTAAAATTTGGAATGTTTTAAGATTAGTTTGGAATGTTGTAAATTTTAGGATTTTTTTGGAATGTTGTAAATTTTGGAATGTTGTACATTTTAGGATTATTTTGGAAGGACCAATGAATCAACAAATTGAAACTTACTAGAAATTACGAAAAATGTCAAAGTTGAGGGACCTATGTGAAATAAAAAATTTCATTAGGGACCTATCAATAGATAAATTATAAAGTATTACAAATTACGTTAAATTTAAAATGTAAGAAACAATTTGAAATTTCACAAGTTTAATTAGGCAGCCAATTAATCAACTAATTAAAATTGATTAGAAATAATTGGAAAAATTCAAAGTTGAGGGACCTATTAGATATAAATTAAAAGTTTAAGGACCAATTCTTCAACAACTTCAAACTTATTACAAACTACCTAACAATTCTAAATGTAGGGATCAAAGTTTTGGGACCTTTTGAAAATAAACTAGAAGTTTAAGGACCAATTCATCAACAACTTCAAACTTATTTGAAACTGTGACCAAATTCAAAGTTCAGGGACATATTTGAAATAAAATAAATGTTTATGGGTCTATTTACAATTAAGTCAAAGTATAGGGACATATTTGAAATGAACAATTTCATTAGTGACCTACTTATAAAAAAATTAAAACGTATTAGAACTTACGATAAAATTCAAATTGTAAGGACCTATTTGACATTTCATAAGTTGAGGGACCAATTAATCAACAAATTGAAACTTATTAGAAATGAAGAAAAAATTCAAATTTGAGGGACATATTAGATATAAATTAAAAGTTTAAGGACCAATTCATCAAAAACTTCAAACTTATTATATACTACATAAAATTTCAAAGTTCAGGGAACTATTTGAAATAAAATAAAAGTTTAGGGACCTATTTGAAATAGAGTCAAAGTTGATGGCCCTAATTACAATAAAGTAGAAGTGGAAGGACCTATTCATCATCAACTTCAAACTTATTAGAAACTTTGAAAACCTTCAAAGTTCAGGGACCTATTTGAAATAGCGTAAAAGTTTAGGGACGTATTTGAAATAGAGTTAAAGTTTATGGCCCCTGTTGAGTTAAAGTTTATGGCCCCTGTTTACAATAAAATAGAAGTGGAAGGACCTATTCATCATCAACTTCAAACTTATTAAAAACTTTGAAAACCTTCAAAGTTCAGGGACCTATTTGAAATATAGAAAAAAGTTTATTAGGATCAATTTCACTAAATGTAGGGACCTATTCGGCACTAATTGATGTTCCCAATTATTTCATGTGTTAGTATGGCTGACGTGATGTCGCACGGAGATGATGGTGCAGGAGATTCTCCACAGCAGCCATCTCACCGGCTCGCTTCGACTTGCGAGTCTGGTAATAATTTTTGTTCAAATCAGTTTATCTTGTATTTTATACATATCGTTGAATTTCGTATGATAAATATGGTTCATATTTTTTCATTTTCAGCATCCCCGCCAAAGCGACGGGGTATCTCTTGAAGCATCAACCTTGAGATGGTTTGGCAAGCTAACGAGAAGATGCGACTTCCTATTGTCGAACACACAATGTAGTCGATCGAGAATAACGCAAAGTACTTCACGCGCTTGGTTGGGAACCAAGTGAGATTCACCATGCCCCCCGTGCTACCCTTCATGGACAGAGGTTCTAGAGGTGCAGCGGGCACGGTTACGTAGCATTATCGAGGTATGAACTTAAATTAGTTTTGTTATTAGTGCAGTCAATAAATAATTATTCCACGACTTCTACATTAACGTAATTTTTTTCACTCTTGCAGAGCTACTTCGATCTGCAGGGCGATCGGTCGCACGACGAGTACCATGGAGTATGTGCCGTTGTAGATTGTCTGGCGGCCGATCGTTATCGTGATTACAAACTCAAGACACATAATCACTTAAAAGTGCATGGACCCAGCCGACCATACGGCGAGATGTCCGCCGAGGACTGGTAGAAGTGCATTGACTTCTTCACCATTCCTACTTTCGTGGTACGTATTGTTTATTTATTTTTTATGTTTTTTTATATACTTTTTTAACTATTAAGTTTTTTGCTAATCAATTATATTTTATACCTTCAGGAACGGTCCTCCAAAAATAAGGCCAATCGGGGTAAGACTAAATACCCGAGCGTGCAGGGGTCGAAGAGCTTCTCTATCACGCGTTACGATGAGGTACAACTAAAATTTTCAATATCATCATACAAATCTTCACTACATTATGTAAAAATGTCTACTAACTACATTTCACGTTTAAATTGTCGTAGCAGGACCCCAAGACCCAGCAGTGGCCGGAGATTATTGAATCGTTCCGCATGTTTCACACCTTCCAGAATGGCAATTGGGTGAACCAGCAAGTGGCTGGAGACTATGTAAGGACTTTTAAATTATGTTAATATAATTTTATCTGACATGATATTATTATTTATTAGTTTTTTATCACTAAACAGGATAAACTTATTGAGTTGAAAGAGACTCAACAGACACAGGTCACCTCCAGTGGCGCGTCGTTAGACGAGCGTGCTATTACAAATGAGGTTCTCGAAAAATGACGAGGTCACGTCCGTGGAGTTGGACGGGTTCCGAAGGGCACCTCTCCCTCACTAGATTCGACTGCTGCATCATTTGCCCCACAATGAACTTTCCATCAGTTCTCTGGAGACTCCTAGAATAACGATCCTCGGTTTGCCATGTACGAGGCTCAGCTACGCCAAATGCAGCGTGAAATTGAGATTCTGAAAAATAGAATACCAGTGGTTGTGCCTACGAAGGAGGAGAACGGGGACGAGGATGAGGGTTTGGAGGGTCCGTAGATTTTTAGAATTTTTTATACATTATTTCTATTATTTGAACAAAAAAAAAAATTTTAAATTCAAATTGTTTATAGCGGTGACATTGTCGTCGCTGTAGTAAAACAAATCAATTAGTTTTAGCGACAACAAAATCGTCGCTATATGAGAAGGACTTATGGCGATGAGATAGTAGCAACGTATTTCACGTCGCTATTATTTTATATAAAAGCGACGACATTGGCTACGACATTGTCGTCCCTTTGTATCTATTTTCTAGATTAGACCACGACAATGTTGCGACGAAGTTGTCGTCGCTATAGATTCAAATATATGTAGACATATCTAGAGACACTAAGCTATTGCGGCGATATTTAGCGACGACTTTGTTGTCTCTATACATTTAAAGAGACGACTTTTTATGATTCAGCGACGACATATGTCGCTGCTATTGACCTCCTTTCTTGTAGTGTGTATGTACTCAGCCTCTCGAAAGCGTACTTATTCAGATTGGGTAAAAGGTAGATCTAATCCTAGTCGAACAGCTCCAAGTAAGTAACTATCGCATTATTCGCATTTCTAAAACCACCAAAATAACACACATTTTAAATTTGAAAATTGACATTTCATTTTATGCTACACATTTCGCAAACCAAATTCATAAATATACCGATTTTAACAAAGATATTATACAAATGTTTTAGAACTGGATATTTAATTATGAAAAAAATAAAACAGAATTTTCCTTCATATGAAAAATATCTTGGTTCTCGTCTCGGATTCTCGGCCGCTTATCGAATGTGATTGTAGATTTGGTGAGCTTCTTCATTGTTGTGTATTCTTCAACTATGTGTAATCTTGAACTATCCCATTTAACGGCTAAAACTTTTTGGGATTAAATAATATCGCCAAAAAAAATAGCCGAATGATTAAGCAAAACGAAGAACTAACAGATTTTGGATTCTTTTTTATGGTAGATTATTTGGAAGAATACCATGAGATTTCATATACATGAATAGAATATGTGGGGGAATGTAAAATGAGTTTTATACATAATGCTTTGGATGTAGTGGGTTTCATTAAAAAATTAGAAAGTCCAAAAGGCAATTGTGAAGTTGGAAGGTGTAGAAATTGCTGTTAATTCCTTAAAACTATTTAAAATTTTGAAATGTGCAAGTTATAAAACTAAATAAGAATATTAGAAATGAGTAATGACTATTTAGCATTTATTAATTGGTCTCTAATCTCTCTTTCTCTTATCTCGAACTGATTGTGCTTATGTAGTCTAGAAAGTAAAAGGGTGGGGACAAAATAGTTTCATCTATGTAAATGCAGTTCTGAAACCCCAATTTCATGCCATCAAAAGCAGTGTTGTCTTGTGTTTGATACCATGGAGTTTGGGGATTTGATTTGGAATTAGGAAAAAGTAACACCAGTTATTTAAATATGTTTGGCTAAATATGAAGTTCAAGCTTCATAATTAAAACAAGAAAAAAAGGCTTTTATACATAGAAGTTGAATGGTAAGAAGTTCTGGATCCTCTACTTCAATGGCTACAATAGAAGGGACCAGGACAGAAATGTTTTATGGAGCTATGTCTGAAACATATTGTCTTCTACAAATTTTCCCTTTCAGCTGTCTGATAGTCTATTTGTTTTATTAATGTTCTTCAGTTCAAGTTTCTAGAATTGACGTTAACCATATTTTATTTTATGTCACAACACGGCAGTGAATTATATATTTGATCCGTGTAGACGTGTTCTGAATTCTTTTAGGTGTGCCTTTCTTTTTGGAAAACAATATTTGTTTTGGAAAAAAATATTTAATACACTATATTGATGTCTACATCGAGGAGTAATCATTGAGGTCAATCCTGAATCCCTAAACCCCAGATATGTTAGAGGAAAAATAACTTAACTATTAATATATTACTTATACTGGAAGACCTCACGCAGATGAAAGATGTATGGCTTGGACAAAAAAATCCAAGAAACGTTGTCTTTTTTATTGAGGAAGACAATAGATTTTTAATTGTTTACTTGAAGCTAAATTTTACAAAACATGATTACAATCTTTACTAACGAACATGATTAGTATTTGACATTCAATAAAACACATGTTGAAATACGAAAATAAATACATAAACGATAACAGTTTGGGACAGTTTTTAATCCAAAACAATCCAAACAACATATACATAATAATATCAGGAACCATAAAATGTTTCAAATACTTAACCCAAAATAAAAACCAAACCAACATAAATTATTATATAATTAACCCAAGATAATTATGTTGTTTTTTAAGATCTTGAGTCCTTCTCTTCTTTGATCATACTCTTCAGCTTCTTATGGGCAACATTATTCGACAAATCATTGCACAATGATCTCTTAGCTGCGTTACTTTCGGGACCATCGTCAAAGATAACACTGTTGATCAGAGCCTTTGATAGAGTTGTTACTTCGTCGTTAGATGATGACACCTAATTTTTTTTAAAGAGTAATCAGGTTAGCATAAATGACAAAATAAAATTAATATTTTAAAAAAATATTAAAAACTACCTTATCATCTTCATCATCATTCTTCTCAATCTTATATAATAGGTTTGATTCTGGATTCTCAACGTTAGAATCAATGTACTTTGGGATAATGTTGTCGTCATCAGTTAGCCTCATGACAGTGAATACATCATTGTGTCCGTCAAGATTCTCCATTTTCACTTGTACTTTGAACAAAATCTTACGATAAACTAAACTTTCTACTTCCGTAGGTATGTCGAGTCCTTTCTTTTTCTGATAATTGAAGGGTCACACACACATATTAACGCACATTTACAATACAAAGAACTTCTATATAGAAAAGCGATTATTTTTTACCGAATCTATTCCATCCCTCACAATTGCACAAGTCTTTCTGAGTAGTTGGGTGCATTTGCGGTCCCACAAAAGAAAACATGAAGTTCTTGTACCATCAATCACTGTCACCTGTATCTTAAACCTACCAAAATTTTAAAAAAAAAATTAATTTCAAAGTAGAACAATTTGTAAAGTAAGTTAAGAAAAAGTATAGCTCATTTGCCGTGTATTATACTACCTCGGGTTTCCGGAACTCTCATGGCGATCACATATTGCACGTTTTTTGGGCACCTTTTGCATGACAAGTACCACCAGTTGCGTTCACTCTCAATAGAAAGTATAGCTGCGAGAACCCAAAAACTTCCAACGTAGATTTTGAACTATGTAAATTTTATTTCGTTAGTCGATTAATATTACATAACAACAAATCAAATAGAAGAATCTTTGAAAAAGCCTACTAGACTCAATTTACACCTCTCCAGCATCAGACAGTTGTTCGATAGCCTTATCTGCGTAGTTTGACTCGCTAGATCATTAGAGACAGTGTACACAGAGTAAGAAGATATTTGACTTATCTTTTAAGAGTTACCGTCCCTTCCATTCAATAACCTTAGATGAAATAAGATACAGACATTAAATACGGCACAACTCGATTAATGAAAACGCTTGAAAGAAACGAAATTTAGGTAAAAAAAAAAAAGAGTCAAATATCTTACCAATCAATAAATGGTTTGGTATGGTCATTTTTTGGATTTACCATTACTTTTGTTACATGATATGTGTTCGAAATTCTGACCTCGCCTACAGTAAAGCAATAATATTAATCAAAATGTAAAAACATTGGAAGAACTATTAGATATAACACAAATAATACACCTCTGAACATCTTCGCCCGACACATTTGTAGTAAAACGACAAAAGGCTCAGAAAGCCCACTGTCCAAATACTCGCTAACCTCATCAACGCAGTCACCCCATAAAGTACACGGCAACCGATTTCTCCTAGTAAATGACATCAGAATTAATAACGTGAAAAATACCAAAAATTACATAGTGTCATGCTTTTCATAAAGATATACGTACTCTAGATCTCCAATCACTATATCAATCAACTTTGTGGTTCGTCCAGACAGATCTTTAGTCTTCGGGCTATCTTTGGCAACAACCTCGCCAATAATGTCTTTTTGCATATATATGTTAGTTGTATTTAGAACATTATTCAGTATATTTGACAACAAAATGTAATAACAATAAGAATATATAAGAAACATTGTGTGCGTAAAAAAAAAGTATGTTATCAAGTACCGAACAATTCAGTGTCAGCGAGATTTGTTGAAGATAGAATATCATTGAAACCTTTGAATTGAAAAATGTGGTTGGGGAACCTATCATCGCCCATCTCATAGATGTGAGTCTTGGTCATGAAGTTGATCTTGTAGTATGGCCGGTAGTTTTGTACTTCAAGTTATTGACCCCGACAATGAAATGTCGTATCACATAAAGAACTCCTTCTTTAAGCAAATGCTTAAAGGTATGTATCAACAATTGCTTTATGGATGCGTGAATACGCTCACCCTATAAGCAAAACGTAAATACAAGACAATGTAGGATTCAAGACCAAAAAATAATGCAAATTGGTTAGTCGTGCTTTACTACAAAAAAATAATGCAAACTGGAAGGAATCAACTTAAACAGATTCATTAAATTACTGCAAATATTTCCTTCTCATGAAAAGCCAATCAAAATCTTGTTTATAAATTAATTGCAGTCTTAAAAGCTGGTTAGTCGTGCCTAACTACAAGAATTGACACAAATCAGCCTTTACATAGAAATAAAAATTTCACCATCACCCTTTTTTAAAAAGAAATAATGCAAACTAAATAAAAATGTATGTGTTTCAAATGCATTATTGCATATATCATTTTAATGAACATCCCAAAGTCCGTAATCAAATAAAGAACAACAATCCCAAAAACAACAATTGAAGCTAGGATAATTTTAATTAGATTTTAATCACAATGCTATAAATCCCAAGCATCTTATCAAATCCCAAATAGAAATTTTATGGATTCAAATTGTTGTGAATATAAGTTTCTAAGTATTTCGTTTTTTTTTTCAACACAAACTATAAAGAGTCGTGTTATTGTGTCCATTTGTCTTTTATATTTTATTAGTTTTGAATCTGAACTTATGACGTGTTAAAAAGCATTACATCCAAGATGTTTCTTGGATCAAATTATTGAGGACAATTTAGAGTTATTTGTAATTCTGAAACAATTACGGCTTGCTTGGCGTTGTGGTAATACTTCACATATTCTAAAAAGTTGTAACATATGTATAGGTTCTTTTCTTCTATGCCAATAATAAATCATTGTAAGCGCAGCCGTGTACATACATGGGGGCTTAGGTTATCATAAAAAATGGATATCTTGTTATTGAAAATAATAATTCTATTATGCTAGAAATAGTAGCTCAGTATATGTGGACGAAAATTATTTAGAGAATTTTACTGGAAAGATATTCTGTAACTACAGTCCTAAATATAAGGAGGCAATTTACAATGGTTGCTATAACAAAAATTTGAAAAGCCTAGCATCTCATCAAACCCAAATGGTTTGACGAATGATATAAATAGCATATGGTATAAAAAATAAGTAACATCAGCACCCAAAAAATCCATAAATACTCACAAAGAAGAAGCATAGACACAGTTGGATGATAAAGATTCTTCCATTTAAGTGGTTTGACATCAAAAAATCAAAAATCAAAAATGCATATAATTTATAGAAAAGATTCTAACAAAATTTGGAAAACGATTATGAACTAACTTCTTTGTCATGGCAAATAAAATCTAGACTGAAGGAGACATCCATGGTACCGTTAGCCGGGACCTCGTACAAACGGACGACACGCACCTTCAACCCCCACTGTGTTTTTGTTGGATTCACATCGTTGATGAGATTAAACAATAGAGTCATTTAACTATGTGAATTCTTGAACTATCCAAATTAATGGCTGAAACCCTTTTTTGATTATATAATATGCCAAAAAAATAGCTGAATGCTTAAGCAAAATGATAAACTAATAGATTTTGGATTTGGCACTGTTAATATGATATTTCATATACATGAATAGGGTTTGTGAAGAATGTAAAATGAGTTTTATTATAATGATGTAGAAATTGAAACGTCTTGCTACACATACAGTAGATTTCATTAAATGGAATTGCATGGCCAAAATATACAATTTGTCAAGCCCGAAGTATAAAAACAATGTGTCTGACGTTTTATTTTCCATTTTTAATGTAAAACCATGGTGCATTTAATACATTTGTATAATTTCGAAATCATTTGTATATTTTCCATATTTTGCATAGCCAATTATACAATTTGTCAAGCTCGAAGTGCAGAAACAATGTGTAAAGAGACGTTTTATTTTCCATTTTTAATGTGAAAACCATGGTGCATTTAATACATTTGTATAATTTCGAAATCAATTTGGTTGAATTAAAATGATAACAACTTTTAATTGGGCATAAAAAATTATTAATTTCAAAATCACTTTGGTTCAATTAAAATGATAACAACTTTTAATTGGGCATACAAAATTGTTAATTTTGTTTGAATCTTGATTAAATTAGTAAAATCAGCCCATAAAAATCGTGTTATGGAAGTTTTATTATTTTATTTTGAATGTGAAAAGCATGGTGCATTTAATTTATTTGAATAATTTTGAAATCAATCTGGTTGAATTGTAGGAATAACAACTTTTAATTGGGCATCAAAAACAATCAAACAATCAATATAGTATACTTAAGACGGAATGTAATTAGCATCAAAAATAAACAAACAATCAATATAGTGTATTTATGGCGGAATTACCAAATATGGAAAGACAAAAGTGGCGGAAACTGTGTGGGTGATATTTTGATGGTTATCCTATATATATATATATATATATATATATATATATATATATATATATATATATATATATATATATATATATATATATATATATATATTAAACGACAATTTAATCAAATAAACCTTTTTTGACTCAAATGTAAATGGACACCACGTTTATAAGAGATTAAAGGACACAGTCATTTTTTCGTGCTTAATATGATTTTCTACTAACTGAAAACGATGTAGCGACTCTGTCAGTAAATTTGTGATTAACCCAACAATTTGATATGAAAAAATATACGTGGACAAGTGGGGCTTAACATACATCCAGGGACGGAACCACCAAAGGACAAAAGGGGTCAATTGACCCCGCAAAGATTTTGAAAATTGCTCAAGCTCAATTTTAAATTGACACAATCTCAAATCTGAAAATATAAATTAACCTAAAATAACTTAAGTCCAAATCCCAACCCAAATTATTTTAATTCAAATTTCACCCAAATTGGCCCAAGCCCCAAGTTTTAATTCATACCAGTTGCTGAACACCCAAATTCTCAAGCACAATTGATATCATCTATTCAATTATCTTCTATGCAGATAACTGCGACTTAATCCAATTTTAATTTTCACTCTTTTTCTTCAAATTAAAGCTATAATAAGCCAAAATCATCCATAAATTTGTTAACCCATCTCGCCAGCTCACAGATAGACTAGGATTGGAGAGTTTAGCTTCCTCCGTTCGTGGTCCTTCTTTCAAATGGAATGACGTCCAGCTGAAAAGAGAGATCAGATTCTTAAATCAGCCATAAATTCTTTAGCATTTATGTAAATTTTAATGTTCATATTGCTTTTCTATATTCTATTTTTGATTTCTGTTATTTTCCTTCTTGATTTTTTTATATATAATTTGTATATTTGTTAATTGTTAATTGTTATTGATAATAGTTTATTTGTGAATGATATTGTTGGATGATTGTTGTTGTCTTACTGACTTATTTTATTATCTTATATTTTTATTATAATATTATTGGATTGTTGTGTTTTGTCGGTCTATTTTGTTGTCTTGTCGACTTATTATTAGATTATTGTGTCTTGTCAACATATTTTGTTACTTATTTAAATATTATTGAAGAAAACTCTATTCTATTGAAGAAAAAAATATCGATGGAAAGAAATCAATAGTTGAATGACAGTTTGATTGAGAATAATATATTTTACAAAATTGATAATAATATAATTGTTTCAACTTTTTAGGGAAACAAAATAAATGCTGTCAACGAGTCTGACCCGAATTTTACTTTTTTAGAAGTGATAATTAGGTTTCATACTTTAGAGTTTAGAGCATGTTGAATAAAATTTATTTTGAACTTTTTTTTTTAATTTATTTTTAATTACATATTTTATGTGACTTATAACTTGCATCAAACTAAAAAAACCATTTCCCTTTTTAATAATAATAAATAAGATAAGCTTTATAGCTCCAACCTAGTATAACAACTAGGGAAATTGGCCCAAAACGTCCCTAACATATAGACTCGGTGCCCAAATCATTGTTACCTTTCAAATTTTGGCAATTACATATCTCACCTATCCATTTAGTGCCCAAATCATCCTTTTGAACAGAATTCATCCAATATTCCGTTAAACCTTTGGGATTTTGGCGCAAATTGTCCCTAACTTTTGTCCTTAGTGTGGAATTGGTCCCTAACGTTTATGTTTTGGAAAACAAGTCCCTAACCTATGTGTTTTGGTGCGAAATTGGTCCTTATGGAATGAAAAAAACAAATATATCATCAGTTTAATTAGAAGAAATTGTATGTGGATTCCTAATCATTACAAAATGTGCAAATAAGTCCAATACTTTTATTTTTTATAAAAAAAAAAATTAAAGAAAACTAATGAGTTTTTTTTTTTTTTTTGAATTAACACTTTAGTAATAAACATGTCAAATAAAATTATTATTTTTATTATTAAGTAATAAACTAATAGACATAGATTCTATTGAGCATTATTGGGGTGATTAGACTGCGGAAGATTTAACCCTCTCAATTTCAACACCAATGGAGATATGTATTCTTCTGAATTAATCATACATGGTAATTATTTACTTGGTAATCATACTTGGTAATTTTGACATGATACATGGAGACATGATATGTATTCTTTAATTTTGACACCAATGGGATTAGACATTTTCCATGAAAAATCCATGAATCAAACACACCCTTAGTATGTAATTAAAGACTTATAGATTTTATTTCTAAAATGAGTGTCTTCCACTAGAGGATGATTTCAAAATTCCCAACACAGACAAGATAATTGAAGAAGGCAAGAAGACTCCAACAAAATATCTCAAAATTACAGTACATAAGCCCCTTGATGTTAATATAGAGGCTGATGTGTATACTGCAAGTGGTTGTGGCCTTCTGTTAGTGGTGATGTTTTAAAGAATCTTGCTGGGAAGGTTTCTGTTGACTTTGACTTCGTGGATGAAGAGAGTGTTGAAGAAGTTCCAAAAGCAGGAGGTGGTGAAGCTTTCGAGGTCCCTGATAATTCTGCTTATGGAGCAGCTTACACTGCATTTGGTGGTGGGCAGGCGGGAGTTGAGGCTTGCCATTCCATTGCTGCTTTATGTGAAGTTTGTTCAATAGACTCTTGATATCAAACTGTACTCTTCATAATCAAAGCAGCAATCTTTCACCCAAAAAAAAAAAAAAAAAAAAAAAAAATTAAAAATAATCAAAGCAAAAGTTTATAACTTGAGAGGGTTCAAGAAAGCTCATATCAAGAACCATTACAAATCCAAAAAATTGAAAAAACAAAACGATTACTTGAAGAAATCTGGAGTATAATTATTGGGAAGAAGAGAAAATAAGCAATTATGGCTAATTTTTCTTGGAGTAGGGAAGAAGATAAACGATTCGAGAATGATCTTGTGCAATTTTCAGACAGAATTCCAAATCGATGGAGAAAATTAAAATTGCTGCAAAACTTGACGGAAAATCTATCTGTTGACGTTGGAAAATGATTTGTATTAATTCCAAGCCAACTTAAAGATAAGTATTGAGGTCGGTTATGACCGTAGTAAGTGGCAGATATGTAAGTATATATAAGAAGACCTGATTGTATGATCTTTTTAAGAGTATTTTTCTTAAGCAGATGAATGTCCGGCCTGGAGGACATTTATTTCTCTTATTTATAGCAAAATATGCAATGATTATTTCTATTTAATGCTAGGACAGGTATTAAATATCCTATCTAGGCTAGGCATTAAATGCCAAGGTAGGCATTTAATGCTTACAAGACATTCCCTTTTAGAGGTCATTTAATGTGAAGGGACGTCTGACATAGGGACATGATAAGCCATTATGATGACGTGAATATGAGTTCGGACTTGAGAGTCCGAACTGGATGTCTTGGAGGACGTCCGACCTGGTTTCTTCTCCAGGGTGGCCTTCGACTGCCATTGGGAAAAGTGTCCGAACTGAGAGTCATGCGGCTGCACCACAGGTCGGCTATCTCGTACTCAAACCTTCGGATAATTAATATGCATCATGACAGAGCCAGATCGGAGATCAACAATTGCCCCCTAAGACCTGTTTTAACTTCGGGCAAAAGAGGTCTTAAAATCTTGTCGTGGTCTGGATACGTACTGATCTGGGTTCTGCCATGATGGTGTAATATCTCTGACAGTCCACCTCACTGTTTGACACGTGGGACAAACTTAGTGGTCATGTCAGGCTTTCGCGTGGCTCGAGGGCACGCTTTGCTGGTGTCATCATTGTGGCATTGATGGTGCTGACTCTTTACCTTCCTTGTCTATAAATAGGGGGGGGGGGGGGGGGGAGGGGGGAGGGGGGAGTTCATTCGGAGCTCTTACCTTAAACACTTTTCCCTTCTCCGAGTTTTATTTCTGCCGAGCTAAGCGTCAGAGCGGTAGAGATCTTCCGACCTAGAAATCACTGCGGTTTGTTGGATCAGACCTGAGGGTTAGAACGGTCAGTACCCACTCCTTTTTCTCTCTTTCAATTCCTTTCCTTCTTTCTTTCGTCTCGTCCAGTAGTATGTCTAGCGAGGTCGGCAGTTACAGTGAGGGGGAAGCCATTTCTTGGGGTAGGGGCCAGGAGGAAGAGGTAGAGGAGGTTAGTTCGGGTAGGATGGTGGAGGGGATAAATGAGGATGAAGTCCTCAGTCCGGACCCATTAACAGCCGTCCCTCCCCCGAATAGGTCGTCTCCACGAGCCGAGACAAGTGGTAGAGGAGAAGTTAGGTCTAGACCATTAGGTCGGAGGGAGGCGGATGTTGAAGCAGGGCTTAGGACGGCCCCGGTTTGGAAGTGTAGGTTCTTTCCTTCCGAAGTAAATGAGAAACAACTCCGGGACTGGCATAGGACTTATAGGGTCCCGGACGAGATAGAGTTCCTCGTCCCCGGCCCAGAGGACCGGGCTGATGATCCGCCATTGGGCTGCATGGCTCTGAACCAGGCCGTACTGGCCGCCGGACTCAGGCTTCCATTCCCTAGGATCGTTAGGAAATTCCTTCGTGAGTGGGGAATAGCTCCAACCCAACTCTGCCCTAATGGTTGGAGAATCATGATAGGCTTTCTCATCCTCTGGGAGAAGCTCGGCTTTCCCCGCCCTTCAGTTAGGGAGTTTAACAGCCTTTATTCTTTTAAGTCGGATGGGAAGAGGTCGGGCTGGTGGTATGCATCGGTGAAAGCGAGGACGGGAGGTAGCGTCGTTACCCAGACCCCGGACTCCAAACATGGGCGGCAGTCATGACTCAAGGACTCGTAGCCACGGAAGAACTGGGAGTCAGCAGGTCAACCTCCCCCAGGTCCTCCGTCGCAGACAACAGGGAGAAACCTCGGCTCGAACACATGTGCCCGAGGGAGATGCAGTCCTACAGAAGCTTGAATACCTAACTCGAGCTATTGAACAGCTCGAGAAAAATCAAGCCACTACCAAACGAATTTCTGACTCGGAAGCCGAGTCACCAGCACACGATGAGTCTAAAAGCCGTCGAGTAAAACGGAGACTAGACTTCGAAGCGAAGAGCCCATCAGAAAGCAAGGGAGAAAAAAGTGTGCGCTCCAGTCCCCACAGGAAAGCTTCCACGCAACGGTCAGTTAGCGTATTTGACCGTCTAGGTCATTCTTCTCAAGTCCCTCACGAACAAGAGGCACAAAGAAAGAAGAAAGCTCCATCCATGGCAGCCTCGAGTGTACAGGACACTCCGGATGAGCTTGAACTCATGAAGCAACGACTGGCCGAACTGGAAGCAAAGCAAAAGAATACCTCGGAGGAAGTCACCACGGACAGGCGTTCTCCATTCACGGAGGACATCTTGGCAAAACCCCTGCCAGAGAAGCTGAAAATGCCGCAGTTGACTAGCTATGAGGATGGCAATGATCCTGTGGGCCACCTCGACAGGTATACCTCTTGGATGGAACTCCAAGGAGCCAGTGACGCTATCATGTGCAGAGCATTCCCCCTCACCTTCGGGAATAGAGCAATGAGGTGGTTCAAAAAATTACCACCGCGCTCCATTCGAAGCTGGAATGACCTCTCAGGTCAGTTCGTCTCCACCTTCATGGGGGCAAGAACTCGATCCACCCCGAAAGAGCGTCTTATCAGCATTAAACAAGGCCAAACTGAAACACTGAGGTCCTACATGGATCGGTTTAGCAAGAGAATAGTGGAGGTGGACAAAATATCAGATGATGCCGCCCTGATGGCAGTCCTGTCAGGACTAAGAACACGGACTCGATTCTGGTGGTCCGTTCACGAAGACGGACCTGCTACCTACCAAGACTTCCTGGCTAGAGCTGAAAAACACATTGGCGCGGAGGAAGCCACTTCGGACCAGGAGAATGACCGTCCTGATCGTAAGGACAGCACGAAGGGTAAAGAGAAAGACCTAAAAACGGAGAAGAAGGAGAGTCCTAAGAAAACACCGGATTTTCAGCATGCAGGGCGTCCAAGGCCCACCACGCCGAGGTACCAGGGATACCATATCCTAAACACTTCGCTTGAGAATGTCCTAATGAAAACCAAAGATAAGGGCATCCTCAAAAGTCCAGCTCCTATGAAGGCGAACTCATCAGGGCTAAACCAAAGGAGATACTGCAGGTACCATCGATCGACTGGGCACGACACGGATGATTGCCGTGATCTAAAAGGAGAAATTGAAAGCTTCATTAGACGAGGCCACCTAAAGGAGTTCCTAGCACGGCCATCAGGCGGAACTGAGCCTTCCCAGAACCGGGCTGAACTACCACCTCCACCTCCGCCTCAACCCGGACGAGGCGAAATTCACATGATAGTCGGTGGGAGTCAGTACCTGGAAGGATCAAGGAGACAGCGCCGTAGGTCCTCTAGGGAAGCTCACAATAGCTACCAAGTGTTAGCAGGTACAACCGCTAATCCTGATGCGGAAAGATTCTCTTTTTCCGAGGAAGACGCATCCCATGTGTTGCAACCACACTCGGATGCACTCGTCATTACTATGCCGGTCTCCGGCGTCAACATCCATCAAACGTTGGTAGATGACGGGAGCTCCGTAAATGTCCTATATCTCAGAACATTCAATCAGATGGATCTCGACGTTCGGCACGTTAGGCCTTTCCCAAAGCCCCTGCAGGGGTTCACTGGGGATTGTGTAAATCCCAAGGGCCAGATCGCCTTGGTGGTTGAGCTTGGATTGCCTCCCTGTCACAGGAGGATCATTGCGGACTTTGTAATTGTAGATCTCCCATCTAACTACAATGCCATCCTAGGGCGGCCAATCCTGCATGAGCTGAAAGCAGCCGCGTCCATCTATCACTACACTATCAAATTCCCCACTCCACATGGGGTAGGAGTAGTCCGGGGAAGTCAACTAGTAGCGAGGAGCTGCAACATCAACTTCGCCCGAGCAGGGGTAAACACAATCCGTACTGACGCTGATCTTGCAGCTGGAAAGCCCGAGGATGGGCTGAATGGGAACACAGTGGAAGATCTGGGTCACCTCGACCCCAGGTCAGCACAAGTGCTACGGAAGGCTGAACCAGTTGAAGACCTGGAGCAAGTAGAGGTCGACCCCAGCCAACCTGAAAAGGTCCTCCACATCGGAAAGGAACTCAAACAACCAGTAAGATCCCAACTTATAACCTTCCTGAAAAGCAACACTGACGTCTTCGCATGGAAACACGCGGACATGGAAGGAATTGACCCCAAACTCTCGTGCCACAGACTGAATACCAGTCCGGACATTCATCTGCTTAAGAAAAATACTCTTAAAAAGATCATACAATCAGGTCTTCTTATATATACTTACATATCTGCCACTTACTACGGTCATAACCGACCTCAATACTTATCTTTAAGTTGGCTTGGAATTAATACAAATCATTTTCCAACGTCAACACTATCCAGAAAATTGAAGAATACTATGATGATTTGTTGCACGATTTGGCGTTAATTGAGGATGGGTTAATTGTGTTGCTGATATATACAAACCATATGGTGGTAGTGGCAGTGGCGGCGGCGAAATCTGAAGAAGCAGAGTATTTGGTGGATTCTTGGGGGAAAAATGGCTTTTTTGGTGGGGTGGGGTGGGGTGGGGTGGGTTTAAATTATTTTCTTTCTTTTTCTTTTCTCTTAAGCTTAGGACCTCTACTGCAAATTTTTATTTATGAACAGTAGAATGCCGAAAATAACATTATGAAATGAAGAGTGTAGAATGCACTCGGAGACTATTTATACAAAAAAGTCAGAACTACCGTTTAAATTTGACAGAAAAAACTATTGTGGCAAAAAACATTTGAAATAGGGGCTACACTGCCAAATATAAAAAGATAGGTCTTCAACCTGCAGTGAATGCAAAAGATATGGACCATTTGTGCAAAAATGTCGGTTGAGAGATACACTCCAAATTACACTATACCGTTTTTTGGCAGTTTTTAAATTGCTCAAAAATAGTACTCCAAAAAACTAATAAGCACTGATTTTTTCAATCCTTCATAAATTGTACCGTTCAAAATCGATCAAAACCGGTGGGAAAAAATAAATAAATAAATAAATAAAAAAAGAAAGAAAGACCCCAAGGCCCAAGGGATTAACTATTTGGAATAGTTGGGTGATTATGGGCAATTTCCCCAAAATTTAAAAACAAATTTGAGGTCCCGATTTTCGCCCATATAAATAGTCTGACGAAAGTTGGTTCCATTTTGTACAGCACAAACCTCTCTCTGTCTGATTCACCATCACTTGACCTTCAATTCAACACCTTAAAAGCCCTTCTCCAGCTCCGGTTGGTTCATTAATGGTTCCATTGTTCTTGATTATATTCATGTTTTTGGTTTCTTGAACTCCTAAATTAGTGGGCCTGCAGGTTATCGAGCAATTTTGTGAGTTTTGATGGCTACCTCAAGTGAAACGCGCAAGAAAGGATCTATCCAAGGCAATGGTTCAATTTCGCGCAACGGGAATTCTGTTCATGGACTGAATAATGGTGCTGTGCCAACTTTGCAGTACCAGCAGAATATCTCGACCAACTGGACTTCTGAAGAGCAAGCTATGCTGGAGGAAGGCCTGGCCAAGTGAGTGGATTTCTTAAAAAGATTTACATTTAGAAAATTGTGAATTTTGTTGGGATTTCTGGGTTCTTGATGGTTTGGTGGTGGTAGTGTTATTTGGGCTTAATTTTTTATTTATGAGAAATTGATTATGTATTTAAATAGGGAGGATTCTTTTTTTGGGCCATCTTGTTCAACGACCGAAGGATATTTTCACCCGTACGGATGCAAAAGAATATACGTATGTCTTTATGTGTCTTCATCAAAATAAAATGTTGGGTGAATTTTTTAAATGGCCGTGTCAAATGCGATGAATCGCAGAAGAGCCTAACTTATACCAAATAAGTTTTAAAAGCCTCTTTTAAGTAGAATAGACTAAAATACTCTTATTTTATAACATCAGTTAACAGATCATCAGTTAATAGACCATCTGTTAACAGGTCGGTTAACAGACCCCAAACCTGTTAATGGTCTGTTAACAGACTTGCTGGTCTGTTAATAGACCATGAGTCTGTTAACAGACTTGGGGCCTGTTAAGGCCAAAATTGGTCTTAACAGACCTTGGGGTCTGTTAATAGGGTCTGTTAACAGACCCCGAGGTCTGTTAAGGCCAATTTTGGCCTTAACAGGCATTGGGGCCTGTTAACAGGTGTGTTAACAGACTATAAGTCTATTAACGCAGATTTATACGATTAGAACTGATTTTTTCAATTAATCTATATCAAATCAACTCAGAATTGCAGGAATTTAAAGTAAAAATCATAATTCATACACAGGTTTTTACATTTTTTTCATGATTTATATTACAAAATCTACAATTTCTACCGTGAATTAAAAGAAAAAGATGAAAAATGATGAATTTCTACTTTGAAATAAAATTTCTTATATAAATGAAATGAGTTGGATTCTTACATTGAAATGGGTTAGATTCTAACTTTGAAACTTCTCTTTTTTACAGACAAATGAATTTGAAATCATTTGAAATGGTTATAAACGGGGAAGAAGGAGCGGGGAAGAAGGTAGGGTTATATTTGGTAATTTACACACCAAAATTGGTCAACGGCCATTTTGGAAAATTGGTCGAGTCACCTGGCCATTCAGCACCATTCCCACTAAAATGTTAAGACCCATCTTTCCAAATCTTGTCTCCTCAACTCTATCTTCTTCTCTCTTTCGCAAAATTCATTTGTTGGATGAATTTAAATTGTTCCACCGCACATAAGCAATATACTAGTTATCCACGACCAAGTTTTTCACCCCTACTCATACAAAAAAGCATATATTGTTAAGGTGTAAATCCTAATTAGTCTCCAATTGTTCTCCTAGTATTGCATTATAACTAGAAAACCTTAATTAGGTTCCTTAGAGTTTCATTATAATTAGGAAACCTTAATTAGTTTGCCTTAGAGTTTCATTATAATTAGAGAACTCCTATTGGGTTGATATATATATATGACTAGTCTCTTGTAAACAATTATTATTATCTGTTATAGTGAAAATACTGCAGCGGCTGAAAACAAGATGTAGTCTCACATTGAGGCGAATCTGTATAAATTCTTGTGTTTTTTATTCTTTCTCTCTTTTTTTTTATTGATCTAATCCTAACAACTGGTATTAGAGCGAGATTCTAGGGATTAGATTTCGTGTGTGAGTGCATGAAAGAGAGAACCCAACTCACCAAAAATAGAGAGAATTCGAGAGCAACACAATAACAAATTTGCAGAATTTGGACAACCAACGCAGCAATATTTAAACGTTGATACCTTAGCACTCTGTGGTCTGATCGTCATGAAATTTGGACAGCAAGTTCAAAACTCGTTGAAAATCAAATCCAACGGTTAAGATTAAGATCCAACGGTTATTTTCGGAGGAATAATTATCCGAAAATTGATAAATTTGAGAGAAGTTGTGAGGGAGAGTGATGGCTGGCGATGATCGTGGATCAATACTTGGAATTACCAAGTTTGATGATGTGGATTTTTCATTTTGGAAGATGCAAATAGAGGATTATCTTTACAGTAAAAAGATACACCAGCCGTTGGATGAGAAACCAGAAATTATGAATGATGATAAATGGAATCTTCTTGACAGATAGGTGTTGGGAGTAATTTGGCTAATATTGTCGAGGACATAATGTTGCAAAGGAGAAAACCACTTCAGAATTGATGACGATATTATCTGATATGTATGAGAAGCTCTCAGCGTGCAATAAAGTTCATCTGATAAAGAAGCTATTCAATTTGAAGATGGTAGAAGGTGCTTCGGTGGTAGAGCATCTTAATAAATTCAACATAATTGTCAATCAATTGGTCTCTGTGGAGATTATGTTTGAAGATAAGGTTCATGTCCTAATTCTCTTGGCTTCAGTACCAAATAGTGGAGAGTCTTTAAGAGCAGCTGTCAACAATTTCATGGGGAATGCGAAATTAAAACTTAATGATGTTCGAGATACAATTCTTGCTAAAGAAGTCTGTAGAAAAGATGATAGAGAAGTTTGGTCATCTAATTATGTCCTAAATATTGAAAATAGGGGCAGAGGTTATGAAAAGAATTCTAACAAAGGTAACGGTAGAGGAAAGTCAAGGAATTTCAATAGCAAGTCCTGAAATAGACGGGGTGCTGAATGTTGGAATTGTGGTAAGTTTAGTCACCTGAAGAAGAATGGCAGAGCACCTAGGAAGAATGAGGAAAAAAACAATAATGCTGTGAATGTTGCGACTGAAGAGATAGAAGATACTTTACTCTTGTTAGTTGATAGTTCTATCGATTCTTGGTTGATGAATTTTGGGGCTTCCTTTCACACAACTGCACACAGTGAGAACATATGTTGCTGAAAATCACGGAAAGGTATATCTTGTTGATGGAAAACCTTTGGACATTATTGGTATTGGTGATGTCAGATTGAAGACTATTTCAAGTAAACCTTAATAGAATGGTGTAGTTGAGAAGATGAATAGGACTTTAAATGAGTGTGCAAGAAGTATAAGATTATATGTAGGACTGCCAAAGATGCTCTGGGCAGAGGCTGTTAGCACTGCGGCATATTTGATCAACAGAGGTCTTTCAACACCATTGGACTTGAAAATACCAGAAGTTTGGAGTGGAAAAGAGGTAGACATTTCCTTCTTAAAAGTGTTTGGTTCTGTTTCTTATATTTACATTGATTCTGCTTCTAGAAGTAAACTTGATACCAAATCTAACAAATGTTTTTTTATTGTCTATGGTGATTTAGAGTTTGGTTATCGTTTCTGGGATGAGCAAAGTCACAAGATTATCAGGAGTAAAGACGTAATCTTCAATAAAGCAGCTATGTATAAAGACATATTGACAACAGACCCCAAAAGTAAAAATCCTGAAGTTAAGAAGCCTGAGGTGATTCTGTTACAAGACCTTCTACTAATTGATGCAGAAAAAATTGATGGCGAAGATCGAGAAAATATAGCACCAGGAAAAAATCAGAGTACCTTTGTGACTGGGCTTAGGAGATCTAACAGAACAATTAGACCTCTACAGGGATATTCTCCAACGTTGAATTATACTCTATTAACTGATAGAGGTGAACTAGAAAGCTATAATGAAACCGTGCAAGCTGATGAATTAATTAAGTGGGAGTCAGCCATGAGGGATGAGATTGACTCATTATTGACCAATCAGATATGACAACTAATAGAGTTACCAAAAGAAAAGAAGACTTTGCTAAACAAATGAGTTTATAGAATAAAAAAACATGACGACAACAAGCAATATAAAGCAAGCCTGGTTATAAAAGGATTCCAATATAAAAAAGTTATTGACTACACTGAAATTTTTTCTCCTGTGGTGAAATTAACTACCATCAGAACAGTACTTGGACTAGTAGCAGAAAAAGATTTGCACTTACAGTAGTTGGATGTAAAGACAGTTTTTCTTCATGGTGATTTGAGGAAGAAATTTATATGAAACAGCCAGAAGGTTACGAAGTACAGGAAAATGAGAAAATAGTGTGCAGATTTCAAAAGAGCTTGTATGGCCTTAAATAAGTTTCGAAACAATGGTATAAGAAGTTTAACAGTTTTATGGATAGTAATAGTTTCTTGAAGTGCCAAGCAGATCATTGTTGTTATATGAAGAACTTTAGTAATTCATATATTATCTTACTTATATATGCAGATGACATGTTGATTGCAGGAGCTTGCAAACAACAAATTGACAAGTTAAAAGATGAGTTGTTCAAGGAGTTTACAATGAAAGATTTGGGTATTGCAAAACAAATCATTGGGATGAGAATTACTAGGGATAGGGACAGAGATGTCTTGAAACTGTCACAAGAAGAGTAAGTGAAGAAGGTGCTGAACAAATTCAAGATGGATGAATTTAAACTAGTGAGTACTCTTTTGGCTAGTCATTTCAAGCTATCTAATAAACAGTCACCTTCTACAGAATAGGAATGAGCTTATATGGTCAAGGTGCCTTATGCCTCTGTTATTGGGAGTCTAATGTATGTTATGGTGTGTACGAGACTAGATATAGCTCATATAGTAGGAGTTGTGAGTAGATATATGAGTAATCTTGGAAAACAATATTGGGAGGTAATAAAGTGGATTCTTATGTACTTGAGAAGTACTACAAATTCAGCCTTGTGTTTCAAAAAGTTAGGCTTTGGATTACAGGACTTTGTAAATGTTGACATGGCTGGAGATATTGATGGCAGGAAGAGTACTACTGAATATGTCTACACATTGGGTGGTACAGCAGTTAGTTGGGTGTCTAAGTTGCAAAAGATAGTTGCTCTTTCCAATACTAAAGCAGAGTATATTTATATGACAGAAATTAGGAAATAGATGATATGGTTGCAGTCTTTCTTGGAAGAATTGGATCATAAGCATAATAAGAGTGTTTTGTATTGTGAAGTCAAAGTGTTATTCACTTAGCAAAGAATCTTGTTTATCATGTAAGGACAAAACATATACAAATTTGTTATTACTTTATCAGATCAGTTTTGGAGGATGAAATCCTAGCGCTTGAGAAGATTCAAGACAGTCAAAATTCTACTGATATGTTGACAAATACTGTTACAATTGAGAAACTGAAGTTGCAACTTCAGTTGATCTTCATTAAAGATTGGATGAGGTATACCGACCGCTATAGAGGAAGAAGTTAATAATGGATTAGTCTCCAAGTGGGAGATTGTTAAGGTGTGGATCCTAATTAGTCTCCAAGTGTTTTCGAGATTTTGTTTTTGTAATTAATTTGTCCTAGTATTGCATTTTAACTAGAAAACCTTAATTAGATTCTCTTAGAGTTTTATTATAATTAGGAAACCTTAATTAGTTTGCCTTAGAGTTTCATTATAGAGAACTCCTAGTGGGTTGGTATATATATGACTAGTCTCTTGTAAATAATTATTATCATTTATTATAGTGAAAATCCTGCAGCAGCTGAAGACAGAACGTAGTCTCACATTGAGGCAAACTTGTATAAATCTTCGTGTTCTTTATTCTTTCTCCCTTTTTCTATTGATCTAATCCTAACATAAACGTTCTCTTCAACCCATCTTCTCAACTGTCTTCTTCTTTCTTTTGCAAAATCCACCTATTAAATTTGAATTACAACCCTACATTCGGATCCCATATATACTAGATTAAGAAACTATATAGATGCTGAAATATAATCAATTTCAATTTCTAGAAGAGAGATCTGTGCTGTTTTGGCTCTGCTTTGTGGTTTCTTGTTCTAAAACAACACACAGAGACGTACATGGGATGCAATTTACTTTGAATTTAGGGTTCTCTAGATTAAATAATTACTTGCTACTGAACTTTTTTCTCTGATAGGTTTCTGAGTTGGTAGTTTTCCTTTTCAGAATTTTGTGTCAATTGCGTGGGCATAATGACAGCTAATTCCATAAAATAATGAACTTCCCTTTTCTCTTTCATTATTTTACTTCTTTTTTGCCCCCATACACACACATATATTTGTTGATGTTATATATTCCATCAGAGAAAGAAGCTTATTAAGTGGCTTTTCTGATTTCTGATAATCAATGCTGTAGTTATTATTTACATCTTAGTACAATAGAGTTATTGTGACTGATTAAATTTGATGATTGATACAGATTAGATGCTTTATCTATTCTGTGCTGTTTAGCATTAAGGTCCTATCCTTTCTCATCTGTCACGAGCTTTTCCCCTACTGGCACTTGACACGCATCTGTAAACAGCCAGAGTGGTTTTTTTTTTTTTAATCGTAGGTTATGATATTTTTAGCTGTTAGGCCAGCTTTAATTGTGTTACTATCTTGCTGTTATTGCTTTTGATTTTTCTGGACCATTTTTGACACGTTACAGTTCACGCTATCTATTGTGACTGATGCCATTTATCAGATACTTATGATGATATAATCTTGTATTGTTTAAAAAATAAACTTTGCAGATTATCATTTTTCGTTAATCTAGGAAAACATGTTGTTTGCTAGTCTTCGTTTAAGTGCATGTTTGGTGCTGTTAAAATTACTTTTTAAGTGCTTATAAATTGTGAGTCATATGGAATGTATGTATAATAAGTGGATAGTGAGATGTGGGTCCTATGAAATATGTGAATAAAAAATATGTTTGACGAGCTTAAATCATAATTTAAGCACAGGCAAACAAGCACTAGGATAGAAGTAAAATTCTTATGGGGTTTTTGGATATTACAATTCTTTCTTTAGCATATGATTGGTGTTCAGCTGCCATAGTATCATAAATTCTAGGCTCATTAATTATCTTGCTAGCAACATTATGCTTGGCAACAAATTTTTTCCCTAGAGGTGTATATCTTCATTACCCAAGCAAAAACTTGGTCTTAAATACAAAGTTTCTATGGATATTAAAAGAACCTGTCATGCTTCTATGCACTTCTGCACCAGTTATGTATTCATATCTATGCATGTTCTTTATTTCTTGCATGTTGGTTTGACTGTTCTCATGTTTCTATGTTGGCAAGTAGGCATAACACATAATTAGATTTGGTTTATTCACGAGTGACAATGATTTCCCAATTTGAGTATGTCATTTCAGCATTGGATAAAACAATTTTGGAAGAGATAATGCAAAAGGATCCACACTGGCATGCTAATTATGTAATTTTATTTTCTGCATATTAGTCCACGATAGACAACTATAGAAGATAACATTCCATTTTCTGTTCATTCATTCAAAATTCTTATTCTGGCAAACCATTGTTTCTATTGTGCACTCGAACATGAGGGTATGCCTATTTCTAAGGAATTCTCGAAGGCCAACACGAAAAGCGTTTGGGGTGGATTCCCTGGCCTGATCTTGGGTGAGAAAGGATTTGATTGCGCCTCTCCTACTAGCTATAACTTTTGGAAGAAGTGTTTGCATCACCCTGCATTAGTTGATATTGGTGCTGGAGGTCTCATGTTTGATTCTCCTAAGAAGGAGAGAATGATGTGGAGCATCACTAGGACATGATGGTGTGCCTATTTCGTAAGGAATTCTCGAAGTAAGGCTAAAATGAGTAGTGCTTGAGGTGGATTTCCTTTCCCACTTTGCGTGAGTTGTATGTAAGAAACCCCCCACCCCCAGGCCACATCGATACTCTTGTTCTAATATATGTGGCATTTAAGCAGGATTAGAATCTTGGCTATGTAAACTGTAACTAAAGATTATTCCTTCACTTCTTCCTCTAAATGGTGGACTTTGTCTCTCTATTGAAACTAGTCTAGAATAAGTGAAACCACAGATATGGCTTTTCATCTGAACAGATAGATGTTCCATGGTACGTTTCTGAGAGTTGAGTTTCAGCTGAACTTTTCAAATAATCACTATAAAATACTTGTTTCTAGATTTGATCTATGTCATGTTTCTTTTCTCTTTCATGCGTGATTGGATAATATACATTGTGGTTAAATACACTGCAGATATGCCTCTGAGTCAAACATAGTTTGCTATGCAAAAATTGCCGTGCAACTGGAAAAGAAGACTGTCCGTGATGTGGCATTGCGCTGCAGATGGATGACTGTGAGTATTTGCATTAACATTTTGCTCATTATGTCTTTATTTGTGCTTAACAATATTATTATCTATCTGCTGAAATTGCATAAGCATTTCGATGGGTGTGCTATTTAATTGAAATTGTTTCTAGACGGGTGTTTGGGTATGCTATTTATCATATGGCACTTTCAGTTTGATATCTTCAAAAAGAATTTGGCCACTGATAATGCTGTTGAAGTCATTGCTTTGTATACAAAGTAATTTTCCTCCTCTCTGCCTATGTATTCTAGTCTTTTTGCTTTTAAAATTGAGTTTGTACGTGGTGATTTGAGTTTTTTGGAGTTAAAGAAGCTATCTTCAAATGTCAAAAATGTATACTAAAGAAAGAGAGGAGGTGAAAAGAAAGAAAACCAGGCGTCACACCTACCTCTAGTATTCATGGGAAAGAATTGAGAAAGAAATGATGTCCACATGGTTTTTTGTTGATTTAGTAATAGCCTAAGATAAGATTCCTAGAGAAGTGTTAGAGTGGGTGCCATAGATAAGAAACTTATATTAAATATCAATATGATTTAAGATATGTATGGTACAGGAAAATGAGCGTGAAATCTAAAGTCAGTAATAGTAAAAAATTACTTTTTTTATAACTTACACCAAGGTTTTACTCGGAATCGTTATCTTTTCATTGTAGTCATGCATGAGCATACACAATATATCCAAGATGTGGTTCTTTAGTGTGTGTTAATTATTTATTTATGATATAGTTCAGTTGACGAGACTAAAAACATGGTTGAATCCTAAGTCAGGCCTTTGGTGAAGTACTATGGAATCTAAAGATTTTATGTTAGGTAGAACCAATGTAGAGTACATGAAGTGTCATTTTTGCCATAAATTATCTTTGAAGGAGATTGTAACTTCATTGAAAATCTTTTCCATTTTTAGTTTCTTGATCCTTTAGTCGTGTATAACACTAAGGTAGCTATGGCAAAAATTATGAAACTATGTAATTATTAACATGAACTCGTTTATTAGATAGTGTTTTCATTTCTTGTGTTTCGTTCATCTGTGCAGGTGAAGGAAGCCAGAAAGAGAGGAAAAGAGGATCTTAATGTCACAAGGAAAAGTAAAGGTAAAAGGGTAAGTACTTAGTCACTGTTCTACTTTAGTTCAGTTCCTAGTGATTGGTATTTCTTGAGTTTTTCTTCTCCTGTGGCTACCAGCACAATTTGATTATAGCCTTGTCATTATTTGTTTGCAAATCAACATTTGCATACCAAAAGATGTGGTACTTGTTGAAGCTACTGTAAAGTAGAGTGGTCAAGTGGGCATGTGTCCCACATTTCTGCAGGCTTGGGCTTGGCCAATGCCTTGCTATTATTTTTATTATTTAGTTTATGGTTACTTTATAAAGAACAAAAAAGTACAAATTGCCCTCGGCTTGGCATCGGGCCAAACAGGGCTAGGCATCACTAACATAGAGTGATAATCTTCAATTTTTTTAACTGAAGACATTGGGTGTTTGAGGTTTGATATCTTTGTTCCCCTTAGAGTAAAGAATTAGAATGTAAGCAACAGTAGTGAATTCATAACTAAGTCCATGTCCAACCGGAGCAACTCTTTGGGTCCATCAAATTATTTGCTGATGCTTCTGGTATAGTTTCTTTACTTCTGGTATAGTTTCTTTATATAAAAGCTTTACTTATCTAGGATGGCTGTCCAAAATTAGATGTGTGGTCAGTTTCAGTTGAGAAAAGATTCTGTGTATAAGGTATTATGGGATAGAGAAAAGACTCAGATCTAAAGGTTAAAGAGGCTAATTTTTTCCTCTATCTCGATTAGGCTATTGATGATTAATCTATTTCTGTAGACAGAATGTGCCAAGAAAACAAAGTAAAACAAATCACATCTGGACATTTCATAGGAAATTTTTTCCTCTATCTCAATATGGCTATCAGCATTCAGATTGAGTGACAGGTAATTGGATGAAAGGAAAAGTGTTTGTGTTCCGAGATTGGTAAATATACATACGAAAAAGGCAATGCATGGTTGATAGATAAACTTTGAGAGGGAACATTTGGATAGAGTCAAAAAGACTTTTGTCTAAATTGTAAAGGGTTGTTTTGGTATATAATTTGAAAGTTTTAAAACAAAAGATATTTTTCTTCAGTTTGGCTTATAACCCAAAATTAAAAAACTGAAAGTCTGGAGTCTTTACAGGTTAATAGTTGATATGCATGGATGCCCAAAATATTCCTATTTTCACTTTTCACTTTTTTGCTTATCCATTTGCTTCTATTGGTTTTGATCTAATGCCCCTGGTGGGCATTGTTATAATGCCCACCGGGACACTTGTCACTTTGTACTCATGCAATGAGTGCATGACAAGTGTCCCAGTGGGCATTATAACAATGCCCACCGGGGGCATTAGATAATGCCCTTGCTTCGATACCCTTGTTATGAATTGCAATAGCATACAAGAGAAAATTGTCAGATCTGCAAGGCAGACACATTAGAACAGAACAGAACATGAAAGAATGGTGGATATATGATATGTTTATGAAGCTTCCCAACTTCTGTGTCTATATTCCTCACAGTTGGCACTCTTATAGTTAGGGATATCTCTCTATGAGATGTAGGTCAGGAACCTCTTGGAGGGTGTGCAGAAACTTGTGATTACTGTACCAATCGTTGATATATTATGTAACATTTCCAATGATGTCTGTTCTTTATCACGATTGTCACAATTAACGGGTGTACAGATAAATGCTATTCATTAAGTCCCTTGCAGCTCTGGAAGTTAGATGAGAAATGCATTTTAATAATAATAAGCTCCAATTGCTAAGGTTGGGGTGGGTTAAAAGACTAGGCACCCGATAACGCTAGAGTCTATATGAGGTGGTCCAGTATTTCCAGGGGTTGGCATTTGGAAATCATTAATGAGGATAGGGACGAATCAAGAATATTATAATAGAATTTTTGTTCAGTAATGAGTAATGACTATATATTGAAATTCTTTCCGCTGGACCATTCTTTACATGGGAGGATCTTTAAGCATTTTTTGTGCAACTCTTCAGCTCTTAATTTTGTTTCTTCTAGCTACTGTTAACTAGTCAATGACTATTCTGAGACTAAATATTTGGTGAAATACAATTATGATGCTAATTTCTATCTGCTTACTTTATTGTATGTTTTATGTAGACTTCAGAGGCTCAAGGAATACGTTACCTTCTTTTCTCAGGAAAAGATCGTTGATCCTTCAAGAAAGCCATCTCGTTTAGCTATCCAGCAGGATTTACCTCCTGCTCCAGGAACAGTTACTAATTACAATAAGGATAGCATTTCATACAATGGTTGGGTCATACTTCTCTGAGATACTATGGTTGTTTGATTTGGTTGGAACAGCGTACTCTGCTTTCTTTTAGAATGAATTATCTACTTGTGATTGTTAAGATTGTTGATGAATTAATTGTTACTTGTGAACATCCTTGCTTGCATGTTACTTTTCTTTCTTGATATCCATCATTTAATAATTCAATATCTTGAGCTTTCTTGGAGGCATACTTGATATGCTGTATAATTTAAAGAATAACTAAGTTTAATGCTGTCTGGGTTACGTAACATGTAAATTGAATAGGTTTATCTCTTCGACTTCTGCTTGATAAATGTATTCTTTTAACATCTTTTTATTCTATACAAGGAACATTCATTGCACCTTTGAGTCTTTCTTCTACATGGTTATTAATAGGACAGTCCATTTTATATATCCATGTAACCATAAGCCAATAGTAGACTCTGTCAAATGAAATTGGATAAGCATATTCAGAATGAAATTCCCACAGATGTCGAATGTTAAACATATTGACTATCGTAATAGAGAAACCAGTGATAATGATGATATTTTTTTCGTGTTATACCACCAAACATTATTTCCAGGATGAATGCCCCATCAGTAGTTTGGATGATTTTCTTAAACTATGAATCTTAAAATACATATGCATTCCTAAATGGAATGGTAACTATACATAAGTAGGTAGATGTAAGAAATCTCATACATGAGTAGGTAGATGTAAGAAATCTCAAGTAAATGTTATTGATTGAACTTGGAATTATTTTTCGTTCAATTCATATTGTCTAATATGTGATTTCGTTATAAAGTGAAGTCATATGAAACTAATAAACTATGTCTTTATGTTGTTATTGATTTACGGGAGTATCATAAAAGATTCTGATACGATTCCTTTGGCTTGTTGGCATTTATTAAAAAATTATGTTGATTATATCATAGAAAATATATATTTGTCTAGAAACTAATTACTACTTGTGAAAAAAGTGAAAATTAAATAAAAAGATAAAGTTTGGGAACTTGTATAACAACATTCGAGTAATAGTGAAGAGAGTAAATGGAATCAAGTCAGAGACCAAAGAGATACTAGTGTAATGTACACTCACTTGAAGATATTAGATGTAGCTGAGAATCGGACAGCAAATCGTAGATTCAGTGATCATTCTATACTTAAGATTTTAAAAGCTGTTTATATTAGCATGCATGGTAAAGACATATTAACGCGTCAATGCATCCTATGGTCCATTTAACAGACCATGCTAATTGGGAAAAAGTCTCCGTCGCATGGCTTCTGGTTCATGAAAAGAAGTGCCGACACAAAACTGTTTTGGACAATGTCATAATTATGTTGCCAATATATAACTAATGTGGCGTTAAAGCTAGTGTCTATAATTCACTTATGATCTACTTAAAAGCAATTTAGTTTTTTCTCATAATACATCCATAGTGTGATTAATTAGGGCCATATGTATACCATGAAGTCAATTTTACTAAGATTTATAATAAAGAAAACAGTCGCACACCGTCTTAGAGAAAAACTTATTCCAAGGACCATTTTTTTTTTTTTTTTTTCATTAAATATATGTGAGAGGACCTCAAGTGAGATGATATATATGGAAATATAACAATTGCTGCTGAACTGCATTTTTCCACTGTATAGTGAAAGACGCCCGCTAAAATAATTTTTATGCCATCCTCGCTAATTCCCATATCCTTCTGTGTTTCATGAAAAAACCCAGACTACAAGGTTTTTGTTTAATTTGGAAACAAATTTTGTTGCAGTTATGACATTATTTAATTTTGTGAGCCAGAGAACAATGCACTTCTGGGCTTGTCGTTAGACATATTATTAATTTGTCATATGGCAATCATGCATATTTATACTATAGTATTTTTCTACTGGCTTCCATAAAAATTGTTTGCTTTGTGTACAGACGGTGGTGCTGCCACCAGGCAGCTTCTTCAGCAGAATGCTTGGACCTTTGAACAGATCTCATCAAATTTGGCCACTCATCAGGTAAAGCTTTTTATTAGTTTTAAATTGTCTTATTTTATAACTTCAGATACCTTCTATTCAGTTTACTTTTCTTGATTTTGGTTGTTATATTCATCTGTAAAACAAAATATATACATGGATGTACAAATCACCATGTTGTGCTTTCCTCCCTTGTTGCTCAATTAAAGAGATTTACTATAAGATTAGGTTGGAAAGAAACTAGAGAATATCTAATTGTGTAATAATGAAGTCTTGGAAGCATCTTAAATTTGAATCCATATTGCATACACAATTGTCACTGTTCCCATTGTATTTAGATACTATTTTCACCTGTTTTTTGCTGGATCTTTGTTGGGTTATATGCATTACGCTGACCCTGATACACTAATACTCTCACCATTTTTAGATTATCAAACATTATGAGAATAATTTTCTTCAAATGGAACTGCCCTCATTTCAACTTTGTTGATGCGGGGAGCTTCTTTGATGGATGTAACTGATGTACTCTCTCTTTCTCTGTATTTCTCTTCTCAGATTCAAGAAAACATTTTCCTCCTGTGTCAAGCTCGAGATAACATATGCAATATCTTGAACAAGTATGCCATAAAGCATCTCATGATCTGTTTTCTTAGGTTTTCAAATTTTTATATATCTTATTTATATACATTACACAAGAATTGATGCATTAAGTATTTATTTTCAGTTCATATCAGGCTCTGATGCTTGTGTTCTTTTTGACAAATGGCTACGTTCATTTCTATTTTTCTGCCATTGAAACCTTTACTATCACATAATCATCTTGCTTTAACATGAAGACACAATTCATTAAAAGTAGTTGGGCATTCACTTAGTTACAAAGATGTGACACAGTAGGAGTAAGTGGTTGAGAAAGTAAGACAGTTTTTTTCTGGATGCGTATTTCCTTCATTCTCTTCTCTATCTTTTGGAGATCGAAGCTTCTAACAATCGTAACTGTAGTTAATTCCATTCATGAGAAAGGTCAGTAGTACTTCCAAATCACACTTCTGCTGAAGAATGGGATATCCTGTTTAGATAGGTTTTTCTAATAAATAAGTCCTGTTCTGTCAAACTTAGAAATTGTCTCTTTATACAGCTGATTAATCCTTTTTTTTTTCTTATTCCTCACAGATTTGGTATTTGAAGATTTAATAGTTGGAATACATAATAAGTAATTGTATCTTTTTTGAATAGTATGCGTTAGTGGTTGTAAAGGGATTGGAACCTTTTGCATAGCATTTTAGAGGAAACTATCTGCATGAATTCTTGACACTTGCATGGGCATAAAAGAAACCAATTTAACTCCCATAATTTAGCTCCTATAATTGCTTCTATAATTAACCTTCCATAATCAACTCCTACAATTATGGTAATAATAAGCTCCTACAATTATGATAATACAAGTATGCAATTTGCTCCTAAAATTATGCTAATTTCAACTATTTTCCACACAAATAAATTATATTCCTTTCTGATTTTGAGACTCATGACCAAGCACCTTGTTCGATTAGGAAATATTAATGGACTTTACTTTCCATTCATCACTTAATTCACCTTCCCTGTTTCATTTTAAAATCATCTTGCTATCAGAGCATTCTTCGTGTGAACTAAATTTTCATGATGAGCTCAAGCTCATAATACAAACTTTGCACCAATGCTTTAGCCATCTTTCTATAAAATTAAATCTTTCCCATTTTCTCCTCTGAAGATAACAAGTTTTTCCTTAATCTAGAGTCTTAGGATAGACCAACATCTCTCTCCTATGATATTCTCAATTTACATTGTGGGCCAGTAATGATGGCTTGTTTGTTTCTTGGGTCCTGGATATCATCATACTGAAGATACTCAGCATATAATGGAATATAATCTACAAAACTAATATGGAATAGCTTCAAGGAGCAATTGCTTCCTGACCAGTGGCCCTAATGAGATGGAAGCACCTTTGAAAGATATCTTGGCTAAAGAAAGTTTTTCTCTCCATCAAGTAATGCATTATTTCAAATCTATACGTGACAATCTAGCTGCAATCATCAGGACTTTTTTTAGAAATTGTGGAAGTATTCCAATTGCCTTGTGGTCTTTGACCTAAATATGAAGACTTTCCTGTTACAATGCTCAAAATGCCACAATATCATTTTCTTCACCAATTTGTTCTCTCTTTCCATAAACACGAGCAATTTTAGCTTTAGAACGGGAAGAAACAAAATGTCTTGCGACCATGCTTAACCTTCTTTGGACAGGGGTGAGGAAACAAAAACGGTGGAGGTCGTTTCTAGTGAGAAGACGAGGTTTCACAAAAACACGTGGACCAAACAATCTAAACTCTATCACAAAGATTTTCAGGAATCCTAAGCAACTTCAACTACCTCCTAAGGGATACAGATAGCAGTAGAGAATGCGACCAAAAGGAGAGTTCACAACTGGTTTCATGCCAAAGAATCTGGCGCCTTCCAAAAGGTTGCATTCTCCTTTATGAAAATTCGTTTTCACTGCGATGACTATAGTTGTCTCCCTTAGGTTCATCAATCCCTCTTTTCCAAACTATGTTTTAATAATTGAATAGAATATATTCTGTCATACAAGATACTTTTCTATTTCTAATTTTCTAGAGTAAACAGAATGACATCCTAGGAAGTGTATTGTTACCATCAAATGTAAATTACTTTCCTTGTAAATTTTGCATAGAAATACTGACGACTGCATATGTTGTTCAATTATGAAAGAGTGATTGCATCTATTCTCGCTTTATTTTGTCTATCAGCGAGTTCATCCAGTCTCATTTTTTGTCCATCTCTCATTTCAAAAATCATTAGCAACAACTACCTGTGCTAATGATAGAGCCAAGAACATTTGTTGCCTAGTCAGATTAGTTGATCAAATATCGTGGAAACACTTTAGAATTTTATTGCAGTTTGATTCAAGTGAATGAAATGTACAGTTGCTTGATATTTAAGAAAATGTAAAGGCAGGAGTTGCAGTGTGATGTGCTTCCAGATTTGTGATAAAATAAACCTTAACATTACCTCCTCCATTTCTATTTTGCTTTATTCCCCGTTATGGCGTTAAATATTATGCCATTAATGAGTCAATTTCTATGTATAATATCCATTTGCAGCTTGAACGACAAGGGACCGACAATTAAGAAGATGCCTCCTCTCCCTAATGTGAATGAAGAGCTAGCCAACTCCATCCTTGGTCTCTTCACTATTGAAATGCAATGATGTCCGGCCACTCCAGTTCCGAGTCACGGAATGAATTAGTTCATTTGAAGGTTGTTGAGTTTGTTTCTTGCAGTAAAAGCTTTAGTTTCATTTTTCAACTTGCATCATCCAGTTTGAAAACCTTAGGTCATTTGTTGCAAGGCACCTTCAAGGATACGTACTTACCACTCTACAAAAGTTGACTGGACTGGTCGAATTGGTAGTTTGGTGGCCAATGGAACTAACTAGGTTTTGCCCAAACAAAATGTTTTTGTTTGAACATAATTTGTTTTTCTCATGAAGTATTATTATCTGTATCGCGTTCGGTGTATGCATGCACAGTGAGAAGACGTCTCATGTATCTAAAAGTAGTCTGTGGACAATGAATATCCTAGCAGGCCAATCTACTGGGCATTCATTGGTTGAAGTTTGAGATGGTGAACACAACATTAAAGACATTGAGACTCACTACACTGCCACTGATGCTGCCTGGTATTTCATACTCCAAGATGCTTACAATGTTCAACTAATTTTTTCTTCTCTTTTTCTTAATTTCTTTTAATTGTAACGTCGCTTGTGGGTTAACGAATTAAATTTATGAAAATGAATCTCAAAGATGCAGGAAAAAGAAAGCTGGTTAGTACAGGCTACAATAAGTGCTTCTAAGTGTTGCCTTGTCACCTTGTAGCATCTCATTCACTGGTTCCACTCTAGGAGCCTTAATAGTGGCCATGAGGTTCTGAATGGTGTCAGCTATCCACGGCCACCATGATGGATTGCCCTTTTGCCAACCAACCTGATCAATCTTGGAATACATTCCCCAACCAATAGGATGTTCTTTGGGGTCGGGGTGGAAGGTTCCCGACTTGGTGGGGGGCCACTGATGTATAAATCGAACGTCCTCGTGCCTACAGTCTTGATCGTGCTCGGTAGTCGATTTTAGGCGGCCATATCATCTACTATTACTCAAAATAAGTAAAATTACAATTATAAAAATTGTAGCCTCCCCTAACCCAAAAGGTCCAATAGCTTCTCTCCCTTAATTACCAATATGTATTTGGTATGAAAACACCTACTAAAAAAAACATTAACCGGAACAAGTCCAATAAATCGGTTCACTTTATTGTTGTATATTTTTTTCTATATTATATACTTTAAATTAGTTGAGAAATAATATTAGGCACAAAAAGAGAAGCCATCATGAATCAACAAACTTTTTTATTTCTACAACTTATTTATATTAATTAATATAAACTGCTGATGTAATGGAATTCGTAGGCTAATTGACTACAAAAAGTTGTTGACTTGACCAGATTTAAACATTGGTTGTTTTCTGACCTAAAATAGGATAAGATTATGATTGGAATTAGACAATTATTTTGACCTAAAATGAATTAAATTGAAATATTCTTGTGTTCACCATTTTAATTTTTACATCAAAATATCTAATATTCTTTAAATGAATTTAAATATTAACGTATTTATAAATGTGAAGATGTGATTGGAACTACGGTATTTTATAGTATTGTTCAATTTGAAAATAAACTCTTATTGTTATTTGATAATACCATATTATTTCTTTTACTTGTATAAGTTATATTTGTAGAGTCAACCAATAAAATCGAGCGAAGAATTGAAAATTTGGTCATTTTTGAAGTGTTTCACCTGTGGGTTTTTCTGTCGTGCAGACTCAAGCACGACTAATTTGAATATTCAAAACATTCCAGATGCATGACTACAAGTATTAAAGTTGAAGAGAGTATTGCAAAAGCTATTTTTTCCTTTGTTAAGCAAATTTTATCCTAAATAAGAGAGAGCTTCAAATTCAAGCACATATTATCTGCTTAACATTAAAACTTTAGTAGTGATTTCCAGACAGAATTAAGTGAAGATTTATACATAGTTTTGCAGTGAGTTTTCCTCATTTTCGGGTTTTTATGCATTGTGAATTAACCGTGTATGGCCGATCATCCTAGATGCATGGACTTTCCACCTTTGCTTATGCACAAAGGAAGTTGGTCTTTGGATAAGAAAATCTTTTTTGTAATAATATATTGAATTTCAAAGGTGCAAAGTCCCTGGTTTGATTTTGGTGATGCTTTTACATGTACTTTCCTTGAATAATATTATTATTATACTTCTGCTTTATGTTGGTGAACATTGAAAATATTCCTTACATGCATCCATTGATTTTCTTTCAGAGACTGCTTTTTCATCCCATTTTGGTTTGACATTACTTTATAACTCTCATATAAGCCTTGCCTAATGTCTATAGAAAGGACCACTAATCACTCTTCATAATTTTGGAGATTAAAGCTCTCTCTCTCTCTCTCTCTCTCCACATCTGTCTTCGTCTATGCGCGTTTTTGTGTTTAGGGGAGTACTTTTTTTCATCGCCTGTGCTTGTACTTGTGTCTATACGTTCTTGAATATATTCAGGTACATCAAGAAGTAACCTAACCTATTCCTGATAGGTTAGGCAACTTTCTGTTAACGTTAGCAATAACTTGTGGTTAATTCCAACTCAAAGCAATGAAAAAATGCAAACTAACAATAACTAATGACTTTGCAGGTTAGAAAAATGCGTTCTTCAAGAAGCAAAGCAGCGCTTTTAATCCTCGTTGCAACGGTCCTGGCCTTAAACTTCACACAACTTGCAGGACTGCCAACCTCTTCCAACCCTTTCAAATCAGGTAATGTTTCCACCTTTTCTGTTTAAAAGCTTACCTCGAAAAGTTGTATCAAAATTACATGAAATACGTACCCATTCGCTTATTCAAGTTGTCAAAGCTTTCGGTAGCTGAACGATTAATTAAGCTGCAAACATTTTACCCAGTTTTTTCATATCAGCACATTTTAATGAGACAGTTTCTGATTTTCCAGGAAGATACTTAGCTGAAACAGATAATGCTTCAGAACCAATTAAGCAATCCGATGATACCGTGAGAATCGACCCTTTGGAAAATTTCAAGAAATACAGAGGAGGATATGACATTACAAATAAGCATTACTGGAGTGTAAGTCTGCATACCTCTCTGGCCTCCTCCCTCACCCCCCACCCCCCACACAATCACGAAAGAAGAAAGACATAACAGCGATTAAAGCACTGAAGTTTTTTCATCTATTTTGTTCAGTCTGCTGCCTTTACAGGCATATATGGATATGCCATTGCAGTAGTATGGCTTCTATGCAGTATTGGATATGGAGGGTTTCTTCTTGTAAAGAGAACTTGTTGTAGGAATAACAGAAGAAAGCTCAAGAAGAGATCGCCATGTCGTAAGCAGTGTTATATACAGCCTCTGCTATTGGCTACTTTATTTACCATCTTAGCAATGTAAGCAATAAATCCTTTCTCTTAACTCTATCATATTCAAGTAATACATAATAATACTACAGGGAAAAAGGTAATCGAAACATTGCACCGCCAGTTACATAAAAGAGGCAATTTAGTCCATAAAGAAAGAAATAAAAAGAAGCCCCTTCAAATATTTCGAGAACAAGAATAGCTTTTTCCACCAATTGCTTTGATCACGCAGCATTTAAGTACGTGTATGGTATGCAATATTAGACAACTCAAACAATAAAAGATTCAATATTTTAGTTTCTTTTTTCTTCCTTAATATTGTGGAATACTATAGAATCCACCTTACCCAACAACCATAGGAGTTGCAGAGATTTATAAAAGCCTATGCATGGTCTGTCAACATCCCATTAAACTATTTGCTATTATTATCATTTTCAGAACTGCAACTGGACTGGTTCTTGGAGGGAATGCGAAGTTCCATTCCAGAGCAAAGACTGTAATAGACATTATTATTGATACAGCAGATGATGCATCGGATACCATACATAAGACAACGGGAGCAATGAAGAACATGAGTACCAATCTGGGAGAAGCTAATGAAAGTACTGAGACTACAAACTTCCTAACTTCTACATCCCAGAGGCTCGACACTCAAGCTGCAGATATAGAAAGACAAGCGAGGAAGAACAGACGAGCTATTGATAAGGGTCTCAAGATAGTGTAAACCCTCTCTCTCTCCTCTCTCTATATATATATATATCTGAACGTGTGTGCGTGTGAGGGGCAGTCGGTGAATACTATTTCATTTCTGATGGCAGGTATATAGTTACTACGTTGACGATTTCATTCAATTTGGTTGCTGTAATTGCTCTATTAGGTAATGTGGATTCCTTCAGTCACTTGCACAATTAAGTTAAAAACTAGTTGAGCAAAAATAAAGTTTTATCTTCTATCTTTCTAATAAAATGAATCGCTTTGAATGCAGTCTTTGGAGTACTAAAATTTCGGAGGATTCTTTATATGTAAGTATATAGTATGAGATCTTACAAAGAAGTTGTGAAGTGCTACTAATTTGAGTGATTTTTCTCATATATTTGCCTAAACTCTTGCAGATTAATTACACTTTGCTGGATTCTGACTATTCTCTACTGGGTGTTCTTTGGGATCTATTTCTTCCTTGGAAAGTAGGCTTGAAAACATTACATCATTAAGTACAAATAGATTTTCAGCTTGAGCTCGCGCACACACAGAAAAAGTACATATATGGATAAATTACTCGATTAATCATATGTTGGTCTTTTTCCAGCTTTGTTGGAGATACGTGCACAGCACTTGAAGGCTTCCAAAAGGATCCATACAACAACAGCTTGAGCTCCATTCTTCCATGCGACGATTTGCTTTCAGCAAAATCAGTCCTAACCGATATTAGTGCCGGGGTTTACAACCTGGTGAACGAGGTAATACTCATTACTATCTATTTCACAGGGAAGAATGAAAACAAGTATAAGAAGACAAAAATGAAATTCTATATGATCAAATCCATCTCCTTAATTTCTGGCACAAAATTGATTGAGCATCTCATCCTTCAATTTTTTATGTTGCACAATCACTCTACCTAACATAAAAATGATGAAAGAAAAAGTAAATCTTATGATGTTTGAAAATCAATGCAGGTGAACGAGAACATAACTTCATCATATGCAAATATAGTTCAAATTTGCAATCCTTTCTCTTCTCCACCTGATTATGAATTCCAGCCCGGGAATTGTCCAGCCAATTCGATCCAAATAGGAGACATCCCTCGGGTAAGCAGAAGAAAAATATTAGTCTACTTTATTCATACACTTCTCTTAAACTTCCATGTTGTGCATCTTGTTTTGTAACTGAACTTATTAGTCTTGCATTTTTCAAAGGTATTGAGAATGCTGACTTGTCCTGGTACGGAGGGTGATACCTGTAATGGAGGGATCCTAATTCCTGCTAACGATTTCAATACTGTAGAAGCTTACTCGACTTCAATACAAGACTTACTGGACGTTTATCCTGGTATGGAACACTTAGTCGAGTGTCAGATGGTAAAGGATGCTTTTTCCGAAATCCTTCGCGACCACTGCAAACCCTTAAAGAGATACGCAAGAATGACTTGGGCAGCATTGGTGTTTCTATCAGTGGTAATGGTGGGTTTGGTATTTATATGGACAACTGAAGCACACCATGAGCAAGAACATTCTTTAGGTGGTTCTGTAAACCCCCACTCTGCAGTAGCAGATATGCTAGAAAAAGAAACAGCGAAAGAAACTAACAACGACCCAATCCCAGTCTAGTCCTGTAATTAGCGATTCGGTTCCATGACATTCATTAGCTTACCATACGGAGGGGCACATAATACCTTCCAGAATCTCTAACAAGATAGTGAAGATCGGAAAGATAACGAGTCATAAAACATGAGATGAAACGTATCTCACTATAGTAACTCATCAAAGGGATCAATAGCAAACAATTTTTTTCCTAGAGCAGTGTTAGATAATACAGTGAAATTTGTAAATAGCCAAATGTGGGGAACAAACCCCCAAAGCATGTAATGAAAATTTTCAGGCTAGTGAAATTCATATTTATTATTTTATTCCTCAGCAATGTTTTGTAAGCATAGCAAATAGCAACATATGCATAATAAACACATCATATAAGCAAGCATAAGCTCACTGACGGTAAAAAGCATTGGTTCAGCAAGAATAGTCTTCAATTCTGTGCTTCCGTCTGTAACATGTCTCATATATCCCATAAAATTTTAATCCTGACCAGGGCAAGCCCCGTTATAAGTTTATAACATAGAAGGCAGATATCCTTGATGAAGCATCGTTCCACAATCTCGGATGTGCAAATTATACAAGTTAACCTCAGTCTAATCAGCAAACTTTAGTAAAATATTATTTTAACCTTTTACAGAACAAAGGGGATGAAGATTAACAGGCATCCTGCATTGATGCGACCTATCAACAAGAACTGATGATGCACGTATTGAAAATAACTTTGATAGTAAACATAAACTACACGATAAACTTGATAACAAGCCATAAAACGGAATGCATTCTGATAACAAAGAGGTTAAACAAGCGACACACAAGTTTCAGAACAAGAGTAGCTACAACGAGTGTCACCTCACAAAACTAAAATAATGTAAATCTATGAATGGAGTATCTCATACTTCCATTTTACATAACATAATGTTCCATAACAAACTTGGTCCAAATATATTAAAAGCAAAGGGCCAAAAGCCCAAGCATGATGGAGCTTTTCTGCAAATTGCCTTCGTCCAGAAAGATGAGATGATAGAGCTCTACGTATAGATGCATAAGCTACAAAAAGACTGAAGCTTCATTTCAAATTGCCTTCGTCCTGCAAGAGGGAGACACCTGTAAGGGAACTTGCATACGCTATAAACAAAGAAAATTAAGCTGATGAATTAATTCATACCAAGACGGCAATACCCAACATGATTGTGTCAAAAAACATGCCTGAAGGCTTTACAAACACAGTGGAAACTAGAATTACCATATACTTTGTTCGATAGTCGATCCTCCTCATTCCTAATCCAGAAAATACCTTCATCTTAATCCAGAAATTAATTTCACTACCAAAGAAATAATTTCTTTCCGTGGCCATCATTTTGCACTCAAAACCAACACACACACATACGACACTGAAAATCATGCCTTATTGAGATACTCAAGTCAATTGCGATCAAGGATATACATTAATCCAGATATAATAATTTTACTATAACTCCAAATAATGATAAAATGGCAATCGCTCCATTATTAGCATTAATTCCTTCAATGTCGTTCTTCAACATAACTAACGAACACAGTTTGAAACACGTATATTGGGTACTAAATAAACCGTCTTCACCAGCAAAATTATATAAACATTGCAATAAAAGAAACAACAAACTTATACATAGTGGGGACATAAACTATGGATTTCATTATCACCGACCGTGAGGAAGGTTTTCACCCCCACTCACACAAAATCAGCATATACGCCTGTCTTCCCTGATCTCTCCTTCTCAATTCTTCTCTTCACCATTCTTCAAATTTCCTTCACAATCTTCTTGCTCCTAAGTATTCATCAACAAACAAGCTTCAACGGTCGGATTCTACCGCGTGTAAGCGGTATACTAGTTCAACTATACTGAGCATTCCTAGAGGAAAAACATGCAGTGAGACTTAAAGGACAAGTTCCAGGTTACTTTTACAGATTTAAACTTGTATGTTAATTTTTTTTAATCCAGGTTGGTTTGTTGTTCATTACTTTGTACTGATGCATGGACTTTTATATTTCAATTTACTAGGGGTTTGATGAAAATATTTGGAGGAGAGACAGATGCTGTAGGAATCCTATTAGTTTTAGGAGAAACTTTGTGACTGTGTTTTCCCAGTTGGTTAGGAGTCATCTGATTATTTGCTTTCAGAGTAGCTTTAGGATTTACATCATAAGACATGACAAAGTTTAACTGTCAACTTACTGCAATCCTCTATCACGCCCATTAAAAGAACAAAAGGTTCAGAAGATGAAAGCAGCAAAAGACTGCAAGATAATGTGTGATCATACTAGAATTTATAAAATACATAGAATGTCCTTTAAATCATTATAGGAATAAAGATGATACTAATAAAGAATTGGGTTGTTCTAAAAGGTAAAAGGTTGGTTCATATATTTAGGTTCAATATGTAATGCCGCATATTGAAGTGGGTTGGACAAAATGGAGAAGTGCTACATGAATTCTAAGTGATTGAAACATACCTTTCAAATTAAAACTAAAAGTTCTACATAATGGTTATTAGACAAGCTGTGCAATATGGTATTGAGAATATAGAACAAAATTTGAATAAACTGAATGTAGCAAACTTATAAGCTAGTCAAACATCATTTTTATCTATACATTTCATAAGACCCATAACTTTTATCCACTTTTTATCCACGCATTCTGTAGCGCACACTGCTTATAATCTACAAAAAAAAATTTACCAAACATACACCAAGATGGGTGTTTGGTCATCTTAGAATGAGTAAGCTAAAAACTATAATATAAGCCAACATATGGAAATAGCGTGAATTGAGAACAAATTAAACAAAGGGCAACTATTTGGTCGAGACATATTATGCATAGACCTAAAAGAACTCATTCACAAAAGCAATATGGTCCCAGTAGAACCGGTTAGAAGAATGAGAGGTGAATCAAAACCACCATGACACGATACGCTTGAAAAATATGTGATTTCATTGGACTCTTCATTAATCTAGTGAATGATCGAACTGATGAATCATGTAGTCAACCCCGAATTTACTCAAACAAGGTTTAGAATGTTGTTGTTTTTAATAGTAATAGTGATAACATAGATCGGAGGATTCCACTAATCTGAGTATCTTGATAATTATCATTTCTTCAACTTCAACAACTCACAAGCTTCCTTCAAGAAACATGGAAAAAAGACATTATCCACAATATAAAAGCAGATCTTGCGGGGAGGCAATGCTGTTCCTCATTCTTTCCAGATGTTTGATAGCAGTATTAAAAGTGAATAGTGATTATGCAAGCACTGATGACCACTCTATGTTGGCACATGAGAACACACTGTTGGCACATGAGAACACACTATGGATGAGTAATAAAAAATTCTGAGAAGAAATATCTAGACACCAAAGGGGAGCTAGTTCTGCTCTAATGTCTGTCCAGATATAAAGAAATATGAATTCTTCACACAAAAATCATGAAGGATCTGAAGCTGATTATTTTTGGAGAGTTTCATCAGCAGGAAAGCGTGCAAATATTCTGACATTCAAAGGAAAACACAAAAAGACAGATTTTCAGATGCACGTGCTTGTAGTCCAGGAGGGTTTTTCTGTTTGGATGGTAAAACAAAGTTTTCCAAAGTTGGTTATTGCCCGATTAACTTGGACAAATGGAAAGACAAGCCGATATACTTCAAATGAGAGGAATAATTAGGCAGCACATGTTTTTAACTGCTACATGAAATATCATGTCAAGTCAAGCTAGGATAATCCAGTCCAAACGGAAAACTAATACATGAATATTATGAAGATTTGAGATGGAGTCTGTAGTCTCTCTTTATCACATTGTTTACTGCAAGGATTTAAATGCAAGAACAATCTTAAACAATTGTAACATCTATCCATTAGTCAATATTGTTTATCATTGATACTGTATCAAGATAAAAATTGATTATATTCCAGTCGGACTACAACATCAGAGCATGATCAAGGTCAGGTTGAGTAGGTGAAGATAAACTGGTTAATAAGAGCAAAAAGAAAGCAATTCATCAAAAACAAATGCACAGAAGACATGATTATATCATGTATAACTCCATGCACAGTATTAAGCAAAATTCTAAATTTTCATAGTTCATACCCAGTTTTATAAATCACGACCTGAACACTAAAACACGTAACTCACAAATAAAAGCAGTTATCTCTCGACCATCTACCCGAAACATCAAACACAACCATAAATATTTTTCAAATCACAAAATTGAAGAATAAAAACAAAATCCCCGTTGATTCGAGATACTATTTTATATAATAATGTTTCTGCACATTACTACAAGTCTGGCTTCCATCGTACTTTTTAACAAACCAATTTCGATTCTTCCTAATTCTTCAAAACGAAAAGGACCAAAAGAATAAACAGATAGCCAACATACTGCAGTAAAAATTCCGTACCTGTTGTGGAGTGTGTTTGTGAGGAAGGATGGATTCCAGGTTGGAAACTCGGGTGTCTAAAGAATTAAATTTTTCATTCAACTGCAACCCACAAAAAAGAAAAAATCAATAAAATTGTTTTAAATAAATACAATTCATACGTATGTATGTTTGTATTTATACAACATTACCTGGGAAGAGATGGATTTTCGATCAATCCAGAGATCTTTGAAAACAAAGTGAGTGATTACTGTGGAGGTGGAGGCAAAACCCAGAGTGAACCATAACAATCTTGTTCTCATCATTTTTCTTATTTTTCTTTATTTTTTGTTTTCCTTTTCCCATCTCTGATCTCTCTGTGTTTTGTAGAGAAAAGCTGGGATATCCAGACCCGACTAAAAATTGCGGGTCTCAATTAGCCCGACCTTGAACCGAATAATCATTTGTTCAACTCGTAAACTAATTTCGAATAAAAAATATTTTTTTGATTATAACCTAAAGAATTAATATACTAGTATATCACTTTTTTTACGGTAGAATTCAACTGTAGGTTCTATTATAATAATAGATTGAGTTATGAACATATTTTGGAGATGATCGGTGAAAGAAGATGATCGATTGAGGGGATAGATTGAAAAGATGAGCAGATTTTGGAGATGGTGGTCCGTTGAAAAAGATAATTGAACAGTAAATTTTAGAAGAGATGAAATTGAAGACGTAGTGACATACGGACATGTTTTTTTCTTTCCATAGCAGATAAAACTCCTTACGATCGTGATTGAACTTAAAAGTTAACACACGTTATATTTTTTCTTCAATACATTTTGTTATAATGACATTTATTTCTAATCGTTTTTGTAGTCTTGTTCAAAAAGAATATTTAGGAGAGATTGTTCCCATCATTGAATTCAGAGTCTAGGACTGGGCCTTCAAAATGAGAAAGAAAAGAAGTGCTTAGGTTTGATTTGGTATTGTTGTGCTTTTAACAGAATCAGCTTCTGTTGTGCTGCAGAAAGAATCAGTTGTGGGAAGAATCTGATAAGTGTTTGGTAAACTCTTGTTTCAAAATTAATGTATGTTTCAAAAACAGTATTTGAGCGTTTGAAAAACAAAAGTGATTTATTGTTGTAACAGTATTAAATTACTAAAAAGGACATTGATTATAATAATGTTATTTTATATTATTAATATTATTATCACGAGTGGTAAAATTCATTTTTTTTTTCTAGTCGAATATTTTTTAACAAGACAATGCATTCACTATTTTTATTTTAAAATAAAAATAATAAATTTCAAATTTTATAAAAATTACAAAATAAAAGTATAATCATGTAGTGCATAAATTAATTAAATTTATATTATTTTTTATGCATCCAACATGCATCAAATCAGTTTCTCAAATGGGTATTAAAGGAACTAGTTTAATTAATTATGTGTAAAATGGATATTTTAATAATATATAAATGAAAAAACTAAAAGCATAATTTGAAAAGCTGTCATTCTGCTGTTTCTCAAAATCTGCTGCCAGGTGGGTCAGGTTATTTTATAATCACTTTTAAAAAAATTGTCAAACGCCTAAATCAACTTCTGATTGTTTGTGAATCAAAAGTTGAACTCCAAAATCAATCTCAAACGGGCCTTAGTTTCATTGAAAAAACCAACGCAAATATCATATTGACTTTATCTTGCCCTACTTCTATTTGGTACGTAGTACTTTACTCATTTTTACTTGTAAGTTGGAGGTTCGATTATTTGACAATGTTGTTATCATTTGAAATTTTACTAGTCGAATCACTTGCAAAAGGGTACATTGCGAAATCCAATCTAGTCATATGTTCGACTTAACATTAAGAAGTATAACAGTTGATATCTCTAATTTATGTATATTCTATGCTTGAATGTCTAACTTTCTTATATCTCTAATTTATGTATATTCTATGCTGGAATGTCTAACTTTCTTTTGTTAATATGTGAAGTCTAAGGGTATGTTCTCTTTGTCAATTTCAATCCATTTTTCGTTTGGTGTTTTTGAAAATAGTAAAAACGTGTTTTCTTTGCCATTTTCAAAAATGCATTTTCCAAAACACCAAAAAAAAATTACAAAAGAAATGGAAAACAATGATTTCATCGTTTTGGGCGTTTTCTTAACAAAATACGGTGATTTTCAAAACAGCCAAAATGAGAGTTTTGGCCGTTTAGGTCTGCATTTCGAATCCTGATTGTGGCATTTTTTTTAATTTTACACTGGGCACAAAAATGATGATTTAGCCATTTTTTGCATTTTATTTACAAGATGTGGCTCTGTTTCAAAATGGCCAGTTTGCAATTGGTGGTCATTGGTTCAATTCTCTGCTCCTTTCCAAGTTTTTTTAATTGTTTTTAATTATAATTAATACCAAGTTTTTAATTATTTTAATTCCAACAATAATTGTTTTTAATTATTTTTAATTTCAATTAATACCAAGTTTTTAATTGTTTTTAATTCCAACAATAATTGTTTTTAATTTTTTTTTAATTCGAATTAATAATCTTGTTAAAATTTTCATACTATATTATCATTAAACTATGAAAATTTTTTGAATAATCAAATTTTTTGAATAAAATAATACACAAAATCATTTCTCAAAATTGCAAAGTAAACACGTTTTTCAATTTTCTGTTTCGAGAAACAATTTTCAATAATGACAAAAAGAACGTATTTTCAACATTCTAAAAACATATATTCAAAACACAATACTCAAAACACAAAATTGAAACGCAAAAAGTACACCACCTAAACTTTTTATTTTTGTTGTATTTCAATTCTCAATAGACAATTTTTGTTGAATTGGTCGTTGAATTCACAACTCACATGCAACGCACATAAACATCGTGTTGCATTGGTTTAGTGTTGTACTCGACGGGATAAAACAATATGTTGTAACATTTTATTTTTTTAAAATAATTTTATTATTGAAATATGAAAGGTTAGAAGTTTCATGACTTGATTATGGATTGTTATTGTGGAAGATCATAAATCATGAGTTATAGTGGGTTATTATTGTGGAAGATTATAGGACATAAGTTATAGAATTAAGTTTATGAAATTTAATTTTCTTATTTACTTTTATTGTGTTCCTAACACCTATAAATACTATTATTTTCTCTTCAACTCTACACAAGAAAATATATGAAGTTTTATATTTTTTTCTCTCTGTACAAAGTTAATACATTTGCCATAAGAAATGTGTTCTTATAGTGGAACTTTGAGTTCATCTTCTTGTGCAAAAGAGGTTGAACTAAATAACGTTTCAATTGGGCTGTTGTATCCTAGAAGGGACAAGTCAAGAAGATAGCTGTTGTACCGGTGATTGAGGATTTTCAACACCGCAGAGGGCTTGAATCTTCTTAAAGAGAGTGAGATACCCGTGCCTCAGCCTAATTGGTTACGAGTTTGCTTCTAAATTTAGCTGTAAATTTTTATTTACAATTGTATTCTTTCCAACAATTTTAAGGAGATTCAATCATGGAGCAAATCGTTGAAAAGCCAAATGAAAATGTTGGAGATCTCAACAAATCATTTCGCTTCAAAGAAACAAACTTTAAAAGGTGGAAGGGTAAAGTTCTCGTTTACCTCACTCTTCTTAAGGTTGCCTATGTCATCATCGAAAAGAATTCTAAAAAATTAAGTACTGAAGGCATAAGCGACGATGAATATCTTGAATATGGAGAAAAGGTCGAAAAGTACGAAAAAGATGAGTATAATTGTCGTTACTATCTTTTAAATTGTCTTACTAATCATTTCTATGATTATTATATGATTACTTTCACGTCTACCAAGAAAATATGGAAAGCCTTGCAGAGCAAATATGACACAGAAGAATCAGGTACAAAAAAAATATGCAGCAATTCGATTTTTTCGTTGTCAAATGGTGGATGGAAAATATGTAGAGCAAGCACAAGATTTTCAAATGATAGTTGCTGAAGTCATAACTGAAGGTATCAAGATTGGTGACAATCTAGTTGTTGTTGGCTAATTGACAAACTTCCACCATCATGGAGAGAGTTCTAGAAAAATATGCGACACAAGCAAAAAGAGATGTCACTAGAAACGTTGATCACACGCATTCGAGTGGAAGAAGAGGCTGGAGGACAAGATGTACTTATTCAAGAAAGCAATGGACATTCCACCAAGGAAAATTTAATTTCTACAAATGAAAATTTGCCTACTAATCAGTATTCTAAAAATAATATGTTGAAGCCTAGAAAAAAGATAGTGAAAAAATCTTACCAACATGATAAGAGAAATTCAAGCCAATGGAGTAAGTACCAATCACATCCTTCCCAAAATCAATAGGGTAAGACTTGTTTTGTATGTGACAAAAATGGGCATATTGCTCGAATTTGTAAATACCGGAAACATGAACCTATACCTCAGGCTAACGTTACCTAGGAGCCATTTGTGGCTATGATAACCGACATCAATATGATACAAATTGTTGAAGGATGGTGGGCAGATTCTGGTGCAAATAGACATGTTTGCTATGATAAAGATTGGTTCAAAGTTTACACTCCTTTTAAGGAGTCCAAAACTATAATGCTTGGAGATTCTCACACTACTCAAGTTCTTGGGACAGGTGAAGTTGATTTTAAATTCACTTCTGGAAGAGTTGTAACATTGAAAGACGTGTTTTATACGTCTTCCATGAGAAAGAATTTGGTGTCAAGTTATCTTTTGAATAAGGCTGGCTTTAAACAAACTATGGAATCTGATAAATATGTGATTACAAAGAATGGTATTTTTGTAGGCAAAGATTATGCTTGTGATGGAATGTTTAAACTCAATGTTGAAAATATTAATAATAATGCTTCTAATTCTGTTTATATACTCTCTTCATTAAATTTTTGGCATGCTCGTTTATATCATATCAATAGTAATTATGTGGGAGTCATGAGTAGTTTGGGATTAATTCCTAACATGAAAAAGAATTTTGAAAAATGTGAAATTTGTAGTAAAGTGAAGATTACAAAAAGACCTCATAAAAGTGTAGAAAGAAATACCGAATTATTAGAGTTAATCACACAGATCTATGTGAATTTGAAGGAATTTTAACTCGTGGAGGAAATAGATATTTTATCACTTTTATTGATGATTGTTCAAAATATACTTATGTTTATTTATTGAAAAATAAAAGTGATGCTTTTGATTCTTTTAAAATATTCCTCCTTGAGGTTGAAAATAAATTCGGTAGATAGATTAAAAGAATTCTAAGTGATAGAGGTCAAGAATTTAAATCTTTTGGATTTAATTCTTACGTTCAATCCTTAGGAATAATCCATGAAACTACTCCATCATATTCACCTGCTTATAATGGTGTAGCAGAAAGAAAAAATAGAACGTTAATTAATCTTACAAATGCTATGCTATTAAATTCAGGTGCTCTCTCAAATTTTTGGGGAGAAGCAGTTTTGACTGCTTGTTATGTGTTAAATAGAGTGCCACATAAAAGACAAAAATTACACCTTTTGAGGTGTGGAAGGAGTATAAGCCAAATTTAGGATATCTAAGAGTATGGGATTGTTTAGCCTTTGTGAGGCTAACGGATCCTAAAAGACCTAAATTGGGAGCAAGAGCTACCACTTGTGCTTTTCTTGGTTATGCGGTAAAGAGGACAGCCTATAGATTTTTTGAGATTGAAAATAATATAATTTTTGAGTCAGTTGATACTATTTTCCATGAAGAAAAATTTCCATTTAAATCAAAAAATAGTTGGGGTAAAGAATTTGAACAAAATATTTTGAAACCTAACTCTTCTACTCCTATTTTACAAAATCAAGAAAATTCTCAAAATAAACTCAGAAAGAGTAAAAGAACTAGAGTCGAGAAATATTTTGGTCCTGACTATATTGTTTATAATGTTCAAGAAAATTCAATTTCTTTACAAGAAGCTTTATCATCACCTGACGCTATATTTTGGAAAGAGGCTGTAAATGATGAGATAGAATCACTACTTTCTAATAAAACTTGAAAATTAGTTGATTTACTATCAGGTTGTAAAACCATAGGGTGTAAATGGGTCCTAAAGAAAAAATTAAAACCGGATGGAAGTGTAGATAAGTATAAAGCGAGACTCGTTACAAAAGGATTTAAACAAAAAGCTGATGTAAACTTCTTTGATACTTTTTCTCCGGTTACTAGAGTAACATCCATTAGATTGTTTATTGCTGTTACTGCAATTCATGAATTTACTATTCATCAATAGATGTGAAAATAGCTTTTTTAAATAGTGATCTAGATGATGAAATATATATAGACCAACCTGAAGATTTTTTACAACCTGGTGAAGAAAGCAAAGTGTGTAAGTTGTCTAAATCCCTTTATGACTTAAAGCAAGCTCCAAAACAGTGGCATGAAAAATTTGATTCCTGCATGATTGAAAATAGGTATGAAGTAAATGAGTGTGATAAGTACATATATTTTAAATCATGGAAAAATTCACATGTTATTATTAGTCTCTATGTGGATGATTTGTTGATTTTTGACTCTAATATTTTTGTAATCAATGAGACGAAAAATATGCTTAAAAGCCATTTTGATATGAAAGATCTTGGAGAGGCTAATTTTATTTTGGGCATGCGTACTACTAAAACTTGTGATGAAATTTTTCTTGATCAATCAAATTATATTGAGAAAATTTTGAAAAAATACAACTATGTTGATTGCAAGCATGTTTCTAATCCTTTTGATTCAAGTATTCATCTATTTCCTGTTGAAAATGAAAATTATGTCATAAATCAAAAAGAATAGGCTAGCATAATTGGTAGCTTGCAATATGCTACTGATTGTACGAGACCTGACATTGCATTTGCAGTAGGGGTACTCAGCAGTTTACAAGTAAGCCAGGAAGAGAACATTGGCATGCTATAGGCCGTGTAATGAAATATTTAATTGGTTCAAGAAACTATGGCTTATTTTATAAAAAAAAAATATCATGCTGTTATTGAAGGTTTTTCTAATGCAGATTGGAATACATTGTCAAATGATTCTTTATCTACCACTGGATATATTTTTAAATGGGATGTAGTGCAATTTGTTGAAAATCTAAAAAACAAACCATTATTGCTAATTCCACTATGAAAGCTGAGCTTATTGGTTTAGCTTTAGCCAGTGAAGAAGCAAATTGGTTAAGAGATTTATTACATGAGATCCCAGTGTGGGAAAAACCAATACATCCTATATTGATTCATTGTGATAGCACTACTGCTATTGGTAAAGTTAACAATCGTTATTATAACGGTAAATCCAGACCTATAAGAAGAAAACACAATACTGTGAGATCTTATTTGAGTAGTGACATAATTAACGTGAATTATGTTAAATCTTGTGATAATCTTGCAGATCCATTAACTAAGGCCTTGACAAGAGAGATGGTCTGGAATACTTCGAGGGGAATGGGACTTAAGTCCATTTTATCATGAGCCACATATAAGGATACACAACCTAGGGACCAGAGATCATGTAACTAGGTTCAATGGGACAAACAAATTATAAGGTGGCCGGAAAAAAAATGCACAATTTTTTTTCCATCCTTATGATGTAAGTGCATAAATCTTGTAACGTTTGGATGGTTGAGTTTTCTAAATGAAATTAAAAAAAAAAAAAAAACTCTTAATAAAGTATGTAGCTCGTATGAGTGGAGTGTAATAGTTGTAGGAGCACTCTTGACAGATTTTACCTATGTGAGTGTGAGTGTGAGAGTGGAGCCACTCTCTATGAGAATGTGGGCATTTCTCAAAAAAACACTCATGAAAAACTGGGATCAGCACAAGGTCGTAATGTGCTAGCCATTAAAGCTCATATCAATACCTGGATTATTATGTATTGAGCAGTAATTCTTTATTTTCATTAACCAGTTATAGTTCAAGTCTGAGATCACTACTAACTGTGGAGTAGAGATTGTTGTTTCACTAATAGAGGTTCAATACAGAGTCACACCTATCATGATGCATAATTTTCTATCTTTTGACAAATGTATTTTAACTTATTTTCAAATAATAAAATGAGTGGAGAAATGTTGTAACATTTTATAGTTTTAAAATAATTTTATTATTGAAATATGAAAGCTTGAAAGTTTCATGACTTGATTGTGGATTGTTATTATGGAAGATCATAGGTCATGAGTTATAGTGGGTTGTTATTGTGGAAGATTATAAGACATAAGTTATAAAATTAAGTTTATGAAATTTAATTTTGTTATTTACTTTTATTGTCTTCCTAACACCTATAAATACCATTCTTTTCTCTCCAACTTTACACAAGAAAATATATGAAGTTTTATATTTTTTTCTCTCTCTACAAAGTTAATACATTTGCCATAAGAAATGTGTTCTTATAGTGGAACTTTGAGTTCATCTTCTGGTGCAAAAGAGGTTGAACTAAACAATATTTCAGTTGGGTTGTTGTATCCTGGAGGGAACAAGTCAAGAAGATAGCTATTGCACCGGTGATTGAGGATTTTCAATACCGCAGAAGGCTTGAATCTCCTTAAAGAGAGCGAGATACCCGCGCCTCAACCTAATTGATTACGAGTTTGCTTCTAAATTTAGTTGTAAATTTTTATTTACAATTGTATTCTTACTAACACAATATAATGAACAAGATAGAAAACAAGGTGTTCTATTGTTTTCCCCTCTTTCTACAAACTCCTATATGCACTTGTCTAAAATTAAATCTTAAAAGCTAACTAATTCTTTACATTGCCTGCAATATACAGAATTGTGCCAAATGTATACTCAAGTAAAGAATTTGACCTTAGCCTAAATTCCACCTAATGTGAATATTCCATATTTGTTTGGAATGATATTGATTCAGCCGGCTGCTGTTCCACTCAATTCATTATTTGTTCATACATAGTACACTACAAAACTGATCATAGATTTATAATACATAGTTTGCTCCAAAGTTTGATAACAACCCAGACAAAAACATAAATAGGATCGAAAGAGTCGAAAGAAGAAGAAATATGAACAGAAGAGGAGAAGGCATGCCTAGGAAGCTATCTAATTGTGTCAAGGACAGGGACGAAGAGCTTTCCTTCTTCCGGGATCTTCAGAAACGTGAAAAAGATGAAATTTCTAGTCTTCTTCAACCTGTTTCTAACGAGTTTGAACCGAATGGTAAGGCCGAAAAGGATGGAGGATTAAGAGTTTGAAGGAGCCATATATAATTTGATCTATGTTTAATACTTATTTTTGCAGGAAACTATGGGATGTACAGAATGGAGTCTGGAAGAAAAGGGCCAGCACTTGAATTTCTTGCTGAAAGTGGAAAAAATGATTATAACTGGTATTAAAATGGATGCCTAAATAAACTCACTCTCTCATTTATGCTAACTCTGTAATGGGGTAGATGTTTAATTTCATTTATTGATGTTTGCAGGCTCAAAACACCACCCGCCACGCCTTTATTTCCATCTCTTGAGATGGAAACAAATGCCCCGGAAATGGTAGTTCAGCGGGAGATACCAATCATTCAGCATCTTTCACGGGTTAGTCTCCGAATCGTCACTTTCTACTGATTAGAGGTGTAAAGTGATTCAGGCCAATGCCTCATTTACTAACCGAGAAACTGTTCGGGGTGGGAGTGGGGGATCTGATATCATTTTCGGCTATTTTCTTCTCTCATTCTCTGATAAGTAAAAATGATCTTTACCATGTGAATACAGAAAGTATTAAGCAAATTATTACATGGTCAGTTTGCAGGCAATTCAGATGGAGTGAAAGCCAACACCAACAAATCAAAATCTCCAAATCCAAAACCAAAAGTTCCACAAATATATAAAACCCCGATTGGGAGGCCGACTATTTCATCAACAGACAAGAAAAATGCGAAAAGTGCACCTGTTATAAACCAGAGAATGAACCAGTCCAACGCACTTCTGTCGACTATTTCATTAACTGACAAGAAAAACGTGAAAAGTGCACCCATGCTAGACCAGAAAACGAACCAATCAAACACACTCGTTACCGAAAAACTGAAAACAGGAACCACTCCAGGAAAATCTTTCAGCCAGAGAGGAAGCCAACCAAGTTTCCTAACTTCAAACCTTTCAAAAAGCATGGGGATGGATTCAAATTCAAATACCAAACCTAAAAGTAGAGGTGTATCACCTTCTCCAAGGCCAACAATCCCAGCCAAAATTCAGGGATTTTCTGACGAAACGCCTCCTAATTTAAGGACAGATCGGTCTATATCAGCGACTAGAGGAAGGCCAGATATACAAAACCGACCCCTACCCCAGAAGCAAGATTTAAATCCCGAGGCAAGGAGACAATCTTGCTCTCCAAGTGTGAATCGGGGGAGTAAAGTGGACAATGATGGAAAAGTTGCTAATCAAACAGCTGCTAAACTGCAACAAGGAAATAGAGGACAAGTTTTGGGAAGTAGGATGGTCGACAAATTTATGAATGCAAGAATGTCAAGCGCAGAAGAAAGACAAACCAAGGTAAAGATGAATGGTTCTATAAATGAGAGTTCTGGTTTCGGAAGGCTGATGTCGAAGAGTTCATTGGATATGGCTCTTAAGCATAAGGTATGTATGATCTCCATTTCGTATGCATACATAACAACCGTTATTAATGAATGCCGACTTTATTGATAAGTCGGAATTTAGCCATTTTCACTTCTAATCTCTTGATGGATTGTTGAACTGCAGGAGTTTCAAAAAGACTCGACGAATTCTCGTAAACATGGAGTGGTCACTGGAAGAAAATCCTGATTCCTGAACCATCAGAAACATATCTCCAAATTCATAAGCTGTGGAAAGTGATTAGCTGCAAGTTAATATTGTGCAGATTTTCAATCATCTACATGTCACATTGTCTTTTTCTGCCTAGCAATGAAACAGTTATATCATTGGCTGCCCAAACTTTGAATAATCTAGATAAAGTTTATGCCTAAAAACTGTTGCACGACACTTAGATGATTAACTCATTCAAAAGCTTGTTGATTCGTTCAAAAGCTTGTTGATTCGGCTGAATACTTAAGATTCAATGCAAAATATGGAGAGAATATATTCTCATGTGGAAGAATCATAATCTTAATCCTAATCCTCTCGGCCCTATCCCTCCGCTACCACCACAGACTCCATTTTTTCTCATAATTTTAATTTCACCACATATATCTGCAAACTTTTCGGGTTCGGCCCAACATAATTCAAGTAATCGAACTTGTAGGGCTTTAGATCACCACTACCAACACTAGAAGATTAAACCAAACCAGAAATTAAGAGTAAATGAACACAAGGATTTTTCGGCCGAACCCTATAGATTCGGTGACCACTTCTAACACCTAATCTCCGTTGCTCATCCGTTCAAGGATTAAGCTCAAATCCACTAGCACAACCTCAAATCAGGGCAAGAAGTACAGATTACAAAGTTTGGTCTTGCACACAAAACCAAGAAGAAGAAAAACCCTCAAATCTACAGATTCATAAAGTCTCACACTCAGTAAAGTTATTGTTCATCAAGAGTACAAAATAACATCTCTCTCTCTCTCTCTCTCTCTCTCTCTCTCTCTAAAAAAACAAAGAAAAAGGATGAATATGATGAATCATCTATGGACGAAAAAACTAGAGAGAAGTTTTGGGTTTTTCTCACACACTTCACAAAGAAGACGAATTCAGTTCCCAAGGAGAGTCCATCAATTGATAAAAGGAATACTCCAGAATATCCATCTAACGGTTAACAGAGGACCAGGTGTCATCATCCAACTGAAGAAGCATTTCAATTGAGAAGCTTGTGTTGTGTGTTATAAACACGTGCTTTACAAATAGATATTACTGAAGGCCTCTAAAATCAATTTGGGCCAACGTCATTTTATTTCGGGACTTTTTCAAGAACGCGCCACTTTTTAGAAATAATTCTAAAAATCTATTTATGTTACTTAAATTCCAAAAATACTGTTTTGGTAATATATTTATTATAATTACAAATATTAATATATTAATTAGATGTTATAATTAACTGGTGTAACTGAAACCCGAAAAAAAGAAAAATTTCTGTTATTCTATTCAATTAGAAATCTAATTGATTCTTTACCAAAATACAAAAAATAAAAAATTTCAGAAATTGTCATAAAGAAGATCAGTACGAAAGCGAAGAACATTATTCTGTGAATAACATCAGTCAGCGAAGAACATCAGACCGTGAAAAACTTCCGTTTGTGAAGAAGGTGTGCTGAACAAAATCATAACGTGAAGATCATTAGAACGTGAATAACATTATATTTCTGTTATGATCTTGTAACATTTGGAAGTTTATTGTTTACACAGATGTTTATTACATTTAGAACATCCACGTATGTTGCAAATCTCGTATGTTACATTTCAGTATGTTACGTTTGTACGTTTGTAACATATTATTTTATGTTATTATTTTGTAACAAATTGCAGTGATTAGTAATTCCAATGTAACATATGTAACGTCAGTGGTATAGAATACCAAATCATGTAACATGTGTTGGGTAAAATAACACGATATCATCTGTAACATGTATTGGATAAAATAACAGTGATACAAACTGTCGTTTGTTACATATGTATTAGTTAGTGATACACTATAGAATTTGTAACATCTGTATCAGACCATGATATTAAAAAGAATCTGTTACAAATGTTACAACTGCAAAACCAACTCTAAACTTCAACAAGTTCAGTTGTAACATATGTAACGTCAGTGGTAGATAATACCAATACATGTAATATGTGCTGGGTAAAATAACATTATATTATCTGTAACATATTCAATGATACAAAATGTTGTTTGTAACATATGTATTAAATAGTGATACATTATAACATTTGTAACACTATATCAGACCATGATATTAAAAAGAATCTGTTACAAATATTACAAGTACAAAACCAACTATAAACTTCAACAATTTCGCATTTACGTACATAAATTAACACATTGTAACATCAGAATGTAACAGTGAGAAGAAATTTAACTCATGATTTAATAACATAACTTAATCTGTAACATATTTAGTAACATATTAATTGCTACAAAATATCATTTGTAACATCTGTATCAGAACTTGATTCGCAACATCATCCCTAACACTTTATCAAACATTCATACACAATATCATTTGTAACAACAGCATCAGACATTAATATTAAAAAGAATCTGTTACAACTGTTACAACAGCCAAAACTAAATCTAAATTTCAACAAATTCCTATTAATATATACAATGTAATGTAACAGACATATATAAACATATTATATCATAAAAAAATGTTTCATACAGAGAACAATCAAATCCTAGCATTCTTCAGTTGCTTGCTTCATCACATCTCATTGTAACATTGCTTCAATCGTCTCCAGGAGTAAATATCACCCCTTCATCTAATTGATTTTAGATTGTCGTTCATCTTCGTTGTCTCTTTCATTGGACTCCGATTTATTTTCTACACCAGGCGACGCTCTCTTCGACCTTGTCAATCTCTAACTTGGAGTCTCCATTCTTTAAAAGAGATGAAAAATATTGAAAAATGTACTAGAATTTAGGGTTTTCAGATGAAGATTTGCAGAGATATTTGATAATGGAGGTTTCATCACTGTTGGGGCTTTTTCACTGTACAGGGTGCGTAAATCTAGGAGGATTAAAATAGTAATATGTAATTTATGATTTTAAAATTATTTTTTATCCATTATTAATTGAATATAAAAATAATTAAATTATTTTTAAGAAAGCAGTATTTTTGAAATTAATAAGCCAAAATGTTAGATTTGAGATTATTTTGATATTTATAAGTAGTGGGTATAATATCCACTTTTATTTCATGGAACTTCAAGATGAAAGCAGAGCTAATACAAACTACACAATCGATCTCCTCCCCACTTGGACACTTGTCCAAGTGGGGTTGGAGGAGCATTAAGCTCCTCCAACCTTTAATGCTCCTCCAACCTCACTTGGACACTTTAATGCTCCTCCAACCCGAGTGTTCAAGTGGGAAGCATAAGCTTTCTACTAGTGAGGAGGAGATCAAGGGTGATACAAACTAAGTCATGTTTTATAAAAACATTCAAGCCAACTTTGACGAAACTACAATCAATTAATTAAAACGAAGCAAAACAAATAATAATCCCAACTTCAATAAAATACAAAAACCGTCCCCAAGCAATCCACAATGCCATAGTAATGATTTCAATGATTTGTAACTTTGTCCCCTAGTTCGAGAAGAGTAGGCCTTTGATTCTTGATTTAATCTTTTAGATGAAGTCACAAGTATGTATTTTTTGGAGTTATAAAGTGATTAATGGATGTATTTCTTGATGTATAGGTTTTATATGAGTATTGGATGTACAATATTGCATTAATTTATAACATACGACATCATTTCAACTGACCAAATAAATGTCAGTTTTACTCGACTTAAAGTCTTTTTTTTCGAATTACAAAATTGCATGAATTTGCTCGGTAATTTTTACACTAATTTTGTATACACGACTATTTTCCAAGTAATTAATATATCTCATTTGTTTAATCACTGGAACTACTTTATTGACATCAGAAAATGAGTTGATTTTGAATAGGCTATAATTTATTCTTCAAATTGAAATTTGAAAGTTTGTCATAAACGCTCAAATTCTTCTTGAAATTGCATAGAACTTTGTAGACAGGGAATTTTAAATGTTCATGTGATATGCTTGGCAAGTGTTTTTTTTTTTTTTTTTTTTTTTGAATGATTTATGTGATTGAAAATTTAAAAATTGGATTTACACTTTTTCGCAAGTGTTTGAGAAAAAATATTGTGTAAATCTATAATTTTTACAAAAAATGTAAATGAGTATTTAACATGAAAAATGCTATTTGTACACTAAAAACTTACGCATTCACTTACACCTTCACATGTGTCAAGTAATGATTGGATCACTTTATTTATTTAGTCAAATAAATAATAATTTGAACTAATTAGTATTTGACACAGATGAGAGTGTAAAAAAAAGTATAAGAGAGTGTGTACAACTAGCATTACCTTTTTGGGTAAATAGTAATATTGCATTAGTTTGAGGGGCAAAATTGAGAAATAAAGAACCAAAATCCTAGGGTTTTATTCTTGACAATTGTATATTAGAGATCTGTAAAAACTCACTGCCAAACGTTCAGGATCGTGCCTACCTCTCTTCATTAGCAGCAATTTCTTCTAAACTGCATCTCGAAAATGGTACTCTCTCCCAATTTATTTTTGAGCGTGTGTTTCTCAATCGATTCGCGGATTTTTCAATTCTAGTTTGATTAATGAAGTGTATATGCTATGCTAATTTTTATGCACTGTTCTTGTTTCATGATTTTTGTTTCTGAAATCGGATTTTTATTGTCGAGTTTTTCGAAATAAAATCTGGGTTAGATGTTTATTTGTGAATGCATTATGTGTAGGTTTTTATTTTTATGCAGCATAAAGCTTTTTTAAGAATACGTATATTGTAGAGTAATTGGTTGAATGTATATTTATTCAAGTAATGTGTAAGTGGATGAGCTGAAAAATCTGTAATATTCAGTTTACAAGGTTTATATCATAGCTTTTTAACTCCTTTTGCCTTTCTTTGTATGAATCTCGGGTTTAAATTTCAGGAAATAAATGTAAGGAGTAAATTAAAGAATTTTATTCCCTGTAGATATATAAGTGTTCCTTATGATTTCTTCGACAATCAGATATTAGTAATAAGTTTTAAATGTAGCCTAAATTGAAAGTAAAAAACAATGGGCTTGCGAGGTGTTTTATCAATTTTAGCTATTAAAACTTATATTTTGGCTGTTGGAAACTTGCAGATGCTTTACTTCACGTTTTTTTCGGTTCTCCTTTCATCATTTGAGTTCCATACAGAACCTTAGTCTTTGAAACAGTCCTAAATAAGGATGTTAATAATGCAAAACCTGCTTGATTCACTGAATTTTTCTTAGATTGCTTTTCTAATTAAATCAGTTTTTTCATTTTATGTGTGACCTTTGTTTTACAACAAGTCACTTATCAGGTGATATAATGGAAATTCTCTTATGAATTAGAAAGAAAGTATATTTTGGGATTGTGCTGCGAGAAGGCCATGAACTGCTAATTTTTCTTGTTGCCATCAGTTACCTTTGTGGATGTGCTGCCTATCATATCCCTGACGTGTTGAAGGAATTTGATGAAAATATATATTTTAATAAGTGTAGTTATGTTGACATTTGTTTCTTCTGATTCATTTTGTTTTGTTATGTTATGTGATGCTCAGCCGAAGCAGATTCATGAGATCAAGGACTTCCTTCTCACGGCCAGAAGGAAAGATGCACGTTCTGTGAAGATCAAGAGGAGCAAAGATGTGGTGAAGTTTAAGGTTCGGTGCTCCAAGTATCTCTACACCCTCTGTGTCTTTGATCCCGAGAAGGCTGACAAATTGAAGCAATCCCTTCCTCCAGGTCTGTTTTAGAGTAAACCTGTTTAACTTTGATGCTAAGTAAAAATGATTTAATGCTTAATTGAAATGCTGTATTACATTTCAACATTTGCTTCTGGAATATAATGTCATTAGGGACCTGAATGGATCTCCAATAACTACATTTTGGTTCACTATACTATACTGAATGCTATTGGTCTGACTTTGTCCTAAAAAATTGATTGATGTATACTCTTGTTGAGTTTGAAATTCCAATGCTGAAGGTGTATATTATTTATTTTGGAACTCTTAGCCTTTGCTGGCCAGTATTTTGTTTAATTTGGTTCACATCGGAGTCTGTGAGTGGTCAATCGTTTCGTGACTGTTTTAAATTGTAATTGATTTTTAGCATACTTTGTCTTTATGGGTTAAGTTAAATGTTACTTCATCTTTTTTGCAGGTTTGAGCGTGCAAGACCTGTGAGTCGGAATTTGTCATCTCAAGAGGATAATAGTATCGAAAAGGAAATATTTTGGTTGATTAGTTGAAAGATTTTTCTGAATGTACGTGAGTTAAATTGTTTAACATTTCTTCAAGTTTGACGCGATTTCAGTTTCTCAGCATCTAATTTATGATTGTGTAATGGTTGCGTAATATGCAAAATGCAAGATCATTTTGAATGTTTGCATGTCATGAGATACAATGAATGGAGGCTGAAAGTGATGTTATGGAGACCATAAATATTCTCTTAGCCATAGATTGTTGTAGAACATCTGGGGCGGGCGCACGTGCATGGACTGAGTGAGTTAACATAGTAACCTAATAAACTCTTTAAACGAAAATAAAATTATATGTAAGCATGGCGTAGATTCTAAGTGAACCCCTAATTTTATAATAATAACGATTAAGTATTAATATGGTGGGTCTTGATTTCTTATCTACTTATAATGTATGTTTATGTTGAGGTGGTATTATATAATTGGTAAAAATAATGAGTATGTGATCATGAACTACCAATTATGTGATGCTACCTCAACGTAGGTATTATAAGTGGGTAACATAAGTAGGTGGGAGATCAAAATCCTTAATATGGTACTAAATTTTGTTATGGAAATTTATTTAAATAATTAAGTATCTTATAATCTAATAAATTTTAGAAAATTTGATTAATAAATTTTACTTATTATTTCAATATCAAGGTTCTAAAAAGCATAAAGCGTGGCTAAGTATGGAGACTAAGCTTCAAGTTTTTTAGACATAGGCTAGGTGAGGCTTAGGCGGGGGTAATGCTTGAGCGAAGCATAAAAAAACGTTTTCTTATTTTTAATATTAATTTAAATATTAAAAAAAAGATAAAAAAAATATTTTTAACTCAAAAGCACGCATTTAAGCGAGCCTAGGCTCGCCTAGGTGTAACTAAGCGCGCATAGGCGTGACTAAGTAAGTCTAGGCGCACGCTTTTTAGTTAAAAATATAATTGACTAAAAAAGCGTGCCCCTAGGGCCTAAGCGAGGCGTGGAGGTCACGCTTCGCGTCTAGGCGCCGTCTAGACGTCGCCTAGATGCGCTTTTTAGAATACTGTTCAATATTAATAACATCATTATCATTTTGAAAAGAAAAAGTGTTGTTTAAATAAACTGCTAAATTGAAGAGCATTTCGCTACTTAATTGCATAAGCAACCATAATTTCATTTTATTTGACAAACATAAAACAAACTTATAAGACAGGACTTCTAATGCCATTTTCTATATTTAATTATATCTATAAAAAGGAAACACAGAATATGAAATTTTGGCTAGTGCGCTGGCAATTTCAAAACTCCACAATTCTGAAATTATAGCATCATTATCATACACCAAAAGGTCAAAAACATTGGAGGTCCTTCAACTTTCAATTCAATATCATTTGTCACTCAACTATATTTTATTCAATTTTAGACACCAAACTTCTAATTAAATTTCATTTGGTCACCGAGTCACCCTTCCATCCGAAAAATGGTTAGATCACCCCGAATTGGATGTGGGAATAGTGGTAAATGGCCTAGTTACCCAACCAACTTATGTGAATAGCTATTGACCTATCTTCATAAGCAAATTACTGAATGTATCCCTACTTTTTCTTCTCCGTTTATTTCATTTCAAACGATTTCAAATTCATCTCAATTACTTATACACTTCTGCCAGAAAAGAAATGATTTCAAATTTTACTATTTTACAAATAAATTAATATCTCATTAATCTCAAAAACAAACTCAAACAAGAGTAGGAAATCATATTTCAAGGTTATAATCTAACTTATCTATATTTGAGTCCATTTGAAGTGGATTAATTGAAAAACTAATTTAATAGGTATTAACTGATGGTCTATTAAGATTTGGTTGGTTAATAGACCATCTGTTAACAACAATTTTCTAAAAGCGCGTTTAGACACCGCCTAAGCGTGAAGCGTGACCTCCACACCTCGTTTAGGTCCTAGGCGCACGCTTTTTTGGTCAACTATATTTTTAACTAAAAAGTGAGCGCCTAACCTCCCATAGGCGCGCTTAGTTACGCCTAGGCTCACTTAGGGGCGCGTTTTTTAGTTAAAAACATTTTTTTATCTTTTTTTTTTAATATTTAAAATAATATTAAAAATAAAAAAAGAAGCTCTTGCAACTTTTTTTTTATCTTCACGCCTCACTCTCGCTTGCCTTGCCTAAGCCCAAAAAACTTGAAACTTGGACTCTACGCTTAGTCATGCTTTATGCTTTTTAGAACATTAGTTAACAGACATTAATGACGAGGGTATTTAAGTATTTTTTTAATAAAAAGAAGCTCTTGCAACTTAAATTTTATAAGCTAGGTTCTTTTTCAATTTATCATGTTTGACTCGGCTTTTAGCCAGTGTGGCCACTTGGATGCTAGTTCCGGAAATAATCGGGTTAATTAAATCATGTACCACCGAATTTTATATTCTATTTCATTTGTATCATCGAACTTTAATTCGTTTCATTTAGGATAATTGGCACAAAATGTCCCTACATTTTGAAGTGATTGTGCAAATCATACCTACCTATGAAATTTTGACATTTTCACCTTCAAATTCACATTTTCTTGTACAAAATATCAATTTCGTTCATTGTCATCCAAAAAATTTCATCAAGTCTGATTCTCAACATGACTCGTACCACATTGCAACAGTAATTTCGTCCACACACCTATTTCACATAATTTAGGTGTTTTTGTATAAAATTTAGGTGAATTTATTTATCTAATTAGTTAAATATTTATAGTGTAAAACATATTGGAAGAATATGAGATGGGGTGGAGACTCATGATGAAGAAGAAAGAGCAGGAGAATAAGTAGAAGGGCTGGTGGAGTCTGACTATGAAATGGAAGAAGAGCATCCAGGCACAACTGAAGATGAGAATCGTGCAATTAATTTTGAGTTCAAGTTTGGTACAACAGATGGGCAACAAGTTAGGAATTTGGATACAAAATATAGAGACTCCAATCAGTTACAGAGTGTTGACAGTAAAGAGGAGGCAGAAACAAGCTCAAGGAAGAAAACTATACTTGATGCTTTCAATGCAAGGAGCCAATGACAGATATGGAAGATCCAGTCTTAAGAAAAGATAAGCTGCAGAAAACATCCCTACGTTTCAAAGATTTTGGTGAAAATCATCCCTATCTTTTAAAGTGTCTTGTGAAAACGTCCCCACCTTTCAGAGAGTGTTGTAAAAACCATCCATACTTATGATGGTTTTTACACCCTCAAATTTGAAATAACTTTATCATCTTTTAATTGTGTAAGTATGATATTTGATTCTAAAGTGGTACTTAAAAGTGTCATCACTACACACTCCTCTTTTTTTTTGATCGAAATGTAAATATATAGATCAAAAGAAATGTACAAGTACAACCGGACATACCCGGGTAATCAAACAAAGTGAAAACTAGAAAGGGCCAACATCCTAGGCCCAGAGGAAAAGGAACAAACTAGATAGTGGAATCAAACGAGATCAAAACATTAGGATACAAACTAAATAATACTTTGTATACATGTGTTTTAATCTCTCTGACAATGCTATCTTGATTCAGCTTGGAATTTTCAAAAATGAACTTGTTTCTTGCAACCCATAAATGTTACACTGTAGCTGCGAATCCAACTCTTTTGCACTTGCTCTGCCATCCTGTACCCCTTGCTTCTTTCCTTATCCACTTAAACAAACTTTGAACAGTAGACATTGTTCTAGAAATACCCATCCATAGCCTAATCCGTTTCCAAACAACAATGGAGAAAGAACATTGAAAGAAGAGGTGGTTTACCGATTCAAGTACGGAAGAACAGAAAATGCAATCCTAATCGATGTCTAAGAACGCCAAATGATCCTTTGTTAGTAATTTTCCTTTAGCAGTCAGCCATAAGATAAAGCAATGTTTTGGAGATATAAACGATTTCCAAACATCCTTAGCCCAATAATGATGAGATCCTTTAACGCGAAAGTAATCATACGCACTAGCCGAGTGCGAATCAGCCCCTGCATTAAGAAGGAAAAGTTTTCGGACAGCAGCCTCCTGATTTCGTTCACAATCAATGATTCGGTTTCTGATGAGATGAAGAGATTTAAGTAACGGGGAATCAGATTTATTTGGTTCCCATTCCCAAATCGATTTTCCTCGCAGATAAACATTATTGATCCAACGAACCCACAACGTATCTTTTTTGGAATGGAAGTTCCAAAGAGATTTTACAAGTAAAGCGGCATTCCAGGATTTAATGTCTCTGAACCCCAATCCCCCCTCGGCTTTAGGCAAGCAAACTTGATTCCAAGCGACCAACGGCTTTTTATTTCTCCATAGGAAGTTACGACACAACCGAGTGATTCTATCAATGACCATGGCAGGGATAGGGAAGATGGCAAGCCAAAAACATTCAACCCCTTGGAGGACCGCCCTTATCAACTCTGCACGGCCTGCATATGAAAGCGCTGCACTTGTCCACAAGCTAATATACTCAGCAATTTTATCAATGAAAAGGGCATAGTGCATAACCTTAAGTTTTTGCGCAGCAAGAGGGATCCCTAGATAACGAAAAGGCATGCACCCAGCAGGGAAAGCCGTGGCTGTTTGAATAAGCTCCAGGTCCTGGCTGAGAACTCTAGCTGTGTAAAGGGCTGATTTATGCGCATTTGCCTGGAGGCCAGATTTGGATCCAAACGTAGATAAGCAGTCCATGAGGATTTGAGCGCATATAGGGTCTCATCTCGAGAATAACATCAAATCATCCGTAAATGCCAAGTGGGTTATCTTTAGAAGGCTACATTTGGGGTAAAAATTGAAATCACTGTTATCTGTGCTCACCTTAAGGGATCTTGACAGGTATTCCATGCAAATGATAAACAGGAAAGGGGATAAAAGATCACCTTGACGAAGTCCACGCTTTCCTTTAAAGAAACCGAACAATCCTCTATTAATCGAGACCGAAAACGAAGTTGTTGAGACGCATTCCATAATCCAATTAATGAAAATTAATGGGAAATTGAGCCCCTGCATAACAGCTCGAAGGAATTCCCAATTAACTGTGTCATATGCCTTTCTCAAATCAATTTTTAAGACGCATCAGGGAGACACACGCTTCCTATTATACACACTCCTCTTTTAATTGTGTAGGTATGCTACCAAAGAACACAAAAAGACAAGTTTTGTCATCAAAACATACACGAAAGAACATATTTGTGCTATGGTGTATAAGAAAATCACTTAAAATAGTATCTTACAAAATTAACTTTGATTTCTTGCTTGGAGGAATATATATGTGCTTTTAGAATCAGTTTCTTGGTGAGAAACAAAAAATTAGGTTGCAAACCAAACTTCCATTGCACCTGCAAGATGGTGTCGTGGTCTCCTCGAAATAAAAAATTATTCCACTTCGAAAATCTTTTGTGTTCTAGAAGTGCACTTTTGAAGACTCGTTCAAGTTTCTTTGCAAGTTCAATTTTCTTATTCATATCTTCATATAGTTTCTGCTTTGCAAAATATAACAATTATTCTTTAAATAATTCCAACTTCCAAATCTGGGAGACTGGAATTTCATTCAATCTTTTCACCCAAAAATTATACAAAAACACCACAATTTTGTGAAATATGAGTGTGGACGAAATTACCCTTGCAATGTGGTACGAGTCATGTTGAGGATCAGACATAATGTAGCTTTTTGGATGACAATAGACAGAAATGATGTTTTGCTCAAGAAATGTGGATTTGAGGGTGAAATCTCCGCAAGTTTGGTTTGTCTACAAGACTCAATCAAAGTAGTCCGTCTCACTTCTCAAACGACTGGATTGATTATCTTCATGCATAAGGATACTAGATTACCTAGTAGAAAAGATTGGAAATTTATTCCAATCTAATTCTTCCGAAATTTTCTAATATGAATTAGACCTAAAACAATTCCAAATAAAAAAACTTCAATCATTTCAATTTTTTTGAAAGATCAATTCCTTTTTTATTCCAATTTTTTTATTATTTCTTCGCTACATTTTGTTTATGTAACTATTGGTCAAAAAGCATCTTATGTGACTCAAGTAGTAACTACTTTACAGGAAAAAAACTATTCATCTAAGAGAGGTTTGCAAAAAATTGATTCGGTAGATTTGGATTCATATAGATATCTACCTAGGTGGTATTTCATTGTACGATATATATAAGATCCATTCCAATAATTATTGTTATATGTTCGTTCCAACCCTCAACCCTTTTTTCTAGATTCATCTCTTTAGAAATAAGATCTCCATCGAAAATCGATTTTACAATATAGACGTTTATGCTTATTGGACTCTATGTATTAACGAGCGGGAATTGTCGAGGAAAATCCCATATGACCCAATATATCTGACAAGTCGCATTGTTTACTCACTTTAAATTGAGTATCCGTTTCTAACATTTTCAATAAAACCTTCTCGAAAAAGTATTTTAACAATATTTTCGGTAAAAGATTGGGCTGAGTTTTCAATTAAGAGAACGGAGAGTAATTACTTGTTATCTTACTTTCCAACGGAGAGTAATTACTTGTTATCTTACTTTCCAAAAAAGGTAAGTAATAAAAATTTTGGAGGGGGGCAGGGGGAGGGGGGTAATCACACATATTTGATTGTATCTCTAATCTTCTTGAGTGTCAAGCCAAAATACCCAACAAGCATTAGCGCTCCCTGAAACGGATGTGGAACATTCTCTTCTACCTTAGATTGGCCATAGATAGACGAACAAGCCCTAATAAGGGCATGTTTGACATGGTTTATAAACCAATTTTAGCTTATTTCAGCAGTTATTTTTGACTTTTCAACCCACTTTTAACATGAAAAGCAACAATTTCAACTCAAATAAACCAATATTGATTTATAAACTAGTTTATAATCTCTGTCAAACGGGCCCTAAGCCCATGGATATCAAGGTTCCACAATCGGTACTTCATGATACTGTATTTGAATCTTAATGCATGTATTTAATTTATTCGGAGCTATTAGAGCTTCGATAAGACCCCATTCCTAAAACTAACATCATATAACCCAATTGAAACATTGTCAAGAGAAATAGTAAATAAAACGTGCAATCAGATCAAGTATGAGACCCTGAAAAATGGACAAATTCCTTTTCTTAAGAACACATACAAGATCCAAACCAACCCCTTGGACTGCTACAAAAAACACCATCGGATTGCAAAGTAGCACGATCTAATTCAAAATTTTCACCCAATTGAGTGGTCAAGCCGACACAATAGGTATTGCGATGCGAAGAGCTTTACTTGGAGAAATAAAAGGAACATGTATCACACGTATAAACCTGAGAACGTTCCACAAACGACTTTTTTTTGCACAACCTAGTGTAGATTCATATCTCAATTTGAAGGTCTTAGATGGAGTTGTTTTATCTTTTCCATAGTCAAGAATTCTTGACGGTATCGAGCTAGAACACCCACTATTTTTGGTTTTGGATCTTCCAAATCATTTTTAAAATCCACCGATGAGATACATAAGAAAAACATAGATCTACCAAAAGGAGAACTGGCGATTTTTCTGATAGGCGAAACCGAACACGAAACTTCCATTTTATTTTTAGTATATTTTCTCATTTCCAAGGTGGAGAGTCTTATTTTCTCCTTAAAAACTTCCACATTCTTTAAAATATCGAACCTTCCACATTTTATTCATGAAATGGCTTGGATTGGTATCAATCTGGATATGGAAAAATCATTCTATTAGATCAAATAGGTAGGGATAATTTGTACAATCACTTCAAAAGATATAAATATTTTGCGCCAATTACCCTTTCATTTATACCACCAAAATTTAAAATTAGTTTCAGTTATACCACTTCATTAACTAGTCGTTCATTGTTTTCTAACGTGAAACTAACAGGTCGTTAATTGGCTGATGTATCTCACCACGTGTGAGAGTGTTGTCTACATATATGGAGTTTAAAATAAAAATACGTTTTTAACATTAATTAAACGACTTGGGCTAAGGATTGTCGAAACACGATTTTAACATTATAGCATATTTTTATTTTGAACTTCATACACGTGCATAACACTTTCACACGTGGTGAGATACATCAGCCAATTAACGGCTTGTTAATGTCACGTTAGAATTTCTGTCTAACAATGAATGATTGGTTAATGAAGTAGTTTAACTCAAAGTAATTTTAAAGTTTGGTGGTGTAAATGAAACAAATTAAAGTTCGATAGTATAAATAAAATAGAATATAAAGTTAAGTAGTGTCTGATCACAACCATAGGGAATTTTCTCCACTACTCAAAGAAAAAAGAACATATACGTCCGTGTGTTACTACGTATTCAATCTGACTCTCAAACGAAACTCTTCCTCAAACAATTTTCTCATTGCTCCTGGCTCTAATCACCGCTTCAATTCTAAAACCATAACCACTGAAACTCAGATCGTCATCATTGCCAACAAAAGAGTTCAAATCCCAATAACCCATTCTCATACATAATACGATCAAATTCCACCGCGAAAAATTGGTATACTAGTCACCAACCGTATTCAATTTTATCTTTTTCAAAATAATTTGATATTCAATCATCTTTTTCAACGGATTTCCAAAATATGCTCATCTTCTCAATCTATTCCCCTTAATCGATCATCTTCATCCACCGATCATCTCCAAAATTTGTTCACCGTCTCAATCTATTATCACAATACAACTACAGTCGGATTCCACTACAACAAAAGCGGTATACTAGTTAAAATCCTCTCTCAATTTTTTCTAAAATAGTTGTTTTAATCAATAGACAGAATGAACAAGTGGCTAAAGGTATTTTCATTTTTCATGCAATGATTATTAAGAAAAATTTATTGTGAAGGTGAATATTTTGCAATAGCGTATACAGTCGGATCTCACCGCGAAAAAAAGTGATATACTAGTATATGATCCTCGATCGTTGAGAAGTTTTCTTCGAAGAAAAAAAGGCTATGTCATTATGTTACTACGTCTTCAATTTCTCTATTCAAACGAAACTCTTCCTCAATCATCACCCTCAAACGGTCATCTTCAAACTCTAATCATATGTTCAATCCATCACTCTAAAATTATAAAATTGAGTTTTCTTCTTTCTTGTTTTTGTTTTGATTACAATACTATATTTTGGTGAATTAGCATTGGATTTGCTTAGTCAGAGCCATGGCTGAAAAGGCAGTGGAAGAGGAGGAGCAAAGCGTAGTGGTGGGTTTGGGCTCATACAAAGGGAAAGTGAGAGTGGTAAATAATACTATAAATTCTGAAGATTATGCAGCGGAGGAGATTATGCTTTTATGGGGAATTCAACAGCCCCTTCTGTCCAAGAACAACGCCTTCGTCGCCCAATCATCTCTTCAACTCCGCATTGACGCCTGTGGCCGACATCTCTCCATTCTCCAGTCCCCTTCGTCTCTGGTTTGTACCCTTCTTACTTGTTTATGCATAAAAAATTTCCTTGTATTACTAATTGTGATGATTATTGACAATTTATCTTTGTTCAATTTTTATGTGTTTTGGAAATATCGTTAAATTGTGTTGCTTTTTGCGTTTAATTTTGAACCATTTGATGTTTAGACGATGAGATGGCGAGGTTTAATTCTTGAAAGACATACTAGTTGTACATTGTTTATCAATTGTTGTACATTGTTATATTGCTGTGTGTACAGTGTACCTTCTCATGGGGTAAAGTTTCACTTGGAAAAGATATAGAAAAGGGGAAAGAGATGAACTACAATAAATAAGGCTTCTTTATTTAAAATAATAGTGAATTCAAAATACAAAGATGATCACAATGTTGTAAAGCACATGAATGAATTTCAAAGTTTAATCAATCAATTAACTCCCCCATGAAGGACGTTGATAATGCATTACAAGAACTTCTTCTGAGCTCTTTCCATTTCCCTGGCATTTCGTGAACTCTGACTCTGACAGTAATTCAGCTCCAAGCGGTAAACTGAATATGGTTATGGACCTATGGTGAAAGATGGTTTGCTAATCGAAGGTCCAAGGTTAAATGAGCAGGGCATTGGACTCAATGGGATGCCCTTATTACTAAGAGAAATAATTAATATGGCAAGACATGACAGATGAGAATGAATTGAAATTTTAAATAAGAGAAAAAGGATAGGTGATGAAAATAAACATGAAAGAAATACAATTGATGGCATCAGAAGCAGCTCTCGATGTTCTTATTGTTTACAATTTAGACTGATAGAGCATGAGCCCAGTTAGGTAACTGATTCATGTGCCTCATTCTATTGTATCTCACACATTGACTTCTTTACATCCTATGGTTATTTTAACTATGTCCAAATGGGAAACATGGGTGTCTAGAAGTCAGGGAGATGGTTTACATGCTATAAACTATTGGTTAAAGATATTCGAGCATGAAACATGGACACTCCTGGTACTCGTTTGTGTTCATGATCGACACGTGTTGTGTTGTGTCGTGTCGTGTCGTGTTAGACATCGACCCTCTTCGGACACACGAGAGACACTTTGGGACACTCATTGGGCAAGTGGTTGATATGCCATGTATTGTGTCCTATATTAAAATGTATAAAAAATATATATAATTTAAAATGTACAATTTTAAAGAATTTAAATTGATGTGTCCGTGTCTTACTTTTCTGAACTTGTCCTCATCGTGTCATGTTTGTGTCGCATGTCTATGTCCGTGCCTCTTAGATATTCAACATGTTCATTATATCTGCTCAATTTCTTAACCACCAAAAAATTAATGATGAAGCCTATAAAAGTCAGTTTGGTGTTGAAAATGGAAACTTGGTAAAGGGTCCATAATAGTCGCAAAAAGAAAGAAATCTTTCATTCTTTAGATGATGGAGGCAAAACTTAATAAAAGTGAAACAATGCTATTGAAAAGGAGTACTGGTAGAATTTTCGCTCAAGAGATTCGGTTACATAAGCAACAAGGGGATGCAAGTTCTAGTTAGGAAGAATATCTTCTTCAGGTGAAGGGTATACAACTTAAGTTCCCTTTAAAAGACTTGCACAATGAGAAAACTAAACACTCTAGATTTGATGTATTATGATGTCTGTGGTGGTGCATGTGATTTTATTACTGATGATTATTCTAGGAATGTATGGACCTATGCTTTAAGAACTACAAATTTTGTCTTGCAAGTTGCAAGTATTCAAGTTTTCTTAGGTTAATGTTGAAAGAGCAATAGGCATAATTGGGCCACGATTCCTATCTTAATTCTGTTATCACGAATTAACTTCTTTACCCACCTTCATCCATTATAGTGAGGGACCCTTGCCTACTTCTTGGCCTATGACTCGAAGTGTCCGTACCTTATGGGCTATGTCCTAGCTAACCCTTTCCCGCTTTTAACTTGCATGGGATCTGATGCAGCTAATTGCTAGTACAAGACGTTTCAAAAAAATGTGAAAGTATTCATGTTTTGGACTTGGGAGTGGCTATGAAGAAACATAGCCAATGTTTGTTATAGTATTCTAATGTGCATGGAAAAAATTTAAAGTTGATAAAACTGTTTATATGTAATGAAGTGGATATTCATTTTAATGCAATTTTCTTAACACGTGGAACATTGAAATGCAATAATGTTTCAGATATGTGTTGCACTGGGTTTCCAAAAGAATGGTGGGTTTTCATAAGAATTGCATGATCACGGATTAGGCTTGATTACTTGCACGCACTGGTTACTACATGTGAAATATCATGTAAGTTAGCTGCACGTTAATATGTGTGTGAACTTATAGAAGATGGATCTTCTAAACTAGATGGCCATGAAGTATTAATGGCCACATTAAATAGAGGGCATATTAGGGAACTAAGAAATCAATTATACTCTCAACAAGAAAAGTGGCCTATAATTTTGAACGGATAAAATAGGGAAACTGGCCTATCTTCTTTTTGGTACGGATGGAGTATAAATTATGGCGGGTTCTTAGTTTCCAGTAATATTCTAATAAATTGCATTTATACCATCCATAGAGAGGATTATCATGTAAAAGTTGGATTTGCGTTAGTTAAACATGCACTTGTGCAATCATCTCGTTATTAGACTGGTCCACATTCAAATGGTTCTGGATTTAACCATGCTTCGCAATATAATCCAATGAGTTTCTTTTCAAGTGCAGGGCACTCCAGGAGTAACTGGTTCAGTGATGTGGGACAGTGGTGTAATTCTGGGAAAGTTTTTAGAGCATTCTGTGGATTTAGGAGCAATTTCTCTTCAAGAGAAGAAAGTTGTCGAGTTGGGTTCAGGCTGTGGATTAGTTGGGTAATAATTTTGTCATTCATCATTTTTCTATGAGATACATTTATAGATAATAATTCTACATTAATTTACTAGCAAGTGCAGTGGCTTTTGAAAAGTGGAAGGCCCTAAGCATAAAAGTGACAGTTGTGTCATGAAGATTCTTGTCTATCAGAATGCTGTGCTTAGTGCTTACCCATTTGCTTAATTGTGTTGTTTTTTGTTTGAATCTTGTCTTCTTTTATGCATCTTCCAGCTGCATAGCAGCTCTGTTGGGCGCTCAAGTTATTCTGACCGATCTGCCTGATAGACTTAGATTGTTAAAAAAGAATGTTGAAACTAATCTATATGGAGAAGTACGAGGGTCTGCAACAGTGAATGAGCTCACATGGGGAGATAATCTGGATCCAGATTTAAGAGATCCTTCACCAGATTACGGTATGAAGTCTATTTTCCAGTCAAAATTCGATGTGGGAATACCATGGTTAAAAATAAAAGAAGCATCTAAAACTTTTTGACTCCATATCGTGACAGATTTGGATATAAAATTCTTATCAGTATATTACAACAATTTCCTGGACTATTTATCGTGATTCGAAAAAAATGTATTACAGTGCTTGGCTCGGATGTAATATATAGTGAGGAAGCAGTGATGGATTTGATGGAAACACTTGTCGACCTCTGTGGGAGACAGACAACGATTATTTTGGCTGGAGAACTTCGTAATGGTATATAACTGTCCTTTTGTGATTTCCAAGTTCTTTCGAACACAACAATCTTATGTACTCATTTATGTGGCAGATGCTATCCTTGAATATTTCTTGGAGGCTGCAACAAAAGAGTTCATTGTTGGGCGTGTTGATAACAAGCAGTGGCATCCAGATTACTGCAGTTTGCGTGTTGTGATTTATGTTTTGGTGAAGAGATAGATACATGAAATGAATAAAATTTGCAACTCTATTGTATCAAGCTGGTAACGGATTGAGCTATTCATATTGGTGTTGTATGATGATTGGCTTAGAAGTTTCGATATTATATGTTGCACAATGATTTGTAGTATTTGTTGCCCCATGGTGCATTTTATTTGAAGGCCTCTTCAGGCCAGATTTCCTTGAAGCCTTGTTTTTTGTCAACCCAAGATGTACTTTCAGCCAGTCATTTTCTCCTTATGGCCCAAATCTGCAACATTTTTAGCATCTAGTTACAAAAGTTTCTTTTTGATAATCTATCAGCCCATTTTACAGGCCCACTGATGGCCCAAAATCGGCCAATGTGAAAGAATCCAACCTAGAGTATTGCTATACTTTTAAGAATGCATTATAATTAGAATATTAATAAATTTGTGACATAAAATAAATTACTTTAATTAATTAATGTCAAAATTTGTATTTTAATAATAGATAGATAGAAAAGCTAAATACTAAATATAATCACACCACATTTTTCTATAAGAGCACCACATTTAAATTGTATAAAAGGTCTATAACATTTACTTATTATTATATTTATGTCTCTAATATTTTTTCATCATATTTTTATCAACATTCCATTAATTAGTATATATTGTCTTTGATAACAGTTCGAGTCCAATTCAATTAAGAAAGAACAAAAAGACTCATTTTTCCTTGTATTTTTAAATAAGCAAAAAAATAAATACATATAAAATTTTGATTAAATATTTGTCCATCGTTTTAAAGCACACTAATATAATGTTTAAAGAAAAATCGTTAGTAGGAACAAAATGTGTTAATTAATAGAATGTTAAATATAAGAATCCGATGGAAAAAAAAAATTTAATGACATAAATGTGACACTAAATAAAAGTTAAGGACTTTTATACAATTAAAATATGGTGCATTTATAATAAAATGTGGTGTGAATATAACCACTCAAAGCTAAAAACAAAATTTGAAAAGCTATTTTTTTTCTGCTTCTCAAAATCTGTTGTCAAATGATACAGATTCTTTTAGAATAACTTTTTAAAAATTTATCAAACACTAAAAACAATTTCTGTTTATCAAAAGTTGGACTCCAAAATCAATCACAAACGTATTCTTAATTTGTCTCTGTTATTGGTTTGATGAAGGCCCACATTTCTTTAGCTTTGCTTCCCGACCCGAGTCATTTCAGCCCACTAACTCAGTTTGTGGAAAGTTCTGATTTTTCCCTTTAAATCTTCTTTAATAGTAGGGATGATAAAAAAATCCACCGATCCCAAATCCCAACCCCAACCCCAACCCAGCCCCCGCCCCGCTTATTCGGATAATAAGGGCGGGTCCGCCCCAATTCTTTTTTTTTTTTTTTGAAAAATTAGAAAATAGGGTAGAAATTATAATTTTCACTAAAAATGGACTAAAAAATAATCGAACCCGGGTTGGAACTTATAAACTACCAATCTTAATCACTACACCACAACCTCAATCTTATAATTTTTTTATTTTGTTTGGTACAAATATTTAAAAAAAATTGTATTTCTTTTTTCTTTTTTTAATTATTTTTCAGTTTAATAAAAAGAAAAAAAATAATAAAAAAAATTTAACGGGGACGGTTGGCGGGTCAAAGGGCCACCCCGCGAATTCGCGGGTCACGGGGGCCATCCCTACTTAATGGTGACTAAAATACTCTTTGTTTCAGTTCAAATAAACTCTAAACTTTTTGATGTAGTTATTACCCAGAATTGTGTACGTCTTATGTCCTTCATGTTGCACTCCTTCATAACCTATTTCAATGCCTTCAACATTCGTGTCTTACAATTGACCATTATCCTCATCCTCTACATTGTTTTGAAAATCAATAAAGTCTGGATTAAATCCGACAATACAAAAATCAATTGTGATTACAGTTAGGGTTAGGATTTTCGAAATTGACATTGGACACAAATTTAACCATTTGGATATGGTTTGGGCCATGGCTTTTAGAGAATAGGACAAATAAAAATCCACAACCATTACAGTTAGGGTTACGGTTTTTGAAAAAATTAGTCAAAGATAAAAAAAAAAAAAAAAAAAAAAATACTACTGCCACTACGTTAACAATTAGGGGTTTTGAAAAATAATAGTTTAGAACAAAATTGCACTACGTCATACGACAAAGATAAAAAAAAAAAACAAAATATTGCACTTACTTCCATGTGGTTCCTCTACGTGCGACATTGTTATTTTTTAAAGGCGAGCAGAGTAGCTTTGTCGAGAAAAAGGGGAATAGGGGAAATGGTGTATGTGATTCAAGGAACGTGTGATCTGACTTCACGTCTTCTTTTAAGGCTTTGAAGGTTGCATTTTTTGTAATAAAATTGCGTTTCCAAGGAGTGATTCGGTGATATGGCAGCACACCTTCTACTGGTTGAGAGAATTTGACAGCAATAGTATGCTACGTCTGAGTTGTCTGCCATATAGGCGGTTATGTCAAAGACCTCCAACATAATCCTAACAAAAGACACTCATGTTAAAGACTACCCGCTGCATGTGAAAATCCTATTGAATCAGAAGTCCAATACATTTTACGGATCCCAATTTAAAGCTTTTTACAAAATGTTACAAGTGTTTCCATTCGAGTTGTGCCACTTGTACAAGCAATAGGGTCTTCTACCCTATGAGTAGAGAGCCCATCCCCTACGCTCCAAAACTCATGGGGGAAGACCTTTACCCTAAAAAAGCCATGGGGTCACCCTTAAGATTGAGTTTTTCTCTCAAAAATGAAAACTCTCACCCTCTATTTATAGATTTTTCAAGGGCTAAGGTGCAGTTAAATTAAATTCTTTTATTTATTCATTTAACCCTCATATAAATCAAGGTCATAATTTCTGTTGATATCTGATCTGACCTGTCATGGTAGGCCAAATAACTCACCTTCTAGATATGGAGGTCCTACCAAGTCACGTTCTACCAAACCTATATGCAGAGTGGTTCCCTTGTCAGAGAGGTCCTACCACGTTAGGTCTTACCCCGTCAGCTCCTACCCAATCTACTTCAGGTTGGAGGTCATGCCAGAGTCGCCTATTGCTAAGTTCACGTCATCAATGACACGTTTCCCACGTATTAGACGTCAGACCAACTGCCCATCAATCGTAATTAATGCAGATGTCACTTCACATTAAATGTCCAAAAAAAGAAATGTCTTGTAAGCATTTAATGCTTAGGTTAACATTAAATGCATGTAATTATCACACATATTTCTATAAATAGGAGACGTAAATGTTCCCAAAAAAAGACATGAATTGCTGAAATAAAGAACATACTTAGAAAGATTATACAAAGAGGATTTCCATTACATATTCGTGTATCTATTGCTTATTTTGGCCATGACCGACCTCAATACTTAAACACCAAATTGGTTTGGAAATTATCTTGTCATTTTCCAACATCAACAATTTGTATCCAAAAGTTCTTAAAAATTCCAAAAAACTTTCTACAAATTCCTAATAATCATAAAAAGTTTTTAGGAAGTAAATGTTGACTCATAAGCCATGCCGTTTCGAGCTTATGCATTTTTCCGAGCCGGGCCACTCCGGACTTGACTAACTCAACCCAAGTTATACTACTACTTGTGAGCAAGGTTCTAAAATGCGTAATGCGTGACGACGCGACGAGGTAAAGCATCAAGAATTATAGGCCTAAGCGCGCCTATGCGAAGCCTAGGTGTCAAAATGCGTTTTTGAATTTTAATTTTTTTTTTAATGCTCAAATTTTAAATTTTAATAACATAGCCTAGAATATACTGATTTAGATTACAAAATTACAGGCCTAGTTTTCAAAAAACACATAAAAAATACATGAGTTTTCAAAATTAGATGCACGCTGTAACAATGAAGAAAAATTAGATTTATATTAAGGCACATATCTTGGTTGAACATATCACATTCAACGTGGTTCAAAATCAAAATTTGCAGGACTAATTTTAATATCATAGTCTACAATTAGACTACAAAATAAAAGCCCAACATAATAGTTTTCAAAAGTTAGTAAATTTTAAATACCACAAACATAAACACAAATTACTCAATAATTTCTACAATTTATTACATACCAACATAGCTTAAATTTTGTCAAACTCTTTATCAGATTCTAAGTCAAACTCTTCTTCTTCATCTAACTCATCTTCCGTGTCATCCGATACAAAATTATTTTCGTCAGGTTCTCTTATTTTATCTTGAGCATTTCTAGTGTCTTTTGTAAATTTAAAAAATATTTATTTTGGCCTAATCTGAAAAAAAAATATAAAAAGAAGCTTGTTTGCTCTAATGCGTGATTATTCGCGCTTATTCTCGCTTAATCATGTTTATTCTCGCATATTCTCGTCTATTCACGCCTAGGCGGTCAACAAAAAGAGTTGACAGCATTTTAACGCGCATACCTCCAATGCGATGCATTTTGCAAACGCATTAAACTTAGGCGCGTCTAGACGAAACCTAGGCATGCCTTTTAGAACACTGCTTGTTACTCATCTCTCAAGACCACTAATAAAAATTAATATTTTTATCAATATAGCAATTTTCTCCTAAACAAAATCCAAATGGTTCAAATATTATTCCCGCCCTGCTTTCAGATCCCAAATTCAAAATCCTATTTTCTCCACTGTACAGAAGAAACAAAGAGACAGAGGCCATGGCTGTCAGTTCCAGAAATGCGGAGAGCATCTCCAGTCTTTCCTCCACCGACGATCCTCTCTTGCCTTGGCTTCAATACATTGAAAAAGCACTGCAAAATTCAATTCAATCAAACAATTCCACCGATCTCGATGAGCTCGTATCGAACTGTATTTATACCTTCAGGGCCGACCCACGGTACCGAGATGACGTCAGATTTCTCAAGATTTGGTTTCTCCACGTAATTCATTTGCGATATTGTGATTTTATGGTCAATGTTGTAAATTTGTTGGTTCAATTGATGATTTGTTTTATTTGATTTGATTTGTGTTAACAGATGGATGGGAGTCCCGAATATGAAAGAGTTTTTAAAGAAATGGAGCAGAACAAGATTTGTTTGCGTAATGCTTTGCTTTATGAATCTTTCGCTCTGTTTTTGGAAGCCAAGGGGAGGTTAATTGATGCGTGTATGATTTATCATTTGGGAATTTCAAGGTTTTAACCTCTCCTAATATATATATATATATATATTTTAAGATGAATCGGATGTTAGGATATGATCTTGTCCCTCGTGATAATAGCTGATGAGTTTAGGACCTTTTTATGGTTTCAGGAATGCTCAGCCTTTGGGGAGATTGAAAAAAGCGCAGGTTCTATTTCTTGAGAGAATGTCAGAGAGAGTGACAAATGGTTCATTTCAGAAGGTATGCTTCCATAAGTTATATCTAATAAATTTAAAAATTAAACAAAGAAGTGATGTTTACTAATGATCAAATCTGTATTGATATATGCATGCAATTTTCTACCAAGCAAGCTCAAACCCAGTCTGTGAATTGATTTTATTGTGTTCTATAAATCTCAGTTACCAAAATGAACACAGAATTATATGAAGAAACAAGCATGTTAGCTATCTATGCAGCACTTTACCATGTGATTTTCTTATGAACAATATGATACTCATGTTAGTGCAGTTCATCTTTCTTCTTGGACGAAGAGCTAAAGGTAAAACTCTATCAGATTTAAATTCCCATATTTGATGTTACTCTGATTTTCTTTGTTTTTTGGTTTTGATCTATGGATGAATAAGAGCATGTTACTATTTGACCATGCTGGCATGCTGCGTATGTTGGATGTGGAGTTCAACTAATTTTGATGCTTTCATATGTACCACAAAGACATAGATAGATGTAATATAAGAAAAACTACAACGTATTCAGATACAAGAGCACAATAGGTCGTGGAGTTGTTTGTCTTATGTGTAGTGATAACTGAGTATGAGAAGGCACAACTTGAACGCGTGGAAAGTTAGCCAAAACTACTCAGTGTGGTGGAGCTCTAGCCTGAGCTCTAAGCAGATATTGGAAAACATAACTTAACTTTTCTCCATCGCTACTTTTACTAGTCATTTATCATGAAATGTAGCGTTTTGATGGTTGATAAATGATGGTGTTTCTTGGCGATGAGAGCAGTCTTGTCTGCTAAAAGATATATGCTTATCTTTTTTCAAATCTTCTATGGTTGCCAGTGAAAAATAAGGTCCCATTCCGTAATAAGACAGCTCTTGTCCAAAAACAAGCCTAATTCTTACAATGAAACAGCTGATGCAGATAAGAATAACTATTATTTCATGGGCTATCAATTATTATGTGAATGCTTTCATGTAAATGAGAAAAATGTGAAGCTCTGTGAATTGGTGTATTACTCTTCATCTTACAAACTCAATTATTGTGTTATGTGTGTATCTAGGCTATATGGGAATTAGTTTGTGATTTGAATTCAAATTCACTCTCTATAATTCTATGCCAAAACTAGGGTGTAGCGTATGCCCATAGGCGCAACAAACTTAATGAGCACATAGCTAGTTTCATGGTGGTAAATTTCTTGCACCATAATTTAAAGACTTTACTAAATATATGAGTTTGTAATTTGGTTCAAGAATCTGAGAAAAAGTTGTGAAAGTTGGCAGAAAATAATTTGTTCTTTCTCAATTTTTTGCCCACTAGCTATACCAAGCCGTAAATAAGCTTGCTAATGAATACAAAATCTCATATGTTTGTTGTACTGTACTATATTGTTCTAATCAGTGATCTCTTTAGAATATCTGATTGGTTGATTTGCACAAGTCAACATCTGATGGTAGGTCCCTTTACATTTTCTTTATCTAGATAGAAAACGACGTTTCTTCAGAAAATGGTGAAAATTTTGTTAATCCATGGTCTGTCACAACCCTGAAAAACCTGTTGCAGAAGATGAATTCAGAAATAGTAAAATATGAGGTAAAGCGATTTGGCTAGTATTTTTTGTGATTTTGTGTGGTGAGTTTGCTTGATTTGTTTTGATAAGCAGTTATATTATTCTACAGGGATACCATCTAAATAACAAAGCATATACAGGAAAAGTGGCATTATCCTCCTTGCAGAAATCTGCTAGGCATAAGATCATTGACATAGGTAAAACTGATGATGTTCACGCCTCTTATGCTCAAAGAATATCTTAAGTGTCCCATTTCTAATTCTTAGCAGCACAGATGGCTAGCTCTTGCCATTCTTGACGCATGTGGTCAACCTACATAAAGCTACACGTGCATGCATGCTTAAATACAAATAGCATTAAATGCTTCCATTTATATGTTGCATAATCTGCTATGAACAAGACTTGCGTTCTCAAAGGCTCATCAAACATATATCATGCTTCCTTAATTGAGATTCTATATTCATGCCATAGAAACCAGAATTGTTCAATTCAATTCAAAGTTGCAATTCAAAAAATTAAACCAAACTTTTACATGTTTGGAGAATTATAAGGCTCCTTTTGTCATTTATATGTCATTTTATTTCCAAGAGATAAATAGATCTTTTTTCTTCTTTTTTCAAAATTGTGTACTTGTCTATTAACAACTTTGCTTGCACAATACATTATGCCTTTATGCTTTTAATACAATCGTTCTGAAACTCAGATAAAGGAGGGTTGTTTAAGCTGTTAGGTAATTTGATAGTTAGAGTAAAGCTTAATGAACGTGGATCTCCATATCAGTTTCTAAATTGGAGTTACGGAGATATCATCTTCAACCAAAAGGACGTACGATTAGCTGGAGTAAGACTGAGTATATGGGGTGCAGTTTAAGTCAGTAGAAGTGTTTTGTGGATACGTAGTAGATTTTGGAGCTCATAAAATATCTAAACCTAAATGTTTTTGATAGGCTCAATTTTTTATAGAGGGGGGTAATTCAAAAGATGGTGTTAGTTGAGAAGTGCTCAATTTCTTGATCCATTAATCTATAACACCAATTAATATTTCTGCCCTTTTACTTAATTTGAACATCTGATGGAAAAATAATTGTCATTAACATTGTGTGGAGGTGACAATAAATTGTTTTAAAGTTGTCATTTTTCCTTCGAAAATTGGTTTTTGAAAATGTCATCTATACTCTTTGATACACTGTATACTGATAATTTAAATAGGAAGGATGGATATTTTCAGTCTCTTGAATTGTTTATACACAGCTTTATACTTTCCAAGCCTTATATTTTTCGGGTCATTTAGCTAGACTTGCTATTTAACAGGTTCTTTAATACAAGTTATAGATAAAATGGAGTTGACCAGTGCAAAAGGGCAGAATTATGATTTAAAAAATGCCTTTAGCTTCCATTCCATCCAAAGAAAAACTGATCTTGATTTAATGCTGTCAATCTTTGGTTTGGTTGGTTATGCTGTAATTCCATCCTTTGAGATAAATGCTGCATGCTAGTTGGAGTATTTTGTCATTAGGTGGCAAGAACAAGTATAACATTAAGACCTCAGTCAATTTTATGTATTATCAATACACTTCCACAATCTAAGGAATTAGTTTCTGTTTCACTTATCATCTGTCTGTTTTGATGTATGACGACTAAAGGTGGGTATAAGTACCAGATCAAAGGGTGTGCAGGACAGGGTGGATTTGCTCAAGTGTTTAAAGCATATGTTGACAGCAATCCTAATGATGTTGTTGCCCTTAAGGTAATTAAAGCATCTACTCCTGACTTTCCTTAACGAGGATTCCGTAGTGAAAGATCTCATGGGGTGCCTTCTGGATTTTCAATATGTCACAGATTCAAAAGCCTCCTTTTCCTTGGGAATTCTACATGTATCGTCAACTTGACATGCGGATTACAGAACAAGAAGTATGTCATTATTGGATTGGGATATATATTGACATCTGTTGCTCATGATGCTGTGCTCATTCTCAGTTTCTTCATTTTTCAGAGGGCGAATTTTGGCTTTTCTCACAGATTGCACCTCTATTCTGACTACAGCATTCTGGTTTCTGATTATTTAGCTCATGGGACACTTCAGGTGGATATCTTTTGATTTACTTCAGTTCAAATCAAATTATTCGTTTCATATGCTTAAGTTCATATTAATACTCTGCAGGATGCCATAAATTCTAATGCTGTCATAGGTGGGTCTATGGAAGAAGTTCTGTGCATTTATTACACCATAGAGCTGCTCCACATTATTGAAATTCTGCATGATACTGCAATTATCCATGGTGACTTCAAACCTGACAATTTGCTCATCCGGTATTCCAGGTAATTAGTGGTGCCTGACTGGAGCACAAATGCACAATCCTAGTTTATATCACATTTCATGAAAAAGTGAACTCTCCGACCTTGATTTAGATGTGTCTTACCTTAGTTTTGCTTGAGTTTTCCGAATATTTTCTTTACCAGAGTTAAAATAGTTCAAAAATTCTCTGTGAAACCTATGACAGTGTTTCTTCTGTGATCTGGAATAAGATGCCTTACTTTGTTGAGTCTTTTCTTTCTGCAAGTTTAACTATTATGTCATTGCGGCAAGTAATTGTATTTGGGGAACTCACAAGAATTATTGGTTCTTTGCTCATTTTAGTTTTTCCTGTTAATGAATTGGCTGCATTAATGTTAGTTGAAGCTTCTCCTCTCAAACCACTTCTTGTGGAAAAAGTACATTGTCTAACAGACACCAAAGCACCAAGGATTGGCCCATATATAGGGCAATCTGCGTGCACTTGTTTATAGTTTCAACATTTGTGATTGTTATGTCCTTCCAACAACTTGTTCCTCACAAATTGGTTTTCTCATCCTGGAAAAGGAGTACCAGCTAGATGTCATACATCTTGTCTTATATTGGAAGGTGATACTAGTTTTCATGTTGTTTTACAAAAATAAACATCAAGAAAGTATTAAGAATTCGAACCTTGAAGGGTGCGGTTTGAAACATTGTGATTTACTTTATTGGGTACAAAGTGGAGGTCAATTCTTTTTCATAATACTAAGGATAATATGTAGGATTTTTTTTTCAATAACAATAACATTATATGATGACTCTGCATGAACTCATTTATGCTAATATGTTGAAGTGACATCTTGGTGTCTCTTCCTGACCTTTCGGCAGGGATGATCTAACAGAAAGTAAAGACGACTTTTGCATGCATACTGGTCCTTGGCGCGATCAGGTAACTTTTGGATGTTTGAAGTATAGAGATCTAGTTGATATGTTGATATTACTACTGTATCAACTACTGCAGATGTATAATGCAGGGACTTTGCCTTGTTGACTGGGGGAGAGGAATAGATCTTAGTCTGTTTTCTGAAAAGACCAAATTCATTGGAGACAGCAGAACATCTGGCTTTCGCTGCATTGAAATGCAAGAAAATAAGCCTTGGACATTTCAGGTAAGGTGTATGTTTGACTTAATTTAGCATTTCGGATGATCCATGTTCATTGGATACAGCTTTCATACCTATTTTCATGTTTTGATTGGGATGGAAGGTAGACATGTATGGGCTGTGCGTTATCGTTCACACGATGCTTCATAATTCATACATGGAGATTGAAAAGAGAGCCTCTCCTGAAGGTGGCTATGTTTATCAACCCAAATCACATTATAAGCGGTATATCTTTTTCATTCCTTCTGCAGAAATCTTCTACTAGAGAGTGATGCAACTATTTTTCTATCGGTTATACTCATGAATCCTTGTTATTTCTTGTTCACCCGACTTTTGAACTTTAGATACTGGAATGTGGATCTCTGGAGTAACTTATTTACCAAGTTGCTAAATATTAATCCCAGTGAAGATCACAAAAAATTGCTCCAATCTTTGAGGGAGTCATTCCAAGATTACATGTGCTCAGATCCCAAACTAATAAAAAAGCTGAAGCAGTTATTGGTGAAGCAAAGAACTTCCCTGTGTTCTTCTTAGGACGTTTATATCTCCTTTCAAGTGTCTCCATTGGTTCTTGCTCAATTGCAAGTGGTGTGTCTCTCTCAATCTTTGTGCATAAGCGTTATTCCAAATTGTTATTTCTGATTTTCTATTAGAACATGTCGTAATTTTGTCAATTTTTATAATGAATCTTGCAAATTTACTGTGTGTCATCATCATCAGTGTACAGGAGAGTGATGGAGAGAAGCACTTGCTATGTCTTAGGAGTATTTGGAATCATAATGGATGGGGAAAACTCTCCATCAGTGTCAACCATTGTTGAGCTGAAGAGCATCATGCAATGCCCAACTGTTACAATCTTGTTGTAAGCAGAGTGTGAATGTGTACATGGACTAATTCTGTATTGAGGATAAATTTGTAATGATTTAAGAAAGTTGAATTATATAGTAGTGGTCATATTTCTTTTAACTTAATGCTCGATCAAGTTCAAAATGGGTTTCTAGTCGTCCAAAAGTTTAAATAGAGATTTATATTCATTTGAGTTTCCTCTTCAATGTGCTAATTTATGTGAAGGTTGAATTCATTTATTGAAAACTTGCACTGCTCAATTTTCATAAATTAGTGAACACAACTTAAATTTGAACCTTGTCTGAGATGTTATATTGGAGCATCTCATTTTTAAAATTCTTTAAAACTTCAAATGAAGCCCAATCCAGCTTTTTAGCAATTAAAGGCCCTATTTCTATTATAAATTTATAATAATTACGTAATTTAGTTAGTAAAGATTTATTTGTCATGATATATTATTATATTTATCACACCAAAAAGCGTAAGTGATGTATATAATGTCACAATAATTGTTTAAACCAACAAGATGGAAGATATAAAGGCCACCGGATACGTGTCCGATGGCCATTGGATGAGTGCTTGATTTTTATGTCAAGCACTTTTTCATTACCCAATGATCATCGGACATGTGTTCGGTGGCTTTTATATGGGGAGTAGATCAACCTTGACCAACAAGATAGTGCACATCAATTATATATATATTTATATTATTCTTGATATTATAAAATATCCAAAAAAAATATTAATCATAGTAGTTGTAAACGAGTTGGACACACATAAAATTGTGTTGAATTGGCCTTAGCTCTATTTTTTAAAAATGCATATTATAAAAGTATATATTAATCTAATATAATATATTATATAATTATTAATTATTATTCGAATTAGTTCAAAGTTCATCAAACAAGTGGTCAAACGTCAAATTCCCAGGCTAGTAATTTATCCTGGGGTGCTGCTTGGTGGCAGCCGCGTATCAGTAAAATTTGAATTCAAATGATGGTTTTTTGTTTTTTTTTTTTGTTTTTTGTTTTTTTTTACTCCCTTTCATCACGTTTCTAGGTATTTTCTACAATGGTTAGAATAGATTCTCGGCCTTATTTCATTGAGTATCTAGCAAGCTTAGCAATGCAAATTTTGGATTGAAAAAGAGTAAAAATTCACTTTTAAACATTAGAGACTTATTAATACACTTACGAGTCTAACATTAATTACGATTGTAGAAAATTTTCAATTCTATTTACAATAAAAAATACTGTACATCTATCTTCAAAAAATTATGTAAGAATTGCTCAACTCATCATCATATCTTATCTATTAATCAAATTGCATATCCTCAAATTAGATTTTCAAATCCATCTCATTCTTCATTTACTATTATTTTATAACACACAATGATACTGCTTCATAATATTCACTTGCTATTGAATTAAAATTCTAATTCAATGGTCGGATTTATTGCATATATAAGAGTACTAGTGTGTGCGGCGCGCTTTGCGCGCAATTTCAGTATGTCAAGACAATATTTTGAGAAATCCTAGGAAAATTTTGGAAAATAATACTGAAAAATATTTCATATAATTTTTGTTGAAGTAATAATTGAATGGAAAACTTTTTACAAAATAATATTATAATAAAATGGGAGGTGTTTCGAAAGGATAAAGAATCTTAAAGAGTAAATAAATATTTTGAAGCAACTAATTCATACCCGTGGCCAAAAGTTTGGGTCACATTTTTTGGTTTTATTAAGAAAAAAGAAATTGAAGCACCTAATAAATTATGTATAAATGTGTAAACAAAATTGAATTAAAGACCAAAAGTTTGGGTTACATATTGCGGTCTTATTAAAATAAAGGAAATTTGTAAATGTATATATTTGAGGGATCTTTATAGAAGGTTCTTACAACATCATTAAATAGATTGAGGGGTCCTTTTGAATGCTTCACCAGCACATTACATGTTTTCATTTTTGGAAAACATAATAAGTTGTTAAAAACTGAGCCAGGCTCATTTATCCCGAATATACCATTCAATGAATCAGCGAACCACCTATTTCAAAATCTTGGATGTTGATTATCCATTGATATTCAACAAATCAATCGTCAACATAAACAACCTCGAAAGAGGAACTATACCGATCGCAATCCCTCACCTTCTTATCCAGAAATATCGCCTTAGTGCAATCATCTTCGGCTTGTTGAAAGCTGTTAAAAGGTGATTCATCAAGACAAAAGGTTTTCAGTAGTAAGTGGGAAAAGAAAAACCAGTGTTCTATTACTACAAATTGCATGTCACAATATTCACGTTGAAAGTCGTGAAACTTATGATGGAATCTCCATGCCCTAAACTTTGACAACCTACAAGCATGAGTTAGTATTTAATGGCATTTGGTGAAGCATATGTTCCATTCTCTCCTAAAAAGGCTGGCTAAAGTGGCTAACCTGTTTCTCATTTTTAATAAATTGAAATAAGTGGGGTTTTTCCTGCAAAGTACGTGAAAAAAAAAAGATCATTAAAATAAATTAAGCTAGCAATATAAATTTTAAGCAAAAACAAAAAAAAAAATAATAGTAACATGCATCTGAAAATATGCTCACCAAATGAAAGAATGCACATAGTAATTTACTTTCGAAAAGTATAACAATTTTAAGTAAAATACAAGATGTGATTGAAAATGATTTTTGCCATTGATTAAGGGTATAGAGTTATATAAGATTCCAAGATTCCCATTTTTAACTCTCACTTGAAACTCCTGCTAACTCAAAAGGGAGCACTCAAACATGGTAGGAATAGTATTTCTCAAGGAACGAGATGTAATATTTGGTCTAGAAATATTATAAAATAACGAAAAGTAACTTTTGTAACCCAAAAAACAAAATCTAAATCGAGAAAAATAACAATTTCTTATATCGTCTAGAAAAGAATAAAGTGCTCACTTAAACGCACAATTAGTAAATTATCGTCTTTGAAATTGAGCAAGCTAGTACTTTGAAATGTTCATAGGCTATATCAAGACGACAGGCACCAACCACACCACTGGGTATATTCAGCCGTTTTACATAAGACAATGTAAATATAATGAGTTAGAATGCATATCATCTATAGCCACAAAGAGGTTAATTAAGTTTGAATAAAGGATGCATTTCATCTACAGAAGAGAAAAGAAAACCAATGATACATATAAAATTATAAGAATGTGAAGCAGATAATAATGTGATATCATAGAGTAAAATGAAAGCATTGTGAAACTTCATAATGGACAGGAATCAAGATCCATCTTATATAATGATAAAACACAAATGATTCCTACACGCAATAACAACATCCATCAATATAGTCCTAAAATATTTGGAATGTTTTCCCAGAAACTGCTGTTTTCATCAGACCGTTGGAAGCTTCAGGGGAAGGAAATATATTTTTGAGTAGGTAGAACAAATCAAAGTATAAGGAATATTGAGTTGTAACCTTATACCAGCATCACTCAGATCCATGAAAAATCAAAATACAGGGCCATTCTTTTCGCTCTTAGTAACTGATGCAAACATCTTCTTTAGCCACTCTGGATTTCTAGATATCATGAAAAACACCAAAAGCAAAGAATACATTATGAAAAAGAAACTTTTTGGAGTTGATGAATATTAAAAAAGTATGTGTAATTAACCACCCTAAAATATATAAACAAGATTGCAAACCGAGTGATGATGGGAGCCTTCAAAACAAAATGGGAAAATTTTGTTCAGAGTATCAGTTAGACCAAAATTCTAGCATCTATTTAAAACATGCAGTCATAAACACTTAAAAAATTGAGCATACACTAAGATGAAGTTTACAACACTGTAAAGGTCGAATAACATTAGTGGAAAATTCTAAATCATTCTTTTATCGGTTGAATGAAGTGTATAATTCATATTCCAAAATTCAAAGCATGCATACTTAGTGTATGGTTGCTGGAAGAGAAATTTTAACAAAAAAACACTCATGTTGACCAAGGAAGAAGGCAAGCAATATGTGAAATACAAAGAGAAAAATAGATAACACCTTATTTCTTCTATTCAACCCATTCAACTGCAACTCTGCAACTCTTCGCAACTGTATCGATGATTTTTGTTCTGCGAACACCAGTATTTGCACGAGCATCATAGATTACTGCGAACTACAATAGAATATTTATCAGTATAAAATTTATTTTAAGTTTGTACGAGATATAACTGCATAAACCAGTCCAAACAATATCAACTACAAAAAAATCAACACCACATGTTTTGAATATTTTGTCATCTTTTTGAGCTCGTCTATGACTACAGATAGGCTAAGGCACCTTTAGTAATAATAGAATGCCCTCATTTCTCAAAGTGAAGAAGGATTTCGCCTTACAAATTGAAAATATAATTAAAGAGCAGTAAAAGACCCCATATAAATAGGAAGTGTAAAATCAAAATGCAATCTATCTATATATGTCAAAAAATCCAACCAATACAATAAATGCGGTGAACTGGAAAGTCCCTCCCAGGAAAAAAGGTCAAAAGGAAAAATGAGTGCTCTTAAATCTTCACAAATGATTCACAGACCCGTCTACTTTGAGTTTGAAGAACCTGTAAGAATGCAGAAGCCAATTTCCATATTTCGAGGAAATTTGAAATAAGTTATTATTTACTTAACTGCGTAAAAAGTATGGTTGGTCTTTCAACTTTCAGTGAACTTTCATTTTAGTCATCAAATTTTTTTGTTCGAACTTGGTCACTCAACTTTCATTTCTGTTCAGTACATCATCAAATCAGCTTTCATTATTAAAATCAATGGATCATCCATTGTGGCAAACCGCCACATAGGTAAATCCATTAATTTTACTATCGGAAGTTGATATGGTGATGTACAAAGTTTATTAACTAAACTAAAAAAAAAAAAAAAAATAGAAGTTCAGTGATTAATAGAATTTTAGTGGAAGTTAATTAAATGAAACCATAAGGTAAAAGTAGGACTTGTATGCATCTTTATGTTTTTGGAAGTCATGAATATCATAATGGTACTGCATTTACCTCAAACGGGTTGCTAAGTTTCTTCATGGAAAAACTGCTCAATGACTGGTTTGATTGCTCTCCTAATTTCCTTATCCGATGCATAAATTACATCCATCATATTCTTAGTCCGCAGATGCCGAATGTTGGACTCCTTTAGTTAATAAACAATAAAATAATTCTATTGAGAGGTTAATTGAGACAAAAAGAGCTGTTGAGAAATGAACCTTGACACGTGCTTCCTAGATGAAGCCAGAGACATCATCATGTGTTGGACAATATCTTTTTGACAGGGATCTCAATCGCTTTTGCGCATTTGTACAAAGACAACACCATTACAACCTGAGTCAAAGTTGCTGAAACGCCTCTGTTTTGAAGTATGTCCATGACCTGGAGAAGAGGACATCAACATATATCAAAACTCAGTATAACATGTAATTTACGAAATAAAAGCCCAATAAAGAATAATAACTATGTGCTTTCATTTATTGACTTTCTAGAAACATATCACAAAAACTGAAGCCAATTCCATTATATACACCATTAAAAAATAAACCATAAACGACGTCGTTTTGGGTTCTAGCGGGGGAAAAAAAACCAATATGACGTCATTTTGGACGATTTTTTGAACAGTTACAACCCTTAAGGCTCTTGTATATTAGTAGTGATATACACACACACAAAATAAAAATAAAAAAATAAAAATTTACACAACCACCATATACAGTGTACCACCCAATACGAACAATATTATACAGTTGTTTAAAATGACAACCAATGTCTTCAATTTCAGACAATGCCATTAAAATACATTTGAAACCCATTGCAGAAAATTATACAGGACGGAAACAAAGGGATGGTATATTTATCTTTGATAATATAACCAACCCCCATGCGCACACGCGCAAAAAAAAAAAAAAAAAAAAGAGCAAAATGAAGCAACTGACTTTTATCCTACTCTATGATTGGTTGAAGCCACGGATAGAACGTGAGAATGTCCCATAAAACCTACCACATTGATAATAGCATAATGGGTTAATCAATTGGTTTTGGCCACTGATATATAACAAGTATTGAAATCACTATAACGGAATGCGACGTTGAACTTACATGGAAGTGCATATTTTGCAGAAATTCATTGGAGAGAAGGCAATCAGGCAATTATACATGTACATACATGTGAGTGCGTGAGTAGCTAAAGTTTAAATTAGAAACACAACCCAATATGCTTTACTGAACGCACAGTATTCAAGAACCAATTCATCACAGGTAACAATTTAAATCTTCCCCTCAATTGGGTACAGGAAGACAGCTACCCCTGGGTTGCACAAGGGTATAAGAAAGAGACTTGACAAACCTCTCCACATAGTTTTCTTGGAAAAGCCACATGGATGTAAACCTTCAATATGTAGCCAGGCTTCGAATCACTGCCATCTCTCACCACATTCCACCGCCCCTGTAAAATTTAAATGAGTCCAAATAGAAAATTCTTGAAAGATGTTAACCAAACATCAACTCTAAATGCTTTGTAAACTGGTGAACTGAATAGATATAGAAGATAACGTGCTAGATTCATAGAATCTCTTTTAAAAGAAAAAAGGACAGAGGAGCTTACCAGTGACCTTATGTTTTCAGCATGTTGACAAATATTTGATGCTGATCATAGTTACTCTATTGACAGTGATGCATACCATGTTTGTTTCAAATACTTTTTCTTAGTTGCCCAGATCTTAGCTCTTTTAATTATGTGCCATAAATTTATTTAAGGAAAGAAAACAGAATAGCAACAACTATATCATTAATATGATACAGGGGCACCAAAAACAAATACATGGGTTAGCATATGTTCTCTAATTTATTTATTGTTTACTTTTTCATCATTTCATGTGATTGAATCTATGTGCTTTGTGAAACAAATTTGAAGATTAGATTGCCTAGATTTTGACTAATTCGCAAAATAAACACTGTTAATGTTCAGTAAGGGGTTCTTGATATCACTGTTAAGGTATAAAAGTGTAGAACAAGATGTTTGCATCATTAATTGTTTTCCGGTTCATTTTTACCCCCAAGATCAATGATGCTGAAGATCATAAACGATCAGTAAAAGATCCAGAATTAATCATTCAACTTATTAACAATTGAGAAGAACAAGGCTCATAAATTTTAAACACCACACTCACCCACCCACCAAACCAACCCCCTTTTCTTCAGAACAAAAGAAAAAGAAGTCCAAACAGTTGCCAGAGACAGAGAGGCAAATTAGTATCTAGAAACATAAAACAGGAACCGCCACGGTATTTCGTTACATGGAAGCGATGTGCACTGGAATATCATTTTAACCTAGACGTTAAATGAGTAGTTCAATTTTCTTAACAAACTTCAATTATTTGAATGACCCAAAAAATGTAGGACACAAAGGTTTGCGTTATTCTGAATATGTTCCACTTGTACATATCAAATATTTCTATTGGTCAATATTGAATTAATAACCCAACTTTAGTTCAGAAATAAATGATAATACCAACTCAAAGCTTTCTTTCATCCGACCAACTCCATAAAATAGAAGCTCCAAATAGAACTCCTCAAAGTTTAAACATACACATAATTTCAAATTTTCAAAATATTCCATTTTCTTCATTTTAAGGTTTATTAGACTTTAGAATCCTATCATTGATATACTATTTGTTGTGATTAAGATATTTTTTTTTTTTTAAATTCGGAATAGTGCTTGCATTAAACAGTTAATTCGGTTAGAAACATGAAAGCATTAAGCATGGATTAAGAGTGTTGCTTTTACATTAGACAAGTCTGCATTCAGATTTATTCACCACCATCTGCACTCAAACCTGCATTCCTCATTGATTCAGCAAGCATTTTTTCTCTATTCTGCGTTTGTCTTTCTACAGCCACCATATAAAACCCAATTGCACTTCCAATAGCACAGAGCCAAAGTATCTTTGAGGACCATTTATCACCAATTACTCTGTCTCCCAATCTCATATTTCACTTTCAAGTTTGATGATGAAGAAGTTGATCTATCCTTGTAAAATTCACTGCAACACAAGGGGATGATGAACACGTTGCCCTATATCCCTCTCCTTCAAAGTAAATTGTTCCCCATTTTTTGTGTTTGTTGTGGTTAAAATTGAAAGTCTTAAAAATCCAAGAAATTAAATACCCATATAGCAGCAACCTAGTAATCAATCACGAAATCAAAAATTTAGATGCAGATTATTATTAACAACGAGAAATTTCAAGTCACAATAAATATTTATTAACAAAAAAATCACAAAAACAGTTGCCCAATCCATATTTCCTCAAATAAAAAATTAAAAAGCTGAATAAGAACCCAAAGGAACAAAGTATTTTTGAAGAACAATGCTACAACAAATCTTGAAAGCAGAAAACCTAAAAAAAAAAAATTTGCACGTAGGACTTACCTCATAACTCACGCCTGCTTCAAATCGAATCCATTCATCAACAACTGGAAGAAGACAACACAAAAGGAACACCATTTGCAAGGGAAAAAGAGAGAGAAATGGAAAACAATAGTGAAAAATGATTTCGCACAAACTGAAAAACATCGTACAGAAAATATAGGAGATCAGCTTACTCTTCAAAACACACAGAAAATTCTGGATGGGGAATTCTTGGATCAGTAACGTAGAAAAGAAATTTCAATTTGTTAGAGGAAATTTTATAGACACGCGATTGAAGAAGGAAATGAAATACAGAGGAAATCGGTGGACAGCGGTAACGGTGGAGATCTTAGGTAACAGAGGCGGTGTTGGGCTTAAGCAGCGGTAGTGGTGGCTGATGCGGTCGGTGGGGGTGGCTGAGCAGAACACCATTGTTGGATTTCGTACCTAAAACTGCATACCAAACATGCCCCGAAAGAAAGGCAAAACTTGGGAAGATACATGTAGAAAAAATACTCCCCATAATTTCATGGACAAAAGACTAAGGAATTAAAGACTCTTCAGGTACATCAGAAACCCACAATTGAAAGACAATGTAAGCAAGAAAACATACCATTGAACAGGTCTCTGAACTTAAAGATTTTTCGGTCAACAAAATTCCGTAAGTGACAACTATTATATTTATACATGCCTTGGATTGCTAGGGGCCTCGAGAAATCAATTACAACACAGCCAGCAAGCACTTGTCCAGGCAAGTAGAAATCAATGTCAAAATGAATAATAAAGAGAAGTAAAGAAAGTGAAGTCCAAGAAACTAAGACATTGAAGTGTAAATGGATATATGATTTACAGATGGAAAACATGCTCAAGAAAAATTGCATGTCCAGCTTCACCAGCCACAGATATATAAATTTGAAGATCGCCCAATGAGAGTTCATTTACATTCAACAGCTTCATTTTCTGCAACCGAACAGATGGAGCAAAATCAGATGCATAAAAACATTCATTTTCTATTTTTCTACATGGATTGGGATGAACTTGATTACAGAACAAGTTAGAACACGATACGTTTTTCTATATTTCTTCCTCTTTTCCCTTCATTTATGTACATATTTTGTAAAATTATTGGCAATGCACCGTGATATATTGATATATTTGTATATTTAAGCATAATAAAACTTTTAGAACTCCGAAATCGTAGATGACAGTTTTAAAAGGTATAATTTAACAGTATAGTCATAAATGAGTACAGATAGTCAACTTACAGAAAGGACCTAGGTGAGGCTGTTTGGGACTGAAACAATTGTTATTTTGATTCCACGTTTTTTATCATTTACAAGTACCTTACCCCCTCCCACTCAGGAATAGTTCAAGCAATTTCATTAATTATTCGCCCCCCAAAATATATGGGATTAAAGAATCAATTTTGTTTAAGAACACTTTACTCAGTCTTTGAAAAAAGAATAAAATCAATAATAATATTGACTCTTGCATCAACCTATAAAACTGAAAAGTAGGAAAAGAAAAACAGAAGAAAATAAGTTGCAGACATTTTCTCAAACATGTATGAGGCAAGAAATCTTGCAGTATTTTCATAATCATCACATATACATTTGCTATCTCATAAGCAACAACACCTTCAAAATAACTTAATTTTCTCCTTAATTATATACACTTAAATCCAACTTCCATTTTCTCTCTAGATTCTTCCCAAAATTTGCAAAAACGAAGAAATGAAAGAGTTTTCAATGAAAATACCCGGATCTCTGAGCAGCGGAGCCACGCGATCAATCAGAGTCGCGTCCAGAAGCTGTGCGAGGCAAAGGCAAAAGGTGCAAAAGGAAACCACAAAGCAGGCAAAACCTTTGCAGATTTGCAGAAACGAAAGAACAAAAAAATTAAGGCTACAATAAATCTGAGAATTCTTGAATTTTTTTTTAACAGAAACCTAAAAACAAAAATCCAAACTTGAAAATGCTTTATCGTTTGTGATTTCGATGGTTATAGGTCGAACAAAGAGTTCGAATTTCTGATTTTGAATGAATCTAGGTCAAATGAAATTTGCAAACAAACACCGTTCTAGGGTTCCCTCACTTGGAAAAAGAGAACCACCAGCAAAATAGGACTGATTTCGGGCTGAGATAGATCAGGATGGAACCAAAAATCACCAATAAACCCGTTCTAGGGTTTGCTGGGTGTCAGAGGAGAGAAAAAGATGGCGGTCTGAGAACGCGATGAAGGGGCGCCAATGGAATGGAGAAAAGGATAGTGGTGAGAATCGGACTCAAATCAAACTCTGCCTGCCCGAATAGTGTCACTTGGCCCATGTATTTGACTGCACAGTGAGAATTGAGTTGAACAGTAGCAAAATTGGAATCACCATATCACGGAAAGCAACTATTCAAAATGGGTAATTGAAATTAGCCATTTATAATATTGTGTAGATACTAGTTTTTCTAATTATTTTAACAAAATAATAAATAACTATAAAAGGTAAAGCAAGTGGTTGGAGAAGTGGACCGGCCACCTAATTTCTATAGACCTACTTACAGGCCCACCTAAAACCCTTTGTTGAAGCAAACACACGCTGCTATTTTTTCCCATTTCTCGCTATCTATAATTTTCCCTCTCTACAAACATTGATCGGTTTCTTCTCCCCACATGATCTCTGAATCAAAGAGATTTATAAAAGCCAAATAAGCTCTGAATTAAAAAAGTTCGAAAATGGCAACGGAAAATGGTGACAATAATTCCGACGATCATCATGGGTTGAAAACATGCTTGGTGTTGGGCGGCAGGGGATTCGTAGGCCGAGTGCTGGTGGAGAGGCTGCTGAGACTCGGTAATTGGATCGTCCGAATCGCAGATTACACCCAGTCTCCCCAACTAGAGCCCTCCGAGTTGCTTCTCTCCGAAGCCTTCTCTTCTCGGCGCGCCTCTTATTTCCATGTTGACGTTCGCAATAAACCACAGATCATCAAAGGTATATAATTCTTCGTTTATACATATATGAACATTTTACATCTAAATCGAAGCATGGTACTTTATCAATGCATAATGTACAATTCTTGATGCGGAAACATCTATACACTATTTGCGTTTTGACGTCTGAATTTATTTTGTGATTATTTGAGCTACATATAGACCTTTACATGTGTATGCGTGTGTATATGTTTATATTGAAGAATTCATTTATATCTTGATTAAATTCTACAACCTAGCAATTAGCTAGGTTGTAGATTTTTTTTCCCTTTTTGAGTTGTCATGAGACCCCTATATAAATTCTTGTGTATTTTCCAATTCATGCATGGATGAAAGTACCATTTTCTATGTTTTATATGAAAAAATTTACTTACATAATATACCTTTGAATGTCCGTATGCTTGCAATGATGCGGGGGTCCTTGTTTTTAGCTGAATCATGGTACTATTTTCAAGCAGAATGTATAATTGTCTTGTAATAATACCATAGTGTCTATGCATGCATGTGTTACTTATATGTGAGGAATATTTCTAAAAAGCCTTGTTGTGAACCCCGATAGTCCTTTAACTTTAAGTTGTGAACCCCGTTACTCCAAAAAAAAAAAAAAAAATTCCTTCCAAAATTACTAACGGACGTTCTACGTGGACAAAAAAAGATGACGTGGCATCCTCTTTGTCGTTTTTTTGACACCTAATATGCCAAACACCCAATCCTTAAAATCATATGTCAAACGCCCAATCCTTAAGATTCTTATCCTAAATCAGATTTGGATCCGTATGATTTGAAAAAATATAAAAATGAAATCAAACAATTTTTCTTTCACACTATAAGTGTAATCATCCCCCACTCCTCAAAGTCAAATATCCAACCCCAATCCATATCTATATTTCTTAAGTCTGTATTGAATTTATATTTATTATTCTTTTTTGATTCTCTCTAAGTCATGTTTATTCTATAGAATTATTTTAAATTATGTATATACTTAAGTGTCAAAAAAACAACATAGAAGATGCCACATCATCATTCTGTTGTCCACGTAGGACGTCGGTTAGTAATTTTGGAAGGAATTTTTTTTTGGACTAACGGGGTTCACAACTTAAAGTTAAAGGACTACAAAGTTCGATTTGAAGTATGAAGACGTTTTTTGCACGCGGTGTAAAGTTTAGGGACCAATCGTCATCTTTATGTTGTCCATGTAGGACGTCTGTTAGTAAATTTGGATGGAATTTCTTTTGAGACTAATGAAGTTCACGATTTAAAGTTAAGGAACTAACAAATTATGTGAACGTTTTTCGCACGCGGTGTAAAGCTTAGGGACTAATCATGTTTTTTACCCTACAAAAACACACAAGTAGAACTTCATAAATGATAAATCCATTTCCTGCGTTCACTCATTTCCAAAATTTTACCAGTCTTGTAATGAATCAGTCTGTCTCATTCTCCTGATAACTATGGATTGAGTTGTTTTCCTATTTTTTTAAACAAGGAGTATGGTTTTTAAGGAGCACATGATTATTTTTCTTCGCATGCCTTGTATAGAAATGATATCTGAATACTCACTTAAAAAATGTGCATGACTGTAAGCTGCAAGTTGGTATGCTACTTTCACCATCCCTCTACATATGTCATCTCTAATACTCAATACATCCTTGCTCTCTCATTAGATATGATTATTAGTTATCTGATTCTATAACGTTGTCTAGATCTTGTTCTTCTTTCTTTATTAGCTTTTACTCCTCCGTTTTCCCACATTGTAAATCAAGTTATAATACAGTCATTTTTAAAAAGCTGTGTGAAGCTTATGCCTTGAGTTGTGTGTCACGTGAGACTTCCAAAGTTCCAATATACTCTTCAGAGCTTACGCCTTAAGGCCCACTTGTCAAGGCTTATACCTCGATTTAATGATGTTAGGCTTTGACTTACTGAGGCTTACACCCAAAGGCTAGACTCAAGGCAGTTTAGGTATGCGCTCGTTTGTCTTGCTTTTTCTAGGCTTTGTATTACTGGCCTCAACATTTTGGCTCTTTTTTATGGCCTAGAAAGTTTACGGGTTTCTTGATATCTTTTTTCCGCTTTTACACGGAGGGGGAAGTAGAAGGTACTGTTGCAAATGGCAGACGATGATAAAGGATGAGAAGAGACCAATAGTGATGAGGAAGATGACAAGGGAATCAAATATGTTGATTTTCTTAAATATCCTATTAATAGTGATTAATATGTGAGACATCTAGGTTGTTTCTACTTCGAGTAATATATTTCAATTTTGTTACGTGATTACTAATTTGTCAATGTAATATTATTATTTTATTCATCTATTTTATGATTGTTTGAGACTTTTTGTTAACTTGTTTATTATGAATTTTAAAGATAGTTTATGGTATTATTATGAGCATATTTTGGAATTTTGATATTCCTTCGAATTATTCCATTGGTTTGTCTTCAAACTTGGCCTTTGCTTCGTTAAGGAAAACATCTCGGTACCTGAGCTTTTTTTGTCATCGAGTACAATGTGAATGTGTTCAGTAACATGATACTTTTGCTATGTAGCTATGGGAGGTGTGTCAGCTGTATTCTATACTGAATCTATAGCTTCATTCCCTCGAGACTTCTTTTCTTGCTATACAATCATTGTTCAAGGTAATTTCTCTTCATTTAATAATGTATTATGATGCAGTGGCCAGTGAGATTCTATTTTGCATTTTTGCCTATATTAATGTCCCCATTACTCCACACTTCAGGTGCAAAAAATGTAGTCAAAGCTTGTCGAGAATGTAAAGTTAAACATCTTATATACAACAGTTCTGCTGAGGTAGTATTTGATGGTACACGTAATTTATGTAATGGAGACGAATCATTGCCATACCCTAGCAATGTATGTTTCTGACTCGAGAAGCTTGAGATTTTTCTTCTTTATTCCACTCTCTACCAGTCATTTATAAGATTCTCTCTCACTACTCTGTCTGTTTGCATGCTTTGAAACAGTTTGAGAACGTGGTCACTGACCTTAAATCTCAAGCAGAGGCACTGATCTTATTTGCAAACGAAGTTGATGGCCTTTTAACATGTGCACTTCGTCCTTGCAATGTATTTGGACCTGGAGATAATCAGCTTATGCCATCACTAGTCAATATGGCACACTCCAGCTGGACCAAGGTTTGATAACTACTTCACGTCATATGTATCAGGTTTTGATTAATTTTGGTACGGTATTTTGATAATCTTTTTTGGCTCTTAATTTTTGCTGAGAACATGTGTAGTTTGATGTATTAACCTTTTCATTGCGTTTTCTCCACACTTTTTTAAGGGAATATTTCATGCAAAGTACCACCATACTCTCTGTTTAACATAGAGTGAAATAAATGTAGTTTCTCCCTGTAATTTTCATCATTGCTACCTTGTGTGTGTTTTTTTTTTTTTTTGCATGTAGTATTACTAATCTTAATCCAGCACCCCCGTACACATTCTTTTTGAATAAGTAATAGGCTTTCTCATTTCAGTTTATTATAGGAAGTAGTGAGAATATGTCAGACTTCACCTATGTGGATAATGTTGCACATGCTCATATCTGTGCTGAAGAATCTCTAAGTTCTCAAATGGTTTTTGCGTCTGGAAAGGTATTTTTAATTTTTAGTGTGCTGATATTTTGCTCTCTTCTCTTTCAAGAATTAGGAAAGGCTACCTACAACTGAAATTTTTGTAGGTCTTTTTCATCACGAATCTTGAACCAATGAAGGTTAGGGATTTTGTACCCCTCGTATTGGAGAGCTTCGGTTATCAGAGGTACTGAAGCCCATTCTGGTTACTTGATCTGGTAGAATTTGCAGTAGAAAAATATTAGTTCTTCATTGGATGCTTATTTTTCAAATCCATCAATTATCTGATTCTATATTGATTATATCTTATTGTGCAATAAAAGTTCAAATTTAGACCTGCAAACTGTTCCAATGAATGTATGCTGCACCACGAAGTACAAGAGATTGAGCAGATGCATTGGCATTAATAAACTACTTTATGCTCTTACCTCATGGAATTGATGTCAGAGAGCAGGCTAATTCGTTTCAGAGCCATGAGTCACCAATTGCATTGTCAATATTGATTTCCAAGTATCTTGTTCTTTTGTAAGTTGTTTAATGAGTATTATTCATTTATTTTCAAATTTTGAACTTTATGGGTAGGGGTAAGGACTTTCATCAATCAATTTTTGCCCCTTATTTTTCTATCTTAGACCAAGTTGCATTGTCTTGTATTTGGAGATGTACATTGATTTGCAAGAAATTCATTAATAGAAAAGAAAGTACACAACTTTGTAGTGCTAGTATCTCTTTGATTACATGAGTGAGTAATATAGAATATAATAAAACTAAAGAACTATTTATTCATTCACACTGCACACCTAATAAACCAAACCACAAAAAGAACCGTCTGCATTGACAGGGCTGCAAAGTATACCACCGTGTCCCAAAAGTATTTGATAACGACTGCAAGTTCTCAAGAACTATGTGATTTTCTAATGTCAAAGACCAAGTCATATCCTCATAGTTCAAGGATGATAGATTCTTCAAAATTAGCAAACATGCTCTCCTCATAATTCTCCAGGGGAAAGCACTGTGCAAGAGAAGTCGTGAATGTTCCATTGATTTGTTTCTAGATGACACAGCAGCAGGGGGCAAGGCCTCACAAGGTCTTTTGTGCTTGTAAGTATTTAGTAGGTTAATTTTCTTAAAGGACTGTTCATTGTGTTATATTCTTCACCTAGTACACTATAACAACCTGTTGAATTGATCCATGAGGATGTAAGGTATAACAATGCATCCCAAAAGTAATTTTATAACTGGCACAAGTTCTCAAGAGTACGTCATTTCTCGAAAGCCAAATAGATTAAATAATTTCCATCACAGTGCATCTTCTCAATATTTTACTATATTTGTGACGTAGAACATAACAAGGGAGGGGAGGGGAGGGGAGGGGAGGGGAGGGGAGGGGGACGAAGAAAAGAGATTGAGGAAAAATATATATTTTCTAATTCAATAATAATAATAATGTTGTTTTCCAATTGAAAAATTTAAATCCCTTTTTATATAATATAGTATTTAACTCCACGGGAATTTCTAACCGATAACAATGAATAAAATAAAATCTTATACGACTCTGCTTGTTTTGCCTGGAGTAGACTTTTAGTTGTTTTTCATCATTTATTCCTTGGTAGAAAGAAATCGAGTCCGACGTCGAAACTTGGAACTCTTCTTCGGCGATATATGTATCTTCAGTTGGCAGACGATCTTTTCACTTAACTAAAAATCAGCAATAGCCATCCTCCTTAGAAGCAACATACTGATCATTGAGTTATCTCAATAATGACATCTCTAGGAGTTTGTGTCATAGTAGGAGCTTGTGGAACTAGAGGAGACTGGACTGTAGAAATAGATGAAGGTAACACTGGAGCAACAAATTATTTTCTTGAGGCTGATTTTTTTCTATTCAACTGTTGCTATTCTTTGATTTTGTATTTATGATGGGTTGCTGGCTATTTATAGGGAGGCATTGGCAGTGGATGAGTTAATGGATGAAGGCTTGGTTTGAATTGTGGATAGTGGTTGCTGCGGTAACGTGTGTGAGTAGTAATTTGGTCATAGGAAAATATCAAACTCTAATCAAACTAATGTAGTACGTAACAAGAAAGAAAAGAGAGAGAGGACGAAGAAAAAATATAAGGAAAAATATGTATTTTCTAATTAAATAATAATATAATGTTGTCATACAACTCAAAAACCTAAGTCCCCTTTTATACAACATAGTCTTTTAACTCCATGGAACTTCTAACCGATAACAATGGATAAAATATAACAATTTTTTGAATAAAATAAAATAAAATCCTACCCAATCAAATGATAAAATCAAATCTAAGTGAAATCTATATTTTCTACTTGTTTAGCTTGGAGTAGATTGTTAGTTGTTTCCATCACCTTGCCCCAAAGCCCTGAGGAAGAAGTTCTGTTAAAGGAGCAAGAACGACGATAGATTTTCTCCATAATTAGCAAACTTGTTCTCCCAATAATTCTCAAGTGAAATCAAAGTGCAAGAGAAGTCATAAATGTGTTTCGTTAATCAATGTTTAGAAGGGCTTAATAGGGTAACGAGTGTGAGCTACAAGTTAGACTAATAAATAATTCAAAAAAATATAAAACTACTAAAATAAAAATAAAGTAATAATAAATCATAAACTATCTTAAAATATCCATTATAAAACAAATTAAAAAAATTAAAAGTTTAGCAAACAAACATATAAACAAATCAATAAAAGAAAAGAAAATAGCCCAAAAAGCTAAGGCCAGTGGTAGAATTTCTGGAAAATGCAAGATAAACGGGCAAACGACTAGTCTTAAGACTTAACCTTGCGGCAAGCCTACGTAAATTGAGGTGTAAGCCTTTAAAATGGCACTTAAGGGACGGGATTCGAGGTTTTTTATGCTTGTCAATAAATATTCATTGATGTCATTTTCTTGTGGACCTTTCACTGTGCTATATCCTTTAACCTTGTGTTGGACATCTCGTAATTATGGAAAAGATTATTTGGTATATTTGATTGATTGTAGATTACTTGGTAGATTTTCTATATTTAGGAAATTATATTCTATGTTTATTTCTTTCTTTTTTTCTATTTACCCCTTTGTATTATAAATAGGGCAGATTTGTACTATCAATATATACAATAAAAACTTGTTTCAAATCTTTGTCTCTCGAATTCTATATGGTATCAGAGCTAGGTTCGTCCAATCCCGGCCAACCATGACAGAATCATCCAACAAAGAGTCGGAAACAACAAATAACCTCTATAGCGAAATCGAGGTCATCTCCACTATGAGTTCGAACGGAGCAGAAAACTCGTCCTTTCAACTCATCGTGGAAAAATTAAATGGAAGAAATTATCGAGAATGGGCTCAATCCATCAAATTGGTAATCGACGGCAAGGAAAAACTGGGATTTCTTACTAGCGAGATGAAGAAACCCGAAGCCACTGACGCCACCTCTTTGCAAAAATAGAAATCAGAAAATTCTTTAGTGATAGCTTGGCTCGTTAATTCCATGAAACCCACCATAGGGAAAACCTATTTGTTCTTGCCAACTGCAAAAGACATTTGGGATGCTGTTAAAGAAATTTATTCAGATTCTGAAAATTTCTTCCAAATCTTCGAAATCAAGACAAAATTATGGCAATTAAAACAAGGAGAAAGGGAAGTCACCGATTATTACATGGAGATGTGCAATCTTTGGCAAGAATTGGATTTGAGTAGTGAAGAAAATTGGGAATGCTCGGCTGACAGTGCAAAATTCAAGAAACGACTTGAAATAGAGAGGGTCTTTGAGTTCTTGGCCGGACTAAACCGTGAGCTCGACGACGTGAAGGGGAGGATTCTTGGCCGGTGACCTTTACCTTCAACACGAGAAGTTTTCTCCGAAGTCAGAAGAGAGGAGATGTGTCGCCTGGTGTTGATGAAAGGAGATCCACCCGTTTGGCCTATTAGGCCTGAGACTTCGGCTCTATTATTCCACAAATCTAACACTCGTGGGCCTGATTCTCGTGGGCCTGTTTTTAATTCTCATGGGCCTGATTCTCGTGGGCCCGATTTTAATTCTCGTGGGCCTGGAGTTGCGTTTAATAATCGTGGGCCTGGTGTTGTTTTTAATACTCGTGGGCCCAGTCATGACTCTCACGGGTCTCAAACTGGATCAGGCCCAAATACAAGAAGGCGTCCCTATTGTGACCACTGCCGTAAACCCGATCATACTCAGGATATATGGAAAACCAACAGATTGGAAACCGAGGCAGAATAATAAAACTCGAGGATACCAAGCTACCCTTGATCATCAACTAAAAAGAAATCAAGATGTTGTAAAAAATTCTTCGGAAGGAGCATTTAATCCCGAGCAGCTAAATTAACTTTACAACATATTCTCTAGTCTCCAATTAGTTGGTCAATCCTCAACCTATGTTTCATCCAGTTCACTGGCCCACAAAGGTAATTTTGTCGCTTTAAGTACTGTCTCTTAAATACTTTGGATTTTCGACTCAGGTGCTTCAGATCACATACTGATGTGCACTCTCTTTTCTCGTCATATTCTCCTTGTGCTGGTAATTTTAAAGTGAAAATTGCAGATGGTACACTATCAGTAGTTGCAGAAAAAGGGAGGATTAAAATATCCGATTCTATAATTCTAGAGTCTGTCCTTCATGTTCCAAATTTATCATGTAATTTATTATCTATTAGTAAATTGACGAAAACATCAAATTGCTCAACTACTTTTTTTCCCACTCATTGTATTTTGCAGGACCTATCATCGGGGAAGATGATTGGCAGTGCTAAGGAGTGTGATGGACTTTACTACCTTGATGCGGCTAACGTGAATAAACGACATCAACTAGCTGTTTGTGATTCTGCTTCTATTTTTAGAGATAGTAATTTGTTGTTATGGCATTTTCGAATAGGTCATCCCAATTTTCAATATATGAGACGTTTGTTTCTTTCTATTTTTTCGAATAAAACTGTTTTTGACTTTCAATGTGAATTTTGTGAACTTGCAAAACATATACGCACATCATTCACGACGTCCAAATATCAACCCTCCAAACCATTCGCTCTAATTCACAGTGACTTGTGGGGTCCTTCTCGAAATCCAAATCGCACTCATACAAAATGGTTAATCACTTTCATTGATGACCACACTCGAGTTTGCTGGATTTACCTGCTAAAAGAAAAAAGTGACGTTAGTCAAATATTCATAGAATTCCACCAAATGATTCAAACTTAATTTCAAACACAAATTCAAATTTTGCGAACCGACAATGGCACTGAATACTTCAACTCTACTTTGGGGAATTACTTTAAACTACATGGGATAGTTCACCAAAGCTCATGCGTTGACACGCCCCAGTAAAACGGGGTTGCCGAACGAAAAAATAGACATCTTCTAGAAGAAGCCCGTGCCCTGATGTTCACAACAAATATGCCAAAAAATTTCTGGGGTGATGCCATTCTAACATCTACATATCTTATCAATAGAATGCCTAGTCGGGTTCAATCTTTCAAAACACCTCTCGAAAAACTTCATAAATTCTTTCCTACCTCTCGCCACATATCTAATTTATCTCCTAAAGTATTTGGATGCACCGCGTTTGTTCATGTCCATGTCCATGTCCATGCCCATGCCCATGCCCGGAACAAACTAGATCCTAGAGCAATTAAATGTGTTTTCATCGGATATTCCCCGACCAAAAAAGGCTACAAGTGCTATGACCTATCACAAAAAAATGTATTTGTTAGCCTTGATGTCACATTATTTGAAAACACCCCTTATTTCCAAAAAACTTCTCTTCAGGGAGAGAATAGGGAGGAAGGTCACTTTTTGGACTTCGACCTCTCCCTATCTTGACCCATTTCAAATTCTAAATCTGACCCAAACGAACATTTTAACTCTGGAAGAGAGGTTGAAAAAACAAAATGGCAAAGAAATGATTGTTTATTCACGAAGGCCAAAATTAGGGAATGGTGAAGACCTCACACCCGAGACTCCAAATGAATTCGACCCGATGATAGCTCCTAATTTCCTTGAGTCTCCTTCCAAGTCAGGTAATTCTGAGTCTTCTAGTATAAATTTACATATTGCTCTAAAAAAACAACCCCGGTCATGTATTCTTCATCCGATCTCAAAATTTGTGTCATATAATACCCTATCTAGTGGATTCCGTGCTTTTATCTCTAACCTTGACAGCACAGAAATTCCAAAGAACATTCAGGAAGCATTGGAGGCTCCGAAATGGAAAGATGCAGTAATGGAGGAAATGCGAGCATTAAAAAAGAATGAAATTTGGGAGGTGGTAAATTTACCTAGAGGAAAGAAACCAGTTGGATGCAAATGGGTCTTCACAGTGAAGTATAAAGCTGATGGAACAGTGGATCGATATAAAGCACAACTTGTAGCAAAGGGATTTACTCAAACATTTGGAATTGACTACACGGAGACGTTTGCACCAGTAGCAAAACTAAATACCGTCCGAGTACTCATATCATTGGCAGTCAGACTGGTCTCTTCAACAACTTGATATAAAGAATGCATTTCTGAATGGCAACTTGGACGAAGAAGTCTATATAACATTACCACCGGGCTTCTGTAAAGGGGAGGAAGAAAATCAAGTGTGCAAACTCAGAAAGTCAATTTATGGTCTCAAACAATCTCCACGAGCTTGGTTTGACAGATTTGCAAAAGTAATAAGAAGTCAAGGATACAAACAGGGACAGTCTGATCATACTATGTTTTATCACCAGACTATAGATGGGAGGAAAACAATCCTTATCGTATAAGTGGATGATATTATCCTAACAGGGGATAATGTAGTTGAGATGGAGAGATTAAAGAAAACGTTGGCCAGTGAATTTGAAGTCAAAGACCTGGGACAAATGCGATATTTCTTAGGGATGGAAGTAGCAAGATCAAAAAAAGGCATTAGTGTCTCCCAAAGAAAGTATATCTTAGACCTTTTAACTGAGACCGGTATGCTAGGATGCAAACCAAGTGACACTCCTATTGAAACAGGAAAAAGGTTGGAGGATGTTGGAAAACCTGCTGAAAAGGATAGATATCAACGATTAGTGGGGAAGTTGATCTACCTATCACACACAAGACCTAACATTGCATTTGCAGTTAGTGTGGTAAGCCAACACATGTATTCACCAAAGGAAACTCATATGGAAGCTGTACAAAAAATCTTCAGATATCTCAAAGGATCCCCAGGCAGGGGATTATTCTTTAAAAAATGTGAAAATAAAGAAGTCAAAATATTCACATATGCAGATTGGGCAGGTTCATCAGAAGATAGAAGATCGCTACTGGATACTGTATCTTTGTAATGGGAAATTTGGTAACTTGGAGAAGTAAAAAACAAAATATAGTAGCTCGAAGCAGTGCTAAGGCTGAATTTCGAGCAGTAGCTAAAGGAATTTGCGAAGGTTTATGGCTAAAGAAACTTTTGGAAGAACTACATGTCACATTAGAGTATCCACTCAAACTTTATTGTGACAATAAGGCAGCTATTAGCATTTCTCTTAATCCAGTACAACATGACCGAACCAAACATGTAGAGGTGGACATACATTTTATTAAAGAAAAGGTGGAAGATGGAGTCATTTGTGTTACATATATCCCTACAACAGAGCAAACGGCAGATATCTTCACCAAATGACTACCCCGACAGAGTTTTGATGGTTTCATTAGCAAGTTGGACATGATTAACATCTATGATCCAACTTGAGGGGGAGTGTTGGAGATCTCGTAATTATGGAAAAGATTATTTGGTATATTTGATTGATTGTAGATTACTTGGTAGATTTTCTATATTTAAGAAATTATATTCTATGTTTATTTCTTTCCTTTTTTCTACTTACCCCTTTGTATTATAAATAGGGCAGATTTGTACTATCAATATATACAATAAAAACTTGTTTCAAATCTTTGTCTCTCGAATTCTATACCTTGTAAAAACATTATACTTAAAAAAAATGCTTTAAGAGGGAAAGTGGAAGTAATTTTTGATTGGATAAATTAAGAGAGATTAATTTCTTCTCTCCTAGTATATTTCTCATGTTTGCTCTCCACATTCTCCACTTTCCTCCTGTTATATGTATTTTATTCTTTGCAGTTACTATCTACATGCATTATATTACCAAGTCCTTGATGAGTTCTGGAGATTGTGTTTGACCTATTATGCCCCTCTGCTTCCTTCTCTTCAATATTGGGTGCAGGTTGTTGCCTTTGATGATATTTCTGGACTGCTTATATTGCCTGCCAATTGTTTTACTTTGTTTGATGTTGCACTTTTATTGTTCCATCTATCGGCTGATTAATATTACTTTTTTGCTTGCGGCAAGCTGCAAGGTATAGTAATTTAATATTGTTTGCAAAATGATATTCTCTTCTAATCTGGTTGCAGGCCTATTTTCAATCTTCCTGCTTGGGTGATTCATTATTTTTGTTTGCTTGTGAAGCTGATGCACTTGAAATTGAACTCTGAAAAGATTGAGCGTTGCATGTTGATTTATGACGTTGCTAAATTAGTTTCACATACAAGGACATTTAGCTGTTCTGCAGCTGAGACACATCTTGGATACTCACCCGTTGTTTCCTTGGAAGTAAGTGTCTGTGTTTCAATCTTGATGTTTCATATAAAGTCTCCTTTTATAAAATAGAGCAATTTTTTACCCTGATTATACTCTTGCTTGTTCACTTTTGGAGTCACCAACTAGATCTGAGGAGGATCTCCTGCTTGGATTTGATTATAGTTTGTTTCTCATACCATGCCGCAACTCGACTTGTGACTTGTCCAGGTCATATTGAGGTTAAATCCAACTACTTGAAAGCAATGCACGGAAACATACCCATCATATATATGATCACTCAAATATCAATTGAAACAGTAATTAGAGACTTGAATACACATTAGATTTGCAAGTTCTTCAAGATGTATGCATGCACATGTTGTATAAATCTAACTTGGAAGAGTTTCTTGTAATGACAAGTGCCAGATGGGACTTTTTGGGCATATCTCCAACAACTCCTATTTGTTGAGAAGTTTATCCTCTCCATTTTTCCAAGTTTAGGATTGATCACTTGACTCAGAAACAGAAGCACGGAAATTGATTTTGCAGTGGAAGAAGAGAGAGAAACATAAGCTGTTAGAAAGATCATTGTTGATGCAGGTGCTGTAGATGCATGTACTTGGATTGGAGTAGCAATTTGTCTGAGAATGGGCCAGACATAAAGATGTAGATGCTGGGTGAATACATTGATGAAGGTTGCTCTTGTATCTGGGGTGTGGATGTTGAGTGCAACCATGTATATATGTGCGTGTGTGTGATAGTGTGTGAGATATAGCCTTAGTTTTATCAAAATTAGAAACTACAATGACTTTTTCGGTTTCGTACCTTTTCAGAGTATAGCATTCTGTGATGAATAGTTTCTGTTGCAATTTTAGAAAAATATTTTGTGAAAATATTTTATGCAATTTGAGGAAGAACATTTGAATTTTTTTCGTGTCAATCGTTTTACGGATTGCAATAAAGTCTTAGTGCCTACAATTTGCAATACTATTGGCACATTATCCCCCATTCTCATGGTAATGTATCATCTTTGCTTAGGCTGCCACCATGACCACTGTAAACCACTGTTATTACCCTCCAAAACCACTTCCGTGAACTACTTCCGACCACCATTCCTCACCAAATGGTTGGCAAATGTTTTTTATTACATCAAATAAGCACAATAAAATGATGAAGAATACTATTTTAGATATAATTATCGTCCAGAGTGGAATATTTTACTGACACCAAAATGAGCCGTCATTTTTGAAAATAATACATACACAAGTGTTTGCCTTGACCTTAAATGAGATTATTCAAGGTTGGTTCATTTGTTATACAAGTCGATTTATTGAAGCTTTATGTCAATTTGTTTTTTGAATGAATGAGCTGCTCTTCGAGTTGTTTGTGAGTTAATCAAGTTCATCTTCCATAGGATTGACACTAGGTGATTGGAAAAAATAAATCCACTTGGTTGGAGACTTCGTAAATCCAAGGTTATCATTCCCTTGCTTTGCACAACCTAACAATAATTATGAAGCTCAACAAGAATAGTCTAAGCGAGTGGCTCATCGTGATACCTTAGCGGATGGGTAGAAAGATTTGTGATACTTAGCGCGACTCAGGGAAACTAAAGGTTATAGAAAATATATACCAATCCTAAAGACCGTGAAATAATCATCTTAGGGCTGATCCTTTTGTTGATGGGTGCTCCCATTACACGTTTGAAAATTTTCCTATTAAAAGAATTCTAGGATTGTCATTCTTAACTTTTTCTGCTGTTAAGTCTTCTTTTCCTTTCCCCATTGTCACTGTTTGAATTTCAATTTTTGTCGTGTGTATTGCGTTTGGGAACTTCATTGGGCAAGTCTGAATTAGTAAATATACACATTAGATATCAGATATCTTTTGAAGTGGAGGGTGTCAATTATCTTAATTAGCTTTGTTGTTGAGTTCATCCAGTTAATAATCTTTTGGTTGAAACTAAAGAGTGATGCTGAAATTGGATTCAAGTGCAATTTGCTTAATATTGTCAAACTACTCTGTGCTATTATGGAAGTTCTATCTGGATTTCTTAATTGTTCCAATAAATTTTTTCCCTGTGATTCGATTGTGCCAGGTGGAAGGGCTGTCGCTCAGTAAATAGAAGTTACTCTAGGGGGATAACATGCTAATTTCTTTTCATAGTCTTGGCTCAAAATTAAATATGGAAATTGTGACACAGGAAGGTGCCGCATTAACTGTTGATTCATTCTCTGCTCTAGCCAAAGACTCGCCTTTGAGGAGATACAATGACCCTGATGAGCCATCGAAAGTGGATAAGCTGTTAGGCAGTGGGAAAGGTTAGTGTGTTTTTCAGCGGCTTTATCTTATTTTTATTTTTGCTATGTTACATTTCTTTAATTGCAAAGTTAATTATAAGCTCGAGCACGTGTTGGGAACTTGAACCCGTTTGACCTCGATAGGTTTGCTCTTGAGGATCTATATCTTTCTGTGTATAAGCAGCTTCGCACTATCACACAAGTCCTTTCTATCAACATCTAGGCTGAATAATGCTTACTAATTTTTCTAGACTAGCACTTTAGTTTTGTAGATTCAAAATTGTACTGTAAAGCAACTCAAGTTTACCCCAAATGTGGTCAGTGAGAGATTTATCCAAGTCATCTATCTCATTTGAATATGGATATACAAGACATTGCTTGTGGCCATTATCCTTGACAATTGGTTGTATAAAACTGAACCTCATGACCTCAATATACGAGTATCGAAAGGCACATCCATATCAAGGAAAATACAAGTAGAATCTGTCAGCTGCATAGTTCGAAATGGCTGAATGCTACTGTTGACATTTTATTCTCTCTCTCTCTCTCTTTGATGTTATAGAAAAAGAATAATTGAGTAATGCGTTCTGTTTTTCATTTCAGTATGACATTTTTTTATCGTACTGCAGTTGCAGATATTCTGCTGTGGAGAGATGAGAAGAAAACATTTATTTGTTTCCTTTTGCTGGTTCTGCTTTATTATTGGTTTTTCCTTTCTGGGAGAACGTTTATAACATCAGCTGCTAAGCTTCTGCTGATGATTATTGTTTCGCTTTATGGATATCGTATGCTACCAGCAAATATGTAAGTATGGCTATGAGATTTTCTTTGGTAGATGACGATAGTATGTATTTAGATGGATGTCTTCACGTGCTTGTTTTCATAATAATTTACATGGTCAGTTCTTCTGGAAGATTAAAGTCTGTTAATGGAAAGAAGAGAAAATTTCGACTTTCTACAGCTTCTTCTCGAATGGAGTTGGGCAATTGCTGTTTTCTTTTTTTATATGTTCTGGCTTTGGGGCTTTGTTTTACTACTAGTTTTCATTTTAATAACGTGAGCCATTCAATCTGAGCATGCAGAAACATTTCTATTATGGAATTAGAATATCTTTGTTTCTAATTCTGTTCATGTAGCATGCTATTTCAAGTGAACAAGTTGTAATCTGGTTTGGTACATGGCATCAGTTATGTGCAAGCCTGATTGTACATCTATTCTATAATAGCAAGTTATATTTTACATTTTACAACGTAATCTTCTTTCATTTTGATCTATTTTGTGTAAAAAATTTGGTTCACTGACTACGATTATTTTCTACAGACGTAGATTCACATTTCCTCGAGTATCATCAACATGTTGTGAAGTCTCAAAAGTTGATATGAGAAATTCTTTTTTGGCCATGACATGTATGTGGAATGAACTGAGTCTTGTAACAAGGTTATTGGCCAGGGGAGAAGATTGGCGCACTTTCTTGAAGGTGCTCATTCAATGAAATTTGTTTTTAGATAGATATGTTACTGAGGTTATTTGATAATCTGACCTTGGTCAACTAAAACTCATTCCTTCCTTCTTTTTCCCTCCCTTTCCCATCCTCAATTTCTTGCTGTGGGATTGTGTATGTATCCTTATGAGGCAATTTGTTGAATGTGATACCATTCCTTGTAGCATTTAATGATGATTACAGAGCGCCAAAAAAAAAAAAAAAAAAAAAAAAAAAAAAAAAAACTGATAAAACATCACACAACAATTTACAGATTTGTTGTATGAAAGAGAATGAAATTTTTCTATGATGCATTGGTTTATTGATTAAGCATGTAGAATTTTTTTTCCTTATATATAGTTGTCATTACATAATCATTCATGTCCATTGTTTTACATGTATGTATTATGGTTACTTTACAAAAAGTATACTTCGTTTACTGTGAAATCTAAAGCTTTTTAATAAGACTAGACTTGGGCAAGTCCCTAATTCATGGGTTACTGAGAAGTTTCCTTCTTTTTAGTTATAGAGGAGCATGCCTCAAAGATGCTTACAAGCCTCGAGGTGATTGACTAGTGCCTTTCCTTGACATTACCTTTCAAACCCGTTTGTGTACTCAATTAATAGGAGAAACAATTCCAAGAATATGCTTTAAAGATGTTATTTTTGATTTAGTGTATTTTGGATTTAGGGAAGTGGAGAATAACCTCTTATTGATCCATTACAGTGTTTTATTACTCAAAGATCTAGTAACAGTATTTTGTTTGACCATTGGAATATCACTTGTAACTTCCTTTGACCACTATCATCTTCCCCCTTCCTGCCAACAGAAGAACATATAGAAATATTGAATGTTGTAGCAGCCTTGGCTGTTGGCTTTCCATGTTTGCAACACGTATGTAATGAAGACCATTTGTTAGTGGATGATGCTTAATCATTTATATGTTAAGATCCGCATTATATCTCTTTTAAAACTGTACTTTACCTTCGTGATTTGGATTCTCATGAATTTTCCATTTAATATTAAAGATGCAAAACTTCAAAGGGTCAGGAAATATAGTATTAGTTGATCGCAGTTTCCATGTGAAATTCTTACCCGACGTTTTAACATCTTCTAACTGATGCAGGTATCAGCTTTCTTGTATTTATGCAAGTTGATTGTTCCACATTTCTTGACCGTGGCCATTGGCATAGGTATGAATTCTCAATCACGACATGATGACGCTTGATGCTCCTCTACACAGTCAATTGATCATTTCTATTTGGGTTAAATAATTGCAGCATTAGTCCTTGCATTCACATTGTTCTTTGTGTATGAGCAATATGAGGAGGATATTGATGGGATGGCAAAGGTTGCAATCAGCAGTTTGAGGAAGACCATGATATCTTCTGCAAGGAATCTACCAATGTCTTTGACCTCGGTTTTACTAAATTGTGAACCTTTGAAAGAGAAGAAATCTTCCTAACTTTGTTTGATAATCGGCAAATAGAACTCCTGCAGCAGCTTTACGTGCCTAATTTGGATCGTTGATATTGTTTTCGGCTGTAGATATGTATTCTATAGCTTCCGGAGTTACATGGCTCACATGCCACATTTTATCTCGAGTAGGCTTTAGATGGAAGTGGTATTGATTGTGACTGCTAATGAAATTACAAAATAAATGCATTGAAATCCAGCTATGTATTGCTCATTTTTCCAATGCTGTTCAGATTTTCTTTGAAGTTAATGCTATATATGATCGGATTCACTTCAACTACTGTAATCTTGTTCCGATGTGGGATAATCCTCATGGGGAGCATTTCTGCCCCAGTATATGGTTTTGAATAAAATTATCATTTAGCTAGTGACAAATAGACTTGCTAGAAGACTTACCAGGGAACATTTTGCTGGCTTAAAGAGATTGATTGAAGCCTTTGAAAAAAGGGGCAAGTAATGTTGCTATTGTATTAGATATATTATGCCGAAAGCATATTATCAACTTTAGGTTATTGTGGTTCTGATGAGTAGATGATCTCCAGTTACAGATTGCTGGGGAATTTATTAAGGTACGTTGTCTACTTACATTTTCTTTCTTTTGACAATGTACCACTCGGAGTGTTACTTCTTTATAATTGGATTAATACCCGGCCTGGTTCTATTTCAAACAAAAGAAGCAGATGGAACATGGTACTCAGAGCCTGCAATAAATATATTAGGGGAAGTTGACTATGAGTCATGTGTAGGTGTTTTGTTTCAAATTAGGTCAAAATATTTTTCAAAATTACCATTAAGTCATACTCTTTAGTTATATTTTATATTAATCTTGAAATTACTATTGTGATCTACATTTAAACTTTAGATTAGCAACTTACGTGGCCACCATTTCTCCCGCGCCTCCTCGCTAGCTATTGCACGTCGTCGCTGGCGTTTCACAACTTGCCACCGACCACTCAAATTTTTCCCACTGTTTTTGTAAGTGATAATAGTATATTCACAATTTTTTTCTCTTCTTCTCAATTATGTAAAAGATAAAATTTTAAACTTTAACAACATGCTATTGTTATCAGATAATGACGGTGATTCTGAGAAGTGTTAGACATTCCTTGGATTGCAAAATTCTGGAAAAAATTGTTTTTTAAATGTTATTTTGTAGGTGAATTTAGTTTTTATGAATATTTTTTTTCTTATTTTTCTTGAATTTGGTTGTTTTTGTTGGAGATGTTTTATTTATTTATATAAGAACACAATTGAATCATTTTTTGGTCGAATAAAAGAAATTAACAATTGTTCACATACATCAACATTTTTATGTGTTTTAAGATACTACTGTCACACATTCATGTGTATTATTTGATAATGTATCATAGAAAATATATATTAATAAAACACTGTTAGAAAACAATATCAGAAGTACATTTGTATTAATATCATAATGACAATATCATACATAATAGTCTCTTATGGTCAAAAATAGCAAATATAACCAAGCATGTGCCTAGGTGAGCACAAATGTTATGTTTTAACAGAAATCAGAGCACAGTAACAATATTTTAATAAAACAGTATTACATTTGTATCAATATTATAATAATAGTATCATAGATAATAACACTGTATGGTTAAAGTTAACAAATATAACAATATTAGAAGCACATTATTATCAATCACACTCTTGGGTGATAACAAATGTTATGTTTTAACAGAAACTATAACACAATATCTAAATAAAACAGTATGATAAATAAAATTATCTTAATATATCAATATTATACATGACAATATCTTAATAAAACAGTATCACATACACAAACTACAATGCAATAGAAGAACATTATCATACATTTTGAATGAAAATAGTAACAATGATCTTGTATTACTAATGCAGCATTTTGAAACACTATCATTACTTCAACCATAAAACATTTAATTTTGAATGTGTGTTTGTTTGGTGGAGTTTAAAAGAAGTTTTTTGGAGATTTTAAAAAAAGTTGGTGAAATGTGTGATTGAAAATTGATAAAATATGTTGGTCATATGAAATATGTGGTTAAAAATAAATTTTGGAAAAAAAAGTTAATAAACATGGTCAAACATGCTATAATGTGATGAAAACTAGTGTAAAATATTAAAAGTAAAACAATATCAAACATTTTTTATAAAATACAGTATCTTAATAAAACAATATCATAGAAAAAAGCATCATAAAAAAATGATATCTTGTTTGAATTAGTGCTCTCTGCACTTGTAGGAGTACATTGGTCTTTTAGCGTTGAAATATTACTTTAATTAAATTAAGTTTGAGCCATATGACTTAAGAGCTCTTAAGTACATATTCAATGACCGTTCTTGAATTTATCCAATATATGACTCGTATTCTTGCTCCTTGTGCAATGAAGAAATGGCCCTCAGGATGGGACTTTACTTTTCTATAAGAAATGGCTCCCTGAACGGACTTTTTGCACTCTTTTGAAATATTTTAAATATTTCTATGAAAATTTTGACTAAACAAATCAACTGTACTACACTAAATTCAATCGTACATAGGTCGATGTAGTATTTATCTTCTCTTCTTCATCGCATTCTGGCACCTGTGATCCAATAAATATGAGAGCAAGACATGGTGTCAATTACTTCATCACATTTATAGGTATCTTTATACCCAATAGTCACATTTTGTCGTAAGTCAGATGCTTTGGATTGCTTTAGACAATTTATGAAATTGGTTGAGAATCAAACAAGAGATCAATTAGTAAAACTTTTAGTATTGCCAGTCTGCATATTAGTATTTATCTAGAAATTTAAAGAGTGATATGGTGAAAAGAGTATTCAAACGCAGCTAACGATTCTTTGTGCACTGCAATAAAAATGTATAGCAAAAATAAGAAATTGTACGCTATTACATTAGATATGCATAGGTCGATGAGGGGCTAGCCAACCTCCCTCTATATTCTTGAGAGGATGTTTTATTGACTCTGCGTACCTTCAAAATCAATTTTCTTAATCATTTCATGAGTGATCAACAGACCAATAGACTGGACTATTGACGGCAATGTGGTTCAACTAGTTATGTTCACACTAATTCTCACTAGCATGCAAAGTTATTCTATGAAGGGGTTGTTCGTCCCTTGGTAGAAGGAGATATGTTTTAAATCCACTTGCCATAGCTTCCCAAGTGACGAGGTATTGACCACTTCATAATTTCACGCTTGGTTTAGCACAACCAACATTTTGATGTTTTTCTTCCTTCGTCGTAAGACGCCACTGTCCTCCCAACTTTTTCCCAACTCTAGCCTGAATCAAAATGGAAATTAAGAAACAGCACCGTCCTAATTTAGTTATGGAGTTTCCTGACCTGATGTACGACTGTAAGAGACATAATGTTCTCTCCGGCTGTCCTCCCCTTTTGAAGGTAAGGTTATCAAAAAAGAAAAGAAAAGAAAAGCCACACTAAATCAAAGAAAACAAACATGGGGTTATGGCTTAACAATTTAAGAAAGCCTTCCCAGATAACATTTCTCAACTCGTCTCTCTCCTGTGGTGCAGACTAAAAACTTCAATAACTATGCAGCAAAAATATTTTCTATAGTAGCATACCATTAGGTTCTCCTTCAAATAGTCAGCAAATACACAATGAAACACACTAATCAATTAGGAGATTCGTCAATGAAAGAATGTTCAGCATACCAAACAACACAAGAAAAATAACACTATCAACATCGCATTCCCATAGTTGACTTTGCACAATTGGTTTATCAGAAAATATAGTCTGGCAACTGCAGCGGGAACCGTGCTACTTCAACCTCAAATGGACTTCCTTTTGGATCTGCCAATCTGAGTAAAACCGAACATCAAATTTTCAGAAAACAAAAGCTAATCACCCATTATAGCAATTGTAACAAATCTCTTTCTTATTTGGCTTCAAAAAAAATTCAAGCTAACAGAAAGCACTGAAAGGCACTAAGAGAAAAAATGTCAAACACAACTCAAAAAACTGAGAGAGAAAACACTAAACCCTTTTTTTAACTTTTTCAATTCATTATGTAAGATGTCAAGCATACCTTCCAGGGACAAAAGTAAATGATCCTTCAACTGATCCTTGAGAAGATGGCAGAGGTGTGCAACTCTCATAAACAAATTCATCCTCACCAGGATTGAGTAGTGGAAACTGGAGTTATGTGATTAAGATAAACTCGAAATAAGATTCAGATGTAAGACTGAAAACGCAACAACATTAACTCAATGAATAGATACATTGGAAGTTTGTGTAAGTAGTAATCCTTTTCTTGATAAGACATATGGCTACATTTCTGTCTTCAATATTACTTGTGCAGCCAAAATGCACACATGTAACATTTATAAGACTCAACTACACACAAAAATTATGATGCATAAGCTATTCCACTAATACCATGTAATGTAGAGGAGGTTTTAGCAACATTTGTAATAGACCAGATATTGCACTCAACATGAGTATTTCAGACTTTGTCCCTAGTCAATATCAAGGACTCAGAATGGAATGATATGGCCAAATAGATCTGCTTCATGAATCCCCGGTAAAAGCCTTGAAGCATATTCAAATATAATAAAACAAATCTGTCATCCCATTATTTAGTTACTGGATCATTTTTATAATCAAGTCAAAGTAACACGAAAGCTAAGAATCAACAAGCTGTTAAGAACCAGTGCAGGAATGTGATTTGATCATCTTTTAGATTTAATGCTGTTTCATTTACGCCATCTATGCTCTGTAACCCTCTAGATGAAATCGTACAAATTTATTATTTTACTTGGTGTTTGTTTAATGGGTATGGAGTCTATTAAATAACTGGCAAACATCTTAAGATATATCCAATGTTAATTTTTCCACCTTTGACTGGTGGAAGAAAACAGAGAGAAAAGAGAACACCGAAATTGGGAGAATAAAGAATAGATGAAAGTTAATTCTTAAAATAATAGTCAATGCCAGAATTGCTCATCAACAATCTTCCTATTTAAAAGTAGTAAGTCCTAACGGGAACATACTAATAATTGTTACAAGAAAATAAATAAATTTTATCTAGTCTAACGTAGCTCTATGTTCGATAGAGGCTTGTGTGGACTAGGAACAAGTCATGGCAAAAAAAGAGAAAAGCAAGGTGTTGGAGGAAAGATGAATTATTAATTGTTGGGTACCTAAATTTTATTATAGGAAAAATATACCCTTAGTTTCTAACTTTTATGTCAATTTGATTCTCATATTATTATTATTACTTTTTTATAGTTTCAGTCCTAACTTTTTCAACTTTATAGTATTGTTGGTTCCTAATTGACAATTGGCCTACTTAATATTGAGAGATTTTTTTTTTTTTACCACAAGATGATTTCAATTGGACATTTTAAACTAAGAAATTGGATCCTTTTTTTCTAAAATCTAGGATATAGGGATATGGCTAAAAATGATCCAAAATTTAGACACTGTACCATGGATACGTGTTATAAACTTAAAATTACGTTAGAAATCTATATACTGATAATTTTAGAAACATTTTTTGGGGATACGTATATGTATATATAATTGTAAATTTATAACAAATTAAATTGCAAAATTGTGATACTTCATTTAAATTTCATTTCAAGTATAGAAATGTGATACTTCATTTAATGTGGAAGGTTAGGCAGAAATGATTAACCTTAAGTATCTCACAAGGAAAATCTAAGGTACACTTGAAAGTAACGTGGAAACCTTCCTTGGCTACAAAGGCATATGTCAACACAGTTCACTCCCTTCGCTCCCAACCCAAAAGTGCCTTAGAGAGAAGTTGAATCGTATTCTTCATGAACTCCCGGAGTAGACTTGGCAACAAGCTTGCTCTTCAGAAGTGAAAGTTAAGTAGGTTTATAATAATTGTCTTACATCCATGGGGACACTCATAGGTACTGCCTCACAAAAAGGTTCTCATACCAGTACCATATAGCTACACTCGCCCTAACAGAATATTAGCAGTATCCATCAATAGGACATCCCCATAAATGTTATCTGAATAAGGTCCTAACTTCACCGGAAGGTGTTTATCAGTAACATGCTTAAAAGTGCTACTGGAATTAAAGTTTATTCCATTAGTTGTTCATGGAACAGTAGACCTTTGATCTATTACCAGACCTAGTTAAGGAACCGGGACAAGATTGTCGAAAATTAACACAGGTGCATGCCTCACAGAGTAAAAACATTGGTATTTTCAATTTCCAAGGCTTTATGACAATTTTCCTCGATGCCTCAAATTGTAAATAATTTCATACTTAAATCTCAATTTTGAAACCATTTATGAATCTAGAAATGTGACTTTTGGAGCTTTATGATTGTCACAAAAATTAGCTCCAGGAAGCAAGCATACTCACAAATAGTGAAAGTACCTTACCTATGTTTCAAAAATTGATCCAACAATTTAATCAGTGATAGGTTGGTAGGTATTTTCCTTCCAATTAAGGTAAATTAAAATTGATTTAAAATTTGACTATATTACTCCTCTATCATATCCTTGAAAATGTAGATTCCGAATTCAAGTCAATGAAGTTCAGACTGCAGTTCCACAGGAATAAATGAATTGCATACCCTTCACATATATGAATCAAATCAAATGTTTCAATCACAGTTCAGCAAGACGAGTTTAGTCAGTCTACAAAAAGTGCACCAATCAATTCAAGTGTGACATCTTACATAACCAAGAGAAAATATTTGAAAGTCAAAATCAAGAAATCCTACCTTTCCTATCACGGCTTCTCCATTCACATTTGATATGATAGCATCATTAGCACGTATGCACCAGTGTCTCCAATACAACTGGCAAGAACTGAAAGTCATTGCATTGATGACACATCCACCAGGGGAAAGAGACAAGCGTATTGAATACACAAACAAAAACTTCTCTGATTCATCTTGAAGGTTACTGAGCTCAGGTACAAATACAGCAGAAGCACGGACCTGAAGTTGATATCTCAATTGTCAAATGATAAAGATAAGGAAAATGGAGTCAGTCCTAGACGCGAGATATGAGTAAATTGTGGGTAACAACAACAGATAATTGCTTGTAGAATTAAAGATTTATACAGCAAACTCAAAGTCTAAGGAGGCAGCAGAACGGCTATCACATATTGAAAGTTGAAATAGAATTTCTCGCATTGAAACAATCGGTTGAAAAATGAAGAAAAAAGGACAGCACGTGATATTACAGTGTCATTTATAACGTTTCTTCGTTGTCTTGTATCATTACAGGATGACATGCTACTATATAACGTATATTAGTCAAATAACAGCATAAAAAACACATGCTGCTACTATTCAAAGCATAGATTTTTTATGGTCTTCAGAAAAGAAGATTTTGGCAAGTTTAGAAATGAGAAACTGAGTCTTACAAGGAGTAATAGAATTGATTTCCAAGACCTTTTTCAACCTTTAAAATTTGATAATTACGTTGAATAGTTACAATCAAGAGGCACGCCATAGTAAACCTAAATTACAGTTAAAACATTTCTGTTCTTGACATAAACTACCTGACGTTCACTACAGCACTGAAAATTATCAACATTTTGTGAGCAAATAGTTATAGTGTTAGTTAATTTATGATGACAATAAGAATAAAGTAACTGAACCCCAACAAAATTCAAAAGTTCTACAGGCAAAACAGAAAACAGCACAAGATTATAGAGATTGTAAGTAGGAAGGCTTTGCTGTGGAAGCTACTCATACATCACCAATAAAAATGTACTATAACCTTCACAAATATGCTATAATTCACATAGAAACGAGCTTAGAATCAGAAGAAAAGCAACGCATATTGTGTACATAATCTACTTCTGGGGGTATACATTTGGTGAAATGCTAGGAGTAATGTTGAAAAAGTAAAAAAGAAAGAGAGAGAGAAAGATCAGCTCAAAGATTTCAGAATTTTATATAACTAGGTGGCCAATTGGTTAGCCAACATAATAACATGGAAAGAAAGACCACCATCATCTGAGAATTAGCTTAAGAAAATTTCTGGTCTCTTTTATATTAAGGTGACTTAAATTTTGCTTGGACCTTATAAGCACCTTTGAGAACTAGATACCTCAAAAGACTGCATGAGCCTTTCCAATTTGCAGTAACAATTAGAATCATTAAATCAAGCCCCATGGCACAAGAACATTAAATCAAGTAGCACTCCATTAAATTCCTCCCACACCACACAAGCAGTGGTAATCAACAATATAATAAATAAGATGGAGAAAGGGGTGGTTAGAATGGTAAAAAGCAGTACATCATGGTTAGCTACCTTGACGCCATTTGTTATAGCAGAGGAACATAGGGGAGATTGCTCCGGGAACAGATTGATGCTTCTGATTTTTCCTTCTCGGCGAACCTTAATAGTGCTATCATGCAAGCGACGGCCATGTTCTTCTAGCCATAATAGCATGGCGTCCTGTTGTTGAATACCTTTTGATTCATGCACTGAACTTATCGATGTATCTGGCACACAAGGAAGCATTTCTCCATTAATAGCAAGATTCCTCGTACCAACAAAAAGTTGACCAGTGCTACAGTTCAGGAAGAAAATCTTTTCACCGTAAGTAGCAGAAGCTGCAACAACAATATACTCAGATCTGCTGCTGAATCCTAGTTGATGCTTAATACCCTTGGTATCAACTATCACCTGACTTAAGGGCAACAGGAACACATTGACCAGGTGGTCATACAAAGAGTAGCCTCCCATGATACCCAACAAAGTTGAAGGAAAGCTTCCACTGAACTCTTCATTTAGTAGTTCTTGACCATCACAAAAACGGTAGAGAAGCCTGGTAGGAAGAGGCAGTTTTACTTTCAAAGAATTCTCAAACTCTCTGATTTCAGCTTCAGATGCCCCCTCGCGAAGCGTAGGCAAAACCTCTGGAAAGTTCACTGCTAACCAGCTTTTGAGTTTGCTCCAGCATCGTTTAACTCGTGTAACTAGTGACCATGGATACATAGCAAATGCTTCTCGCCATGCTTGATAAGCTGCCTACAAAGGAAAACCACATTGAGCTCTGATAGATTATCAAAACATCATAACTTAATATAAAACTTTTACTAAACAGTGAAAAATATTTGTATAGAAACGTAAGCAAGCGACCCATCTCAAAATTCAGCTGGATTATATATAGGTATCATTCAAGAGCTAGCTGTTCCATTATATAAACACCTTCGCCCCCAAATTGTTCTATATTATATGGCTTTTGAGGATAATAATGTGGGAATGGTGCTGAATGGCCGGGTGACCCGACCATTTTTTCAAAATGGGCGTTGGCCCATTTTGGTATGTAAATTACCAAATATAACCTTGCCTTCTTCCCCACTTATAACGATTTCAAATTCTGAAAAAGAGAAGATTTCAAGGTTAGAATCTAACCCATTTCAATGTTAAAATCCAACCCATTTCATTTATATAAGGAATTTCATTTCAAAGTAGAAATTCATCATTCTCCATCTTTTTTTTTTTAATTCACAGTAGAAATTGTGGATTTTGTAGAATAAATCATGAAAAAATGTATAAACCTGAGTATGAATTATGATTTTTACTTTAAATTCCTACAAATCTGAGTTGATTTGAGATAGATTAATTGATAAAATCAATTATAATTGTATAAATCTGCATTAACATAGTCTGTTAACACACCTCTTAACAGACCTTAGAGTCTAATAAGGCCAAATTTGGCCTTAATAGACCCTTGGGGTCGTGTGTTAACAGACCTTAGAGTCTAATAAGGCCAAATTTGGCCTTAACAGACCCTAGGGTCTGTTAACAGGTCTTGTTAACAGGCCCCAAGGTCTGTTAAGACCAAAATGGGTCTGTTAACAGACCAACAAGTCTGTTAACAGATTCGGGGAGTGTTAATGGTCGGTTAACGTCTCGTTAACCGATGGTTGTTAACTGATATTATAAAATAAGGGTATTTTAATCTATTCTACTTAAAAATGGCCTTTAAAACTTATTTGGTATAAGTTAGGTTCTTCAGCGATCCCAACTGTTTGACAAGGTCATTTCAAAAATTCACCCAGATAATAATTGGGTTAATATTAGAAACCCACACCACTGAACTTTACACTAAATTTCAGTTAAAAATTGGAATTAAACAAAGTTCAGTTGTCGGCGGTAAAATTAACACGATAAAAATTATCCCTTTTCTACCTCTGCCTCAACAATCCAGTGAATTAAAAGAAAAAAAAAACGTTCTCTTTTAGCATAATTTCCTAGTTTGAGCATCATCTCCACAAATATAAATATTCACCTTGAAAGAAGGAGTAGGGTTGCCGTGGGGATCAAGAGGCGAAGAGAGCTCGAGATCAGAGGAACAGAATTTGGCCCAAAGGGAGTCGTCGGAGGCCCAACCGTGAAATCTCTTTCCGACGCAGCTCACCGACGCAGCATCCGACGGACCCAATTTTGAGAGTATTATGTGCATCGCCAGACCCCCCACGCTCTCCAGTCCCATCTTTTTTTCCTTTTAATTTTGATTAATAGCTTCCGAGGAATTGCCGCCGGCCGATTTCCCAAGTTTCAGAGAATATTTCTCTCTAATTTTGATTAATAGCTTCCGAGAAAAAAACTATAATAGTTGTGAAATACTTTATACAATTTTTTAACAACATATTTTATTAATTTTTATAAACTTTATTACACACTCCTAACTTTTTGACAAAAATAAGAAAAAATTAATAGGTAAATTATATGGCAAAATTCTCTAATAATTGCACTTTTATTTTCAACCTTTTTTTCAAAACAATCGTGCTACTTGTACCACTTTCCTTTGCAGATTTCCTTTGCAGATCAAGTTAAAGATGCTAAAGAGGTGAAATGTGTAATGACTAAAATGTCCATCTACTTATTCTTGATCAAATTGTCCATATATGAGTGTAATTAATTCACCACTATAACAAAAACCGTGAGTTATAGGAGGAGGATTTGAAACAGAGCACAATCCATTAAAAAATGGTAATCGTCAGAGATAATAGACGGAGAAAACAGCTGGATTGTCGTCAAAAAATGTAACAGCACAGGTTAATAATGCATTTTTTTGACATTAAGAAAGCTCGGTGGATTATTCATGTGTTCTAAAATCCATAAAGAGCGCCATTTTCGAATTAGAGATTTGATTATTTCAATATAATATCAACTTATGTTTGAGTAAAAACTAAAATTGGAGTTCGTCTTTCTTGATAAGCTATGCATAAGTATAAGTTTTTCAGAATTCTTGATAAGTTATATTTGAGTAAAAGCTTGGATTTGATTTTCATAATTTATTTGTCATTTGTTTATAAAGATATCGTCTAGATTTTGAATTAGGAATTTTGATTTTAGAAGCAATATCTCCTTCCCCAAGTTGAAATAGCCAGATTTTCATTAACATATAAAAGGACCCAAGCATTTACCTGCGTCCATCATTGATGGATGTTGTCGGAGATGGAATATGGGCGCGGGATATGAAAGCTGAAAGGTAAAGGAGAAGATTTCCACGGCCGGTGGGTGGTTTCACACTATAGAGAAAGAGATTTGTGCAAGAAATAGAAGTCCAAGTTCCCGCTTTCTGACTTCAAGATAAAAGCTAAACATTGATTCAATCTCTTTTTTATTCAAAATCTCATGATAAATTGGTTTTAAGTGAAAATATATTTTCAGTGCTAGTTCATCTGTAACTTGGTCGGTAAGGATAGCTGTACAAATAGCATTTTTCTTTTCTAAATATTGTCTCAAACTTTTAGAAAATAGGCCAATTTTCTTCCTATTTGACCAACATATTAAAAAATTTAAGAAAACAGCACCGTCCTAATTTAGTTATGGAGTTTCCCGACCTGATGTACGACTGTAAGAGACATAATGTTCTCTCCGGCTGTACTCCCCTTTTGAAGGTAAGGTTATCAAAAAAGAAAAGAAAAGAAAAGCCACACTAAATCAAAGAAAACAAACATGGGGTTATGGCTTAACAATTTAAGAAAGCCTTTCCAGATAACATTTCTCAACTCGTCTCTCTCTCCTGTGGTGCAGACTAAAAACTTCAATAACTATGCAGCAAAAATATTTTCTATAGTAGCATACCATTAGGTTCTCCTTCAAATAGTCAGCAAATACACAATGAAACACACTAATCAATTAGGAGATTCGTCAATGAAAGAATGTTCAGCATACCAAACAACACAAGAAAAATAACACTATCAACATCACATTCCCATAGTTGACTTTGCACGATTGGTTTATCAGCAAATATAGTCTGGCAACTGCAGCGGAACCGTGCTACTTCAACCTCAAATGGACTTCCTTTTGGATCTGCTTCAAATAGTAGCATACCATTAGGTTCTCCTTCAAATAGTCAGCAAATACACAATGAAACACACGAATCAATTAGGAGATTCATCAATGAAAGAATGTTCAGCATACCAAACAACACAAGAAAAATAACACTATCAACATCGCATTCCCATAGTTGACTTTGCACGATTGGTTTATCAAAAAATATAGTCTGGCAACTGCAGCGGGAACCGTGCTACTTCAACCTCAAATGGACTTCCTTTTGGATCTGCCAATCTGAGTAAAACCGAACATCAAATTTTCAGAAAACAAAAGCTAATCACCCATTATAGCAATTGTAATAAATCTCTTTCTTATTTGGCTTCAAAAAAAATTCAAGCTAACAGAAAGCACTGAAAGGCACTAAGAGAAAAAATGTCAAACACAACTCAAAAAACTGAGAGAGAAAACACTAAACCTTTTTTTAACTTTTTCAATTCATTATGTAAGATGTCAAGCATACCTTCCAGGGACAAAAGTAAATGATCCTTCAACTGATCCTTGAGAAGATGGCAGAGGTGTGCAACTCTCATAAACAAATTCATCCTCACCAGGATTGAGTAGTGGAAACTGGAGTTATGTGATAAAGATAAACTCGAAATAAGATTCAGATGTAAGACTGAAAACGTAACAACATTAACTCAATGAATAGATACATTGGAAGTTTGTGTAAGTAGTAATCCTTTTCTTGATAAGACATGTGGCTACATTTCTGTGTCTTCAATATTACCTGTGCAACCAAAATGCACACATGTAACATTTATAAGACTCAACTACACACAAAAATTATGATGCATAAGCTATTCCACTAATACCATGTAATGTAGAGGAGGTTTTTAGCAACATTTGTTATAGACCAGATATTGCACTCAACATGAGTATTTCAGACTTCGTCCCTAGTCAATATCAAGGACTCAGAATGGAATGATATGGCCAAATAGATCTGCTTCATGAATCCCCGGTAAAAGCCTGGAAGCATATTCAAATATAATAAAACAAATCTGTCATCCCATTATTTAGTTACTGGATCATTTTTATAATCAAGTCAAAGTAACACGAAAGATAAGAATCAACAAGCTGTTAAGAACCAGTGCAGGAATGTGATTTGATCATCTTTTAGATTTAATGCTGTTTCATTTACGCCATCTATGCTCTGTACCCCTCTAGATGAAATTGTACAAATTTATTTATTTTACTTGGTGTTTGTTTAATGGGTATGGAGTCTATTAAATAACTGGCAAACATCTTAAGATATATCCAATGTTAATTTTTCCACCTTTGACTGGTGGAAGAAAACAGAGAGAAAAGAGAACACCGAAATTGGGAGAATAAAGAATAGATGAAAGTTAATTCTTAAAATAATAGTCAATGCCAGAATTGCTCATCAACAATCTTCCTATTTAAAAGTAGTAAGTCCTAACGGGAACATACTAATAATTGTTACAAGAAAATAAATAAATTTTATCTAGTCTAACGTAGCTCTATGTTCGATAGAGGCTTGTGTGGACTAGGAACAAGTCATGGCAAAAAAAGAGAAAAGCAAGGTGTTGGAGGAAAGATGAATTATTAATTGTTGGGTACCTAAATTTTATTATAGGAAAAATATACCCTTAGTTTCTAACTTTTATGTCAATTTGATTCTCATATTATTATTATTACTTTTTTATAGTTTCAGTCCTAACTTTTTCAACTATATAGTATTGTTGGTTCCTAATTGACAATTGGCCTAATTAATATTGAGAGATTTTTTTTTTTTTACCACAATATGATTTCAATTGGACATTTTAAACTAAGAAATTGGATCCTTTTTTTCTAAAATCTAGGATATAGGGATATGGCTAAAAATGATCCAAAATTTAGACACTGTACCATGGATACGTGTTATAAACTTAAAATTACCTTAGAAATCTATATACTGATAATTTTAGAAACATTTTTTGGGGATACGTATATGTATATATAATTGTAAATTTATAACAAATTAAATTGCAAAATTGTGATACTTCATTTAAATTTCATTTCAAGTATAGAAATGTGATACTTCATTTAATGTGGAAGGTTAGGCAGAAATGATTAACCTTAAGTATCTCACAAGGAAAATCTAAGGTACACTTGAAAGTAACGTGGAAACCTTCCTTGGCTACAAAGGCATATGTCAACACAGTTCACTCCCTTCGCTCCCAACCCAAAAGTGCCTTAGAGAGAAGTTGAATCGTATTCTTCATGAACTCCCGGAGTACACTTGGCAACAAGCTTGCTCTTCAGAAGTGAAAGTTAAGTAGGTTTATAATAATTGTCTTACATCCATGGGGACACTCATAGGTACTGCCTCACAAAAAGGTTCTCATACCAGTACAGCTACACTCGCCCTAACAGAATATTAGCAGTATCCATCAATAGGACATCACCATAAATGTTATCTGAATAAGGTCCCGTACAGCTACACTCGCCCTAACAGAATATTAGCAGTATCCATCAATAGGACATCCCCATAAATGTTATCTGAATAAGGTCCTAACTTCACCGGAAGGTGTTTATCAGTAACATGCTTAAAAGTGCTACTGGAATTAAAGTTTATTCCATTAGTTGTTCATGGAACAGTAGACCTTTGATCTATTACCAGACCTAGTTAAGGAACCGGGACAAGATTGTCGAAAATTAACACAGGTGCATGCCTCACAGAGTAAAAACATTGGTATTTTCAATTTCCAAGGCTTTATGATAATTTTCCTCTATGCCTCAAATTGTAAATAATTTCATACTTAAATCTCAATTTTGAAACCATTTATGAATCTAGAAATGTGACTTTTGGAGCTTTATGATTGTCACAAAAATTAGCTCCAGGAAGCAAGCATACTCACAAATAGTGAAATTACCTTACCTATGTTTCAAAAATTGATCCAAAAATTTAATCAGTGATAGGTTGGTAGGTATTTTCCTTCCAATTAAGGTAAATTAAAATTGATTTAAAATTTGACTATATTACTCCTCTATCATATCCTTGAAAATGTAGATTCCGAATTCAAGTCAATGAAGTTCAGACTGCAGTTCCACAGGAATAAAAGAATTGCATACCCTTCACATATATGAATCAAATCAAATGTTTCAATCACAGTTCAGCAAGACGAGTTTAGTCAGTCTACAAAAAGTGCACCAATCAATTCAAGTGTGACATCTTACATAACCAAGAGAAAATATTTGGAAGTCAAAATCAAGAAATCCTACCTTTCCTATCACGGCTTCTCCATTCACATTTGTTATGATAGCATCATTAGCACGTATGCACCAGTGTCTCCAATACAACTGGCAAGAACTGAAAGTCATTGCATTGATGACACATCCACCAGGGGAAAGAGACAAGCGTATTGAATACGCAAACAAAAACTTATCCGATTCATCTTGAAGGTTACTGAGCTCAAAGTCTAAGGAGGCAGCAGAACGGCTATCACATATTGAAACAGAATTTCTCGCATTGAAACAATCGGTTGAAAAATGAAGAAAAAAGGACAGCACGTGATATTACAGTGTCATTTATAACGTTTCTTCGTTGTCTTGTATCATTACAGGATGATATGCTACTATATAACGTATATTAGTCAAATAACAGCATAAAAAACACATGCTGCTACTATGCAAAGCATAGATTTTTTATGGTCTTCAGAAAAGAAGATTTTGGCAAGTTTAGAAATGAGAAACTGAGTCTTACAAGGAGTAATAGAATTGATTTCCAAGACCTTTTTTCAACCTTTAAAATTTAATAATTACGTTGAATAGTTACAATCAAGAGGCATGCCATAGAAAACCTAAATTACAGTTAAAACATTTCTGTTCTTGACATAAACTACCTGACGTTCACTACAGCACTGAAAATTATCAACATTTTGTGAGCAAATAGTTATAGTGTTAGTTAATTTATGACGACAATAAGAATAAAGTAACTGAACCCCAACAAAATGCAAAAGTTCTACAGGCAAAACAGAAGACAGCACAAGATTATAGAGATTGTAATTAGGAAGGCTTTGCTGTGGAAGCTACTCATACATCACCAATAAAAATGTGCTATAACCTTCACAAATATGCTATAATTCACATAGAAACAAGCTTAGAATCAGAAGAAAAGCAACGCATATTGTGTACATAATCTACTTCTGGGGGTATACATTTGGTGAAATGCTAGGAGTAATGTTGAAAAAGTAAAAAAGAAAGAGAGAGAGAGATCAGCTCAAAGATTTCAGAATTTTATATAACTAGGTGGCCAATTGGTTAGCCAACATAATAACATGGAAAGAAAGACCACCATCATCTGAGAATTAGCTTAAGAAAATTTCTGGTCTCTTTTATATTAAGGTGACTTAAATTTTGCTTGGACCTTATAAGCACCTTTGAGAATTAGATACCTCAAAAGACTGCATGAGCGTTTCCAATTTGCAGTAACAATTAGAATCATTAAATCAAGCCCCATGGCACAAGAACATAAAATCAAGTAGCACTCCATTAAATTCCTCCCACACCACACAAGCAGTGGTAATCAACAATATAATAAATAAGATGGAGAAAGGGGTGGTTAGAATGGTAAAAAGCAGTACATCATGGTTAGCTACCTTGACGCCATTTGTTATAGCAGAGGAACATAGGGGAGATTGCTCCGGGAACAGATTGATGCTTCTGATTTTTCCTTCTCGGCGAACCTTAATAGTGCCATTATGCAAGCGACGGCCATGTTCTTCTAGCCATAATAGCATGGCATCCTGTTGTTGAATACCTTTTGATTCATGCACTGAACTTATTGATGTATCTGGCACACAAGGAAGCATTTCTCCATTAATAGCAAGATTCCTCGTACCAACAAAAAGTTGACCAGTGCTACAGTTCAGGAAGAAAATCTTTTCACCGTAAGTAGCAGAAGCTGCAACAACAATATACTCAGATCTGCTGCTGAATCCTAGTTGATGCTTAATACCCTTGGTATCAACTATCACCTGACTTAAGGGCAACAGGAACACATTGACCAGGTAGTCATTTAAAGAGTAGCCTCCCATGATACCCAACAAAGTTGAAGGAAAGCTTCCACTGAACTCTTCATTTAGTAGTTCTTGACCATCACAAAAACGGTAGAGAAGCCTGGTAGGAAGAGGCAGTTTTACTTTCAAAGAATTCTCAAACTCTCTGATTTCAGCTTCAGATGCACCCTCGCGAAGCGTAGGCAAAACCTCTGGAAAGTTCACTGCTAACCAGCTTTTGAGTTTGCTCCAGCATCGTTTAGCTCGTGTAACTAGTGACCATGGATACATAGCAAATGCTTCTCGCCATGCTTGATAAGCTTCCTACAAAGGAAAACCACATTGAGCTCTGATAGATTATCAAAACATCATAACTTAATATAAAACTTTTACTAAACAGTGAAAAATATTTGTATAGAAACATAAGCAAGCGACCCATCTCAAAATTCAGCTGGATTATTTATAGGTATCATTCAAGAGCTAGCTGTTCCATTATATAAACACCTTCGCCCCCAAACTGTTCTATATTATATGGCTTTTGAGGATAATAATGTGGGAATGGTGCTGAATGGCCAAGTGACCCGACCATTTTTCCAAAATGGCCGTTGACCAATTTTGGTATGTAAATTACCAAATATAACCCTGCTTTCTTCCCCGCTTATAACCATTTCAAACGATTTCAAATTCTGAAAAAGAGAAGATTTCAAGGTTAGAATCTAACCCATTTCAATGTTAAAATCCAACATATTTCATTTATGTAAGAAATTTCATTTCAAAGTAGAAATTCATAATTCCGCATCTTTTTCTTTTAATTCACGGTAGAAATTGTAGATTTTGTAGTATAAATCATGAAAAAATGTATAAACCTGAGTATGAATTATGATTTTTACTTTAAATTCCTGCAAATCTATGTTGATTTGAGATAGATTAATTGAAAAAATCAATTATAATTGTATAAATCTGCATTAACATAGTCTGTTAACACACCTGTTAACAGACCTTAGAGTCTGATAAGACCAAATTTGGCCTTAACAGACCCTTGGGGTCTTATTAACAGGCCCCAAGGTTTGTTAAGACCAAAATGGGTCTGTTAACAGACCAGCAAGTCTGTTAATAGATTCAGAGACTGTTAATAGTCGGTTAACAGACTATCTGTTAACCGTCGATTAACCGATGATAGTTAACTGATGTTACAAAATAAGGGTATTTTAGTCTATTCTACTTAAAAGAGGCATTTAAAACTTATTTAGTATAAGTTGGATTCTTCTGCGATTCCAACTATTTGACAAGGTCATTTCAAAAATTCACCCCAGATAATAATTGGGTTAATATTAGAAACCCACACCACTGAACTTTACACTAAATTTCAGTTAAAAATTGGAATTAAGAGTGTCCTCAACTCATATTTGAATGGATTTGAAAAATTCACATAAATTTAGGTGTCCCCAATTCAGATTTTAATAGATTTCATTGAAATTTAGGTGTCCCCAACTTGAATTTAAATAGATTCTTTAGAAATCTAGGTGTCCCCAATAACTACTGAATTTCTAAAGATTTCATTAATTGATAGATTTTGACATATTTCAATAAATTTGGAACTATAATTATAATTACTAAAAATTTTAACAATTCTTGTTCCAAACCTCAAAATTTCAATTGATTTCTCTCTCTCTCTCTAACTTTTCACATACGATTTTACTGAAATTATTTTGTATCAATTGACTTTTTTTTTATCTCACAAACCTCTCACATTTCATATAAAATTTTATTGAAACTCTTTTGTACCAATTTGTAATTATTCATGTCTTTATTCTGTTTTTCTCAAAACGCTGCCCATATTTCCAACTTCATGAATTTTTTGTTTAAAATAACAAAGTTAGAAGTTTCTTTTAATGTACGATAATGTTATGGATTTTATTTTTTAATCACAATGCTATATTTTTAGTGATTTAGTCAGATATTATACTATTTTCTTAGCTTTTAAAAAAAAAAAATCCGTTTATACGCAATGAGTGGTTATAGTTAAAAAAAAAAATCACAAATATGAACTCTATTAACCTCTATAGTTTAGAAATCTTTAAAAGTTAAAACGTCTCGATACTCATTTTTAATATTTAAAATGTAAATTATATGTATCCATATATCATGAATTAGTTGTCATTTTTTTTATTTTTTATTTTTTGGCTATTAATCTAGTTTTTTAAAAAAGAAAATTTTGTAATTTTATGGTGAGTCAACGTTAATTTTAGAGCAAGTTTCTCGTCAAGACATAATTTGGCTTGAAAAAAAAATAGACTTGAAATGTTATGATGAAATTTTAAAGTTTTTTCAAAATTTATAGTGACACAATTGAGGAGATCAAAATATAATTTTTAATAAAAAAAACCACAAATTCAATGAAATCCATGAGAATCTATTTAAATCTATAATATAGAAATCTATTAAAATCTTATCAAATCTGTCCAATTCTATTAAATTCCATGAAATTTATAAGAATTTATAAATATTAAAAATTTTATTAAAATCTGAATTGAAGACACCCTAAACAAAGTTCAGTTGTCGGCGGTAAAATTAACACGATAAAAATTATCCCTTTTCTACCTCTGCCTCAACAATCCAGTGAATTAAAAGAAAAAAAAAACGTTCTCTTTTAGCATAATTTCCTAGTTTGAGCATCATCTCCACAAATATAAATATTCACCTTGAAAGAAGGAGTAGGGTTGCCGTGGGGATCAAGAGGCGAAGAGAGCTCGAGATCAGAGGAACAGAATTTGGCCCAAAGGGAGTCGTCGGAGGCCCAACCGTGAAATCTCTTTCCGACGCAGCTCACCGACGCGGCATCCGACGGACCCAATTTTGAGAGTATTATGTGCATCGCCAGACCCCCCACGCTCTCCAGTCCCATCTTTTTTTCCTTTTAATTTTGATTAATAGCTTACGAGGAATTGCCGCCGGCCGATTTCCCAAGTTTCAGAGAATATTTTTCTCTCTAATTTTGATTAATAGCTTCCGAGGAAAAAACTATAATAGTTGTGAAGTATTTTATACAATTTTTTGACTAACATATTTTATTAATTTTTATAAACTTCAGGATAATTATATTCACACTCCAAAATTTATTTGTTGCACCACATTTTAATTGTATTTAAGCTCTTCAATCTTATTTATTGTAACACTTATGTCATCAACTTTTTTTCATCGTTTTTTAATCCTCAATCTTCCATTAATCAGTACATCTTGTCTTTAATAAAAGTTCACATCTAAAAAATCCGTTTGTTAGAAGTAAAACTACTTATTTGCTAATCAAATATATATTTTTTAAAAATAAATAAATACAAAAGTGTGACAAAATATTTTTATCTCATTTCAAAGTACACAAAATAAAATATTTTAACAAAAATCATAATCAATGACAAGATGTGCTAATTAATTAGAAGGTTAAATATAGGAATTTGATGGAAAAAATATTAGAGACATAAGTATTACAATATGCAAAGATTGAGGATCTTAAATTTAATTAAAATGTGGTGCAACAAAGAAAAACTGTGGTGACAATATAATCACCCTAAACTTTATTACACACTCCTAACTTTTTGACAAAAATAAGAAAAAATTAGGTAAATTGACCGAAAACGTCCCTAACGTATAGATCCAGTGCCTAAATCATCTCTACCTTTCAAATTTTGGCAATTACATTCATCACCTATCCATGTAGTGCCCAAATCATCATTTTGGATGAAATCCATTCAAAATTCCGTTAAACCTTTGGGATTTTGGCGCAAATGATCCCTAACCTCTGTTCTTAGTGTGTAATTGGTTCCTAACATTTATGTTTTGACAAATAAGTCTCTAACCTATGTGTTTTAGTGCGAAATTGGTCTTTATGGGATAAAAAAAGACAAATATACCCTTAGTTTTAATTAAAATAAATTGTATGTGGATTCTTAATCATTCAAAAATGTACAAATAAGTCCAATATTTTAATTTTTTTTAAAAAAAATTAATGAGTATTTTTTTTGAATTAACACTTTAGTAATAAACATGTTAAATAAATTTATTATTCATAAAGAGCGCCATTTTCGAATTAGAGATTTGAGTATTTCAATATAATATCAGCTTATATTTGAGTAAAAATTGAAATTGGGGTTCGTCTTTCTTGATAAGCTATGCATAAGTTTTTCAGAATTCTTCATAAGTTATATTTAAGTAAAAACTTGGGTTTGATTTTCATAATTTATTTGTCATTTGTTTATGAAGATATCATCTAGATTTTGAATTAAGGGTTTTGATTTTAGAACACAGTGTTTGCATTTTGGAAAAATACGCCTGTGCTGTAGCAGCATCTCCTTCCCCAAGCTAAAATAGCCAGATTTTCATTAACATATAAAAGGACCCGAGCATTTACCTGCGTCCATCATTGATGGATGTTGCCGGAGATGGAATAATGGCGCGGAATATGGAAGCTGAGAGGTAAAGAAGAAGATTTCCACGGCCGGTGGATGGTTTCACACTATAGAGAAAGATTTGTGCGAGAAATAGAAGTCCAAGTTCCTGCTTTCTGACTTTAAGATAAAAGCTAAACATGGATTCAATCTCTTTTTTATTCAAAATCTCATGATAAATTGGTTTTAAATGAAAATATATTTTCACTGCTAGTTCATCTGTAAGTTGGTCTGCAAGGATTGCTGTACAAATAGCATTTTCCTTTTCTAAATACTGTCTCTAACTTTTAGCAAATAAGCCAATTTTCTTCCTATTTGACCAACATATTAAAAAATTTAAAAAAAAAGTAAAATTATTATTTTAATTTTGTTGTTAAAATATAGAAAGAAGAAAAATATTAAAAAAAAAAAGAACTAAAAATAATAATAATTATCTCAGAAAAAAAAAAAAAAAAACTATCAAACCACAAATCAAATCGAATTCATTAGTTTGAAACCATTGATACTTATAGTGTAACTCGATCCGATCCATTAAACATTTTATTTCATGAATTCTTTGGTCACTTTTATCCCATCAATGTAATCAAAATTCAAAATTGCATAATCAAAATCTTCATGCTAAGAAAAAAAATATTGCACAATTATACCAATATAAAGTAACAAAACTCAACAACAATTAAAGTTTCAGAAAACAAGACAACATGTTGTTTAAATAATGGACATTGATAAATTATAGTAACAAACGTATCTTAAAAATTATATCAAATTTAAGTAACTATATGCACTAGTAACAATAACAATGATTATTCGGCACCGTCTGCATCGCTCACATTATAATAACAAAGTGCAGTAACAACTATTATCGTTGCTGTAGTGTAATAACACAGATACTAACAATGACAAATAATAAGGTAAGTACTTATTATGAGATAATCATATTTGATTTATAACACAATCACGGGACATAAGTTGTTCAACAATTAGAACAACGAGTTTTTTTATACTGCAAACAATCTGTATATACATAAAATTCAAATCTTTGATAAAATATTGTAAAGTATCACTAACCAGTTAGCATTAACATTCAGTGGTAGTATCAAATGCACCTTTTTTTCCATTGTTAATCTGTCTTTAGACAGAAAAAATAATTAATTAATTAAATAAAAAGTTTAATAAATATTAGACATCTTGCCAGAACGTTTGACATAGAGACTGTCGTTCTCAAGTGTACCAAAAGAACTTATTTGAAAAATATAAAAAAAAATTAAGAAAGTAACAATTTTCCCAGTTTCTACATAAGCATAAAAACGGGCACTTATTTATTTAGATCCATCAAGAAGTTCATTACTTACTATATTTTGACTAAAATGAATCACATACAATGATTTATTTCCTTTTAATCGATAAGAAATTAATAATGAAGGTGAGAGACTTTAGACTTATGAGATAATAGAGGATAAAGTTAGAAATGAAGCAAAGTGAATATATGGTATAACTTTAATTATGAGCTTAATTGTAGGATTTTATGTTAATGATATTTTAAATTCATAATTAACTTAATAACAATCACACGTTGTAAAATAAATGAATGGATTTATATATAAATAAATAAAATGAATTATTTTACAACTGTCCAATAAAAAAATATGATGTATAGTAAAATTGATAAAAACATAATCTAGTAAAATTCAAAATCTTAAAACGAAGTAGGTAGAGAATACCTAATTTTCACATTTCTTGTAATAATACTCATAGTCTCAATTCTTTCAACTTTATAATAATATCATTTCTATTTAATTTTATTCGTAGATATTATCATTGTCTTTTTATTAATTCGCACATATGTTCTCCAAATGATCATTTTTTATGATTTTGTTATTAACTGAAATAAATTAAAATAACAGAAAAAATATAATAGAAAAATTAGTATTGGAGATCATAACTTTTTCAAAAGTACAAATAAATCATAAATCTTTTATATTTTGCAGATTTTCACTTAAATTAATAAAAAAATGTTATTAAATCCCAAACCTTCTAATTTGTTCATCGTAATGACCGTTGGAGTCTAAACAGATTTTGTCCAGGTGTTCATTAATTGACAAAAAATTAAGTTTGTGACCTAAATTTGATAAATTTAACGAGGACAAATTAGTCCATTCACATTCAATTAGTTATAACAATTAAGAGAAGAAAAAAAAAAAGTCTCTTCACCACCACCTCCACCAAACCACAACCCCAACATGCTGTGACTAAGAGATTTATCCCCTCATTTGTCGGCCCAAACCGCCAAAATTTGGACTACCAACTGTCGGGTGAAAACCAGCGAAACCATCACTGATTTTCGTGCAAATGCTGGAAAATGGAGAGAGAAATTATCCCAAGTCGTCAACGTGTTGTGGGTGGAGTGGGGAGAGATGGCCATTTTATTTCTTTTTGTTTAAATTTTTTTTTTCTTTTTTTTCTTTTAATTTTTAAAAATAAAAAAAATTATGATTTATTTTTATTTTTAAAAAGGTTAGGAACCTCAACTGTAATTTATTTTATTTTATTTTCTCTTTAATTTATTTAGATCATGAAAAAATTATTTTCTCTTTAATTTATTTAGATCATGAAAAAATTGTATATGGGATCATCTATGCAAACTAATTAAAGAATATGAACGATATCTACAAATAAAATTGAATGAAAATGATATTATTACAAAGTTGAAAGAATTAAGACTGTAAGTATAATTTAACATTTAATATTCTATGGAGGTCATATTCAACATTTGCATCTCTTCAACTTTTTCATTAGATGGGTAGTAACAATTTTCATTAACAAATAGTTTTCTGAAGCTATCATAAAACATAACTTGATTTTTACTTTTATGGCATGTATTACATTAGTTTTGATCTGATTAAGAAAAAGAGTCATGTAAGTAAAATAAATTATTATTATGTAATATTATTCTCTCAAATTGAGACACCTGTTACATATTAGAATTATACAAAGGGTCTGCTTAATTTATTGAGCACTAGTTTTAGATGATTTCTCAATTCACTAAATTGGTGGTTATTTACCTTTTTTAAATTTTGTTCTAATTTTTATTCTCTATAAAACAATTATTTCTAAATCTATCCTCAAGAATAAGATACTTGATTGTTCTTTGATTATTATGTGGTTAATTTCACCAATGGTCACTAAAGTTTCAACAAAATTACAAACAGTCACTGAAATTATAAAGTTTCAGTGCTAGTCACTGAAGTATACTAATACATTTACCAATGGTTACTTTGTTAAATTTTCAGCATAAATTGATAACGTGTCACTATCAAGTGTCCACGCGGTGCACAATCGGTCAACATTTGGCAAAAAATGACACCACATAGACTTAATGTATTGATAACAATAAATTCAGATCACAAATGATGCACTTAAAATACAAGGACCTAGCTACAATTTTTGGATAATATCTAAATCAGATCTCTAAACCATTTGTACAACCCGATTTAACCAATTGGGAGGAAAATTAGGGTTTGAGATGGTTTAGGAGAAAAATCAGGCTATGCAAATGGTTTGGTCTTCATATTTTATGTATATCATTTGTCGTCCGAATTTATTATTATTAGTACACTAATTCTACGTAGCATCAATTTTTGCCACATGTTGACTGATTGTGTGCCACGTGGGCATTTAACGGTAACACATCATCAATTTACGCTGAGATTTAACAAAGTGACAATTGGTGAACTCATTAGTATATTTCAGTGACCGACACTGAAATTTTGTAACTTCAGACTCAGTGACCATTTTGTAATTTCACTGAAACTTTAGTGACCGTCAATGAAATTAACCCATTATTATAATATGCTTGCAAGTTTAAATATTTTCATTTTTGCAGTATCAATTTATTACAACATGTTTGCAAGTTGAATTTTTATTTTTATTTTTAATGTGTCTCAATATTATATAATTTTTCAGACTCGGTTTCTTGCTTATGAGATTTTTTTATTTTATTTTATTTTATTTTATTGAGCTTCAATTAATTTCAAATAGTTATAGTTATCATTTTTTTCCTATTTTATTAAAGGCATATACGTAATTTTATTATTTTAAAAAACTTTCATATCCGCTAAATTATAAATTCTCAAATTCAATTTGGTTTCTAAGACACCATATCGAGTTTGAGGAGGCAAGCTAAAGAAATGTTTTTATATTCTCGTGATATTGTTATATTTTTTAGATTTCAATAGATTATTTTTGTAATACTTTAATTATATGATCTTTATTTTTGAGCTAGTTTGTAACTCTATAAATATGGATTTTTTCATTGTAATTTGTAGACAAAAAGATATGCATATTTCAAATTAATCATTAATATTCTGTTTCAAATTATATTTAATTTATTATTTTAACAAGTTATAGTTGTTGAAGTATTTCTTAACTGACTTTGGCATCTTTATGTTGTCATCATCAACACTACTATGTGATAATCAAGTTGCTCTTAGTATAACTGTCAATCCCTTTGTTATGAACTGACAATGCCTATTGAGTTGGATAGTTATCTCATTCTATAGAAAATTCAAAAAGATTTGCTCAAAACAGTTTATATATTCCCACTCTGAAACATCTGACATACAACTTCATCAAATTTCTAGTTGGAGAACAATTTAACAATCTCATTTATCCCACTCTTGTCAATCTATGTGTCAGTGAAATCTATTACAATTGATCATTGTAAAGAGACAATATATTTATATAACACCAATCAATTACAGTATATTCAACATATATTGATGATCATCACCCAATAGTTATAAAATGGCATTATTCAATTAGAAAACTGGATATTGCATTATTCTCTCCCCAACCTAATATCAGTTCCATGGAAAGTCAATTAACAAATGTATATTTCATTTTCTTTCTTCTTGGCAATTGTGCATATATATGTAACCGTGTACTCAAATTTTGTATACCAGCAAAAGATCAATTTTTTTACATCTTCATTTTGTGAAAACAAAATCAAATCGTTTTTAACAATTCGATTTAATTTCAAATTTCGTCTATCTATCGATATAAAATAATGCATTTTAAATGAATAAAATTATAAATAAAATTCAAACTTAAATGGGATGTTTTTAACATAGATCTACATAATATGTTGATATAGCTGGCAAATGGGTTGGGTTGGGTTGGGTTGGCCCAACCCGTCATAGCATGGCCACACATGAAATTGGACTAGGCTAGTCCAACCCAATTTTGTATGGGCTAGAAATATGCTAGCCAAGTTCAGCTCATTGGCCAAACTTGTCTTAATTTTCTTTTTTTTTTCTTTTTTTTTTAAATAAATTTTTTATACAATTTAATACATTATATCAAATACAATCTTAGATAAATTTAAACTATATATTTTGAGATTTTTAAAGAGATTAATTTATAAAATTGGGGCTCTCATATATTAATTAATAGATAAACGTCAATTTTCTTTCAAAATAATAATTTTTTTTGGTTAATTGTAAACTATTTGTAGAAATTTTAAAAAAAAATACAAATATTAAAAGCATTCTAATCTTATTGTTTTGAGATATAAGCATGTTTGGCTTAAATTAAAAGTTTTACTTATAAGTAAATTTAAAATAAATAATTTATTTGTCACACCAAATATATTTTGGATTAAAACTTAAATTAAACTAAATCTTAATTAAATCTAAACACGTTTATGTTTCCTGAGATTTTTGGACTAATGTTTATTGGTGACTTTGGCTTAGATCATTTTATATTGATAATATTTGAGTTATATATTGGAGCTATTCACAAAATAAATTATTAGTGTTAAGAAGCAAAAAAATCAAAAAAATCAAAATCGGTCGGCCCAACTAGCCCGCGGGCTAGATGGACCAGGCCATCTTGGCTCGGTTTTATTTGGGCCAGGGCTAGGGCCAACCCAGTCCAACCCAACCCAACCCAAAAAGGCGGGCTACATGGGCCAGTCCGCGGGCCGGGCCACTTTGCCACATCTATATGTTGGTCTCAAATTTTGACTAAATACTTAAAAAGATAAATAATACGAAGTTCAGCAAATAGCAATAATTGTAGCGACATTAGATTTGTAAATACACTAAATTAGTCTTAGTCCAGTTATTTGATAATAATATAGTGTACCCCAACATTTTTTTTAGAAGTTAACAGCGTACTCTGTCAGTAAGATTTGTTTTTTTTTTTGTTTTTAATTATTTAAAAAGTTCCATTTAATTTAAGTGATTTTTAAGTGTCAAAACTTAAATTAAAATGTTTGGTTCAAATCAAAATCGAAATGTTGACGAATACACGTGGCCTCAAACTAATAATTTGAAACTAATGGCTTCTATCCAAATTATGGTTTGGAGGTTTTTTTTCAACCCTAAGTTATAGTTTTTTTTAACGAATATCACTTATCAATGATTTACGTAGTGGTGCTCATAGATGCATCAAATTATGAAAGGGACTCTTTATCTTTCTTACTCGAATTGTTGAATTGTTAAATATTCCGAATTAGGGGACTCCACGTCTTTCTTTATTTTTGTTTGTTTTAAAGTCTAAAGCGTACCTAAATAGTAGATGAATGTTAAGTATTTATATAGTTTTTAGGTGTAATCTTATGACGATTATGACACATGTAAGATCTCATGCAATCTGATAGTTTAGGACCCCTAGTAGGCCTGAGACACTTAATGTGGTGGACATAAGAGTTGTTGGGGACTGTGATTTTATAGAATTGTAGTAGGATTCCTAAGTTAGAGTTTTAATGGGATTAAAGGGGATGAACCAAAAGTGCGGCCTATGTGTGAGGTCGAGGTCTCATCCCATATAACATTGTTGGTGGCTATGTCCATAGAGGTCGGGGTACCTTCGCCCCAAGGAGCAGGTGCCACGTTTAAGGAGATATGTTTAAGGTTAGAGAAGGGAATGTGGTCTCTAAATGCTTGCGGATACTAGGTGCGATAAGTTATGAGAACGGGGACCTATAGTGAGGTTGAGGTCGTGCTCAATATCATACCTCAAGTTGACATGTAGGTCGATCATGAGGCACCTCAAGCTACAAAGGTCGGGCCTATGAAACTCTCGCGAGAGACTTGTGTGGTGTCTTCGGGGTTGAGCCCCTCTTGAGTAAGAGTTGTGGTTGACCTATGATTATCGGATGTAGATAACGAAGCCAAAGATAGCGTGATCTATATTGAGGCTCCAACCCAAATATTGGGTCGAAGTAGTAGTATCGGAGTTGTGGTATCGACCTCAGTGTGGATGACCCCGAGGTTGGTCAACTTTCTCTAGTAGGCAGGACGAAAGCCGCGTGACAAATGGAGCTCAAGATTGAGTTCACGGATGACCATTTTGACTTTATCAATAACTACGTGTTCTACATATTGGATCGTTAAAAAAGTCAATTATTTATTGAAAAGATTGTTATAGTAATAGTTTCGTTTAAAATAAGTAAAAATAAAATAAAATATATAGGAAAGAATTCTTGTAAAACTCCAACTCCTTGTCCCTTCTGCTCAGCCCGTATCAACCTTACTTTAATCTAGCTCAATCCAGTGTGTTCATGTGTTCAATTTACAAACAACTTCCCGCAACTTATAATTTCTTTTGCTCCAAAAATGTCGTTACGATTATCAGCGGGAGGGCATTATACTTTCACCTGAATTTCAATTGGATCGTCATATTTTAATTGTGTAAATTGTGTCATTATATTTTAATTTTGGGTCACTTCGTTTTATTTTGTCACGATGACTAACGTCGAATACTTACGTGGAGTTTAACTACTAATGGTCTTCATATGTGGATGTTAAAATGTGATGTGTAATGACCTAATTGACACAAGTTAAGATATAATGATTCTATTGAAATTTAATTAAAACTATAGTAACACTTAATAAAATTAAAGTACATTGACTCTAATGTTTAAAAATCACGATCGATGATTAAACTATATTTTGTTTCAATTACATCACTTTGTTAAATTCACTAGTAAAAAAAATTAACACAGTCAACTTGAAATCTTGCTCATCACCACTTTTGATGTCAACTTCTTGTATTTGCATGACACGTCCAACAGTGTGTTTTTAATCAATAAAAATATTTTTTGAAAAATGTATTTGTTTTCTTTTTTTCTTTTTCTTTTACTCTTTTCTTAATTTATTTTATTTTTGCACACGTAGCATGCCAACCCTTGAAGTTAACAATAAAGAATGATGCATATAATTTATTATCATCCACATCAAATGAAATTTGATAGAGTGTTCAAACAGAGACGACTTGGTTAAAATAAAGGGTAATTTGTACTTTTGGTCTCCAATCTTTCAAATTTGTAACAAATCTACCCCTAACTTTTCTTTTAGCACCAGACATCTCCAACCTTTCAATTTTTTATATATCACGTCCCAATTGACATATTTTGACAATTTTGCCCTCCTCTTTAAATAAACAAAAATACAAAAAAATAAAAACAATAAAAAATAAAAGAAAATTATAAATAAAATCCCACAACTTTTGAAAAGCCTAAAATAAGTTCATCTTCTCCAAAAACATACTCTTCTCTATGGCCAAATCACCACCACCCACCCATGAAGTCGCAAGAAACTGAAGTTAAAGCAAGAGCCACCATCGACGGAAGAAAGCAACCAAAAATGCAAGAAAATGAAAGAACCAATAGAAGAGCAGCCACAGCCACTGCCAGAGGAAAGTAACTTAACTAGAGGAAAGCAATCTAAAAACCTTTTCAAATCTTCAGTATCAAAAGACTCGTACTGCTTAACCAAACCCTCGCCGCAAATCAATTTAAAGTACTAAATCCCTTCAAATTTTATCCATCATCATACAAAAAAGAGGGTCATTTCACTGTTTCTCTTCTTCCAGTTTCGTATGTGTGTGGATGGAGGGGGATGCAACGAAAAGAAAAACCAAAAAAACTACATAATGAAAGAAAATTCCATCAATTTTTACAGAAAACTAAAATTAAAAAGTGGGATGCAGAATTCAAAAAACTCAAAAAAAAAAAAAAAAAAAACAACAACAACAACAAAACAGATGGTTAAGTAAAAATTTCTTGAGGTGTGGCTTCGGAATCAAATGATTTAGCTTCTCCAGAAGAAGCTCCCACCTTTCAATAAGAAGAAAAATAACTGTTTCGAATTGAAACCCTTTAATCTCTATCATCATAATCAAAGAAAAAACATTTAAAAATTCTTGACATTAACTTTTGATTTGAATCTGCTATTGTACAAAAAACTCATTTTGAATATCTTTTCTTTAGGCAAAAGTTAGCAACTTTTTGAACATGAGATTGGGCTAATATGAATATTATTATTATTAATAGAGGAGTAGAAGAGTGGTGGAGATTTATTGGTATGACAAAATGGTGATGATTTGGTTATTGAGATTTTGGGAGAAGATGGTGTTCTATATTTTTTAAAAGTTACGGGACTTTATTTGCAATTTTATTTTATTTTTTTGTTGTTTTTAACTTTTTTAATTTTTGTTTATTTAAAGAGGAGGGTAAAACTGTCAAAATATGTCAATGGGGGTGTGGTTTGCAAAAAATTGGACGTGATTTACAAAAAATTGAAAGGTTGGGGATGCTTAGTGCTAAAAAAAATGTTAGGAGTAGATTTGTTACAAATTAGAAATATTGAGGACCAAAAGTACAAATTACCCTAAAATAAATTGACAAGCTATCCAAAAATTGATCAAAATTATGGTAACCAACAGTTTTTTGACTGTTTGCCTTATTTTGGTTAGAAAAGTAAATAAGAAATCAAAATGCACCCACAATATTTTAAATATTTGAAATTGATACATATACAATACATATATACATACATGTAAAAAAGCCCAAATATCCTGATACATATACAAAAAAGGTAAAAAGCCTAAATATATACATATACAAAGCCCAAATGTATCAGTACATATACAAATATACAAAGGAGGTAAAAAGCCCAATTATATACATATACAAAACCCAAATATCCTAATACATATACATACACATGTAAAATAAAAACACCCGTTATTAAGAAAGAAGGTTGAAGTCATGAGTCATCCAGGGGGAATCGAGGGCGGCAAATCAGCAAAATGGCAACGGTAATTTTTTTTTTTTTTTTTTTATATAAATACCCTTAAAGATCGCCATTAGAGATCACTGCCCTTCTCCTCCGCGCCCGTCGAGTTATATTCCTGTGAGTAATTCAACAAAGAGGTTAGTTGCTTACATCCGTTAGTACTATAATTGTGCAATTTCACGTCTTCTTTCAAGTTCTTTTGCCAATTTTTAAATTTATTGTATGATGCGATAATTCTTTCCAGAATTATGTTTACTTCGACTGTACAGAATTCCTTTGGAGTTATCATTTGGGTTCTTGATTTTCTTTTCAGATCGGTATTCCTTTGGGTTGTCAGATCACCCGTATCAATATTTTTTTTTGGAATTGTATAGTTTCTTGATTTTTCTTTTGGAACTTATTAGAATTATGTGGGTTCTTGATTTTCTTTCGTATCAGTTTTCTTGGAATTGTGTAGATTCTTGATTTTATTTTCAGAAGTTATTGTAATTATTTGGGTTCTTGATTTTCTTTCAGAAGTTATTGGAATTATTTGGGTTGCCAGACCTGTATCGATTTTCTTGTAGATTCTTTATTTTATTTTCAGAAGTTATTGTAATCATTTGGCTTCTTGATTTTCTTTCAGAAGATATTGGAATTATTTGGGTTCCAGACTCTTATCAATTATATTGGAATTTATTTTCTAATATTGTTTGTCCTTGACATATATTATATGACTTTTTGATTTCTCTTCGAGATTACATTTCCTCGATGCACTAAGATTGTTTGCAATTGTGTGGGTTGCATACTTCAATTTTCTTTTTCGCGTTTCTAAGATTGTTTGCCCTTGACATATGTTTTTTTTTTGTTTTTTTTTTTTCATTCTTCCCTTATTCATGATAATAAATTGACTAAACACATGAATGGTTTGATATCCATTAATCTTTTCTGGGATTTCTCGATTTTATTGTTGCTGATTTCAACTTTTTGAATTTTGAGTAGTTTCTTTATTTTGTAATCAAATTCCTATTTGGTTCTTGTTTGGATTGTTAGATATAGATGAATGTTTTGATTTTTATACATGATTCTATTTGACATTTTTGAATTGTGCATTAGAATGTTTGATTTTAATTTTATGGTACCCTTAGTACATCTGTTTTGATTTGTTAATTAATTCCTAAGATTATATTTTTTATAATTGTTGCTTGTAACGAGGGATTAATAGTTTTCTTGCGTATTTTGTTGTTCGTGAATTTAATTTGATTGTATTTACTTAGTGATTGTTTATTATTGTGATTTTTATTTTCGAATGCTTTGAATTAATATACAAATAACCTCGTATACTTTGGATTTTTGCCCATTTTGAGTGTCTATATTGAATTTTGTTTTCTTGTTAGTGAATTTAACTTGGTTACATTTTCTTAGCGATTCTTCATTTTGGTTATTGATTTATTATAGTTTTTGTTTTTCAACGAGGATGGATGATTTGCTTTGAATTAATATACAAACAACATTTTTATAATTTGGATTCTTGTCCATTTGAATTTTTCTTTGTTGTTGAGTTGTGTTGTGTTGCCCGTAGATTTAACTTCGTTTCAATTACTTAGTTATTATTTATTTTGATAATTGATTCGTTGTGGGTATTGTTTTCTAGTGTTTTGAATCGATATACAAATAACTTCTTATTTTTCGGATATTTGGCCATTATGAATTTCTCTATGTTGTTGAGTATTCTTGCTCGTTGATTTATTTTGAGTTGGTGTTTTGTTGTCCGTGGATCTAACTTAGTCGCATTTACTTAATTATTTTTCATTTGGATGATCAATTCATACTTAATTTTGTTTTCCAATGTATTTAGCTAGCATGTTGGATGATATATACAAATCATCATTTTGATTTTCCCTATGTTTGTGTTGTGTTGCCTAGATTTAATTTGGATGCATTTACAAATAGATTGTTCACTTTGATCATTGAATCATTGTAGTATATGTTTGTGGTTTTTATTTGGTGTGAATTTCTGATTGTTCATTTTGTTTTCATACAAATAATATTTTTACGAACTTTGGATTGTTGCCCATTTTGATGAATGAACCTTGTGCTCATGATAGATATCTATTTGATTGGCAAGATGATAGACTTAATTTTTTGTCATCGCTTGCAAAATCATTTTCAGGTTATTGCTAATTTTACTATCTTTTCAATTCTTTTATCCTTTATTCTAGTTATGGCTGATGCATAGAATATATGGTGAAATTATTGTCCAAAAGATCTCCTTACACATATTAGAACATTTCTTGACTTCCATGATAATTTTAAAGAGGCTTAAACATATGTGAGTGCATCTTATACAAGTATATTTTCAAGAATTTATTGATTTTGTTCATCTAATTTTTGCAGCCATTTCAATAATAAATCACTATGAGCAAGTCCATGTGGAACTTATTAATGCATCCACATTTATGACTTGTAAGTTCTTTCATAATTTTTTACCGTTAATGCCTTTATAATATTCACTCTTATAATTTTTTAAAATACATTATTTTTATTTAAAATTAATATTTTGATATTTTATTTAGAAACAATAGTTTTTTCACATGTAACATGTGTTACTTTTTCATTTCTATTAAAATCAATAATTTTTAATTTATTTTCTTTATAATTATAATTTTTGAAATATGCATTATTTTCATTTAAAATAAAATATTTAAAATTTTAATTTAAAAACAACACTTTCACATGATTGTTTCTTTACAAAAATTTTCAACTAATTCACATAACTTGATTTGCTCTCTAAATAACTGAATCCAAGTCAATTTCTTGCAAAGAAAGGGAAAAAAAAGGGGACAAATGGTTGTCAATTTCTCTTTTTAGGCACCATATATCTCCCTTTTATAATTTAGCACTACCATCTATGCATTTTGACTCACAAATGGTTGTTGGTAATATTTATCATATATGTTACTTCTTTATTTCTGTTGACTCATTTTATAATGTTCAAAAAATATATTATTTACATTTAAAATCAATGTTTCAATTTTTATTTGAAAAAAACATCTTTACCATGTTATTTAGTCATTTTCATTAAAATTAATATTTTACAATTTGTCTCATTTTATAATTTTTGTTTAAATAAATTATTTTCATTTGAAATATTTTTTTTTATTTTCATTAAAATCAATATTTTATAGTTGATCTCCTTTTATATTTTTTAAAAATACATTGTTTCATTTCAAATCAAATGTCAATATTTATTTAAAAACAACATTTGTACCCGAGCAAAAAATATTTTACTATATTTTACTTCCTCATTTCCATTAAAATCATTATTTTAGAATTTATCTCATTTTATAATATTTTATAAACTACATTTTTCATTTAAAATTAATATTTCAAATTTTAATTTTAAAACTATATATTTACATGGGTAACAAATGGTTTGGTACATCTTCATTTTCATTGAAATCAATATTGTGGAATTTATCTATTTTTATAAATTTTTAAAATATACCATTTTTCATTTAAAATCAATGTTTTCAAATTTTCATTTCAAAACAATATTTTTCACGGGTGCTATCATATTTTACTTCTTCATTTTCATTGAAATCAATATTTTAGAAATTAATCTCATTTTATAATGTTTTAAAAACTAAATTATTTTCATTTAAAATTAATATTTAAACATTTTATTTTAAAAATGTATTTTTATACGGATAACATATGATTTGTTACTTCTTCATTGTCATTGAAATCTATATTTTATAATTTATCTCTTTTTATAATTTTTATAAAATTACTTTTTTTTTTCATTTAAAAACAATATTTTCTCACGTGTAATATGTGTTACCATATTTTTACTTTCTCATTTTTATTAAAACCAATATTTAGAATTTATCTCTCTTTATAATGCTTTAAACACTTATTATTTCATTTAAAATTAATATTTTAATATTTTTATTTTAAAACTATATATTTGACGGCTAACATAGAGTTTGTTGCTTATTCATTTTCATTGAAATCCATATCTTAGAATTTATATCCTTTTACAATTTTTTCATTTAAAGTTAATGTTTTAGTTTTTCATTTGAAAATAATATTTTATCACGGATAACATTTTACTTCCTCATTTTTATTAAAATGAATATTTTACAATTTATCTCATTTATAATTTTTTTAAAAAAATTTTTTAGGTTTAAAATCAATGTTTTAGTTTTTCATTTAAAAATAATATTTTATTACGGGTAACATATGTGTTACTTCCTTATTTCTATTAAAATGAATATATTGCAATTTATCTCTTTTTATAATTTTTTAAAAAAATATATTACTTTCATATAAAATTAATATTTTAATATTGTATTTAAAAATATATTTTTACGCAAGTAATATATCTGTTACTTTCTTATTTCATTAAAATTAGTATTTTAGAATTTGTTTATTTTTATAATGTTTAAAAAATACATTATTTATATTTAAAATCAATATTTCAATCTTTTCAATATCAAAACAACATTTTTAGAAATAGTTATATGTTACCTAGTCATTTTTATTAAAATACATATTTTAAAATTTATCTCATTTTATAATTTTAAATATATATTATTTTTATTTAATATCTTTATTCAATTTTTTTATTTAAAGACAATATTTTTACCCATGTAACATAGGTACGTATATCTTACGTACTTATTTTTCATTAAAATTAATGTTTTACAATTTATCTCATTTTATAATTTTTTTGAAAATAAATTATTTTTTTATCTAAAATCAATTTTTTCATTATTTTTTTATTTAAAATATTATTTTATACGAATAACATATGTGCTTCCTCATTTTTATTAAAATCAATATTTTACAATTTATCTCATTTTTTTTAAAATACGTTTTTTTTTTTCATTAGAGAAAACCAAATTTCAATATTTCATTTAAAAATAACATGTTTACACGGGTTTTGTGTTACCATATTTTACTTCTTTATTTTCATTAAAATCAATATTTTAAAATTTATCTCCTTTATAATGTTATAAAACTTAAATTATTTTCATTTAAAATTAATATTTAATTTTTTTTTAATTTTAAACTATATTTTTAAACGAGTAACATATTTTAATTTTTTTTTATTTTAAACTATATTTTAAAATCAATATCTTATATTTTATTTCATTTTATAATTCTTTTAAAATACTATTTTTAACTATTTAAAATCAATATTTCAATTTTTTCATCTGTAAACAACATTTTTTTTCAAGGGTAAAATATGTGCTACTTTCTCATTTTTCATTAAAAAAATATTTAGAATTGACTTTATAATGTTTTAAAAACTTTATTATTTTCATTTAAAATTAATATTCTAATTTTTTATTTTAAAACTATGATTTGTTACTTATTTACTTCCATTGAAATCAATATCTTATAATTTATCACCTTTTAATAATTGTTTTAAAATTTTTTTTTTCCCATTTAAAGTCAATGTTTCAATTTTTTTTATTTGAAAACAATATTTGTTACGAATAACATATGTGTTACCATATTTTATTTACTCATTTTTATTGAAATCAAGATTTTAAAATTTATGACCATTCATAATGTTTGAAAAACTACATTATATTCTTCGAAAATTAATATTTTAAAATTTTCTTTTAAACTATATTTTTACATATGATTTGTCACTTCTTCATTTTCATTGAAATCCATATCTTAGAATTTAATTCATTTTATAATTTTTCTAATTTTTTTCCTTTTAAAGTCAATAATTTTTCTTCTAAAATCAACATTTTCTCACCGATAACGTATGTGTTACCATATTTTACTTTCCCATTTTTATTAAAACCAATATTTATAATTTATCTTCTTTCATAAAATTTTAAAAACTAAATTATTTCATTTAAAATCAATATTTTAAGTTTTTATTTTAAAATTATATTTTTGCACGAGTATGGGTTGTTACTTCTTCCTTTTCATTGAAATCCATATGCTAGAATTTATTTTCTTTTATAATTTTTCTAAAAATATTTTTTTCATTTAAAATTAGTGTTTCAATTTTTTCATTCGAAAACAACATTTTATCACAAGTAACATATGTTTTTCCATATTTTACTCTCTCATTTTTATTAAAATAAATATTTTACAATTTATCTCTTTTTTATAATATTTTTTTAAAAACATTTTACTTTCATATAAAATTAACATTTTAATATTGTATTAAAAAATAATTGATTTTTACACCGGTAATATGTTTTACCATATGTTACTTCCTCATTTCATTAAAATTAATATTTTAGAATTTGTCTCTTTTTATAATGTTTAAAAAATATTTATTTATATTTAAAAATCAATATTTCAATCTTTTCAATTTGAAAACAATTTTTTTTTTGCACGAGTAATGGTTATATATTACTTAGTCATTTTTATTAAAATAAATATTTTACAATTTATCTCTTTTTTATAATATTTTTTTAAAAACATTTTACTTTCATATAAAATTAACATTTTAATATTGTATTAAAAAATAATTGATTTTTACACCGGTAATATGTTTTACCATATGTTACTTCCTCATTTCATTAAAATTAATATTTTAGAATTTGTCTCTTTTTATAATGTTTAAAAAATATTTATTTATATTTAAAAATCAATATTTCAATCTTTTCAATTTGAAAACAATTTTTTTTTGCACGAGTAATGGTTATATATTACTTAGTCATTTTTATTAAAATAAATATTTTAAAATGATAAAATTAATCTCATTTTAAAATATCTTAAAAATAAATTATTTTCATTGAAGATCTTTATTTCAAATTTTCATTTAAAGACAATATTTTTACCCAGATAACATATACCTAACAAAAATGTTCCTCAATTTCATTATAATCTATTTTACAATTTATTTTATTTTATAATTTATTTAAAAAATTAATTTTATTTTATTTAAAATATTATTTTATATGGATAAGATATGTGCTTTCTCATTTTTATTAAATTCAATGTTTTATAATTTATCTTGTTTTATATATATTTTTTAAAATACGTTTTTTCCTTTAAAATCAATTTTCAATATTTCATCTAAAAACAACTTTTTTGCACGATTATTGTGTTACCACATTTTAGTTGCTCATTTTTATTAAAATCGATATTTTAAAATTTATTTCCTCTTTTTATAATGTTTTAAAAACTAAATTATTTTTATTTAAAATTAATATTTAAAATTTTTATTTTAAAACTATATTTTTACATGAGTAACATGAGATTTGTTACTTATTCATTTCCAATGAAATCAATATCTTATAATTTATCTCATTTAATAATTTTTTTTTAAAAATACTTTTTTTCCATTTAAAGTTATTATCGAATTTTCATTTAAAAACAACATATTCTCACGGGTAAAATAGGCGTTACTTTCTCATTTTCATTAAAAAATCAATATTTTAGAATTGATATCTCCTTTATAATGTTTTAAAAATTCATTATTTTTATTTAAAATTAATATTTTAACTTTTTATTTTAAAACTATGTTTTAAAAATATATTATTTTTATTTAAAATTAATATTTAAACTTTTTATTTTAAAACTATATTTTTACACGGATAACATAAGATTTTTTACTATTTATTTCCATTGAAATTAATATCGTGTAATTTATCTTATTTTATAATTTTTTTAAAAATAATTTTTTTTTTCATTTAAAGTTAATGTATCAATTTTTCATTTAAAACAAATATATTCTCAGGTATTAAATATGTGTTACTTTTTCATTTTCAAAACTACATTATTTTTATTTAAATATATTATGAGTTTTTACAATTTATCTCTTTTTATAATATTTTTAAATATATATCACTTTCATAGAAATTTAACATTTTAATATTGAATTTAAAAACAATATTTTTACACGGGTAAGATATGTCTTACCATATATTACTTCCTCATTTCATAAAAATTATTATTTTAGAATTTGTCTCTTTTTATAATGTTTTAAGAATATATTATTTACATTTGAAATCAATATTTCAATGTTTTTAGTTTGAAAACAATATTTTTACATGAGTAATGGTTATATATTACTTAGTAATTTTTTCTAAAATAAATATTTTAAAATCTACTTATATATCAATACTTAAAAAAAAACCTAACACATATGTTACCAACTTATTTTTATAAAAACCAATGTTTTACAATTTATCTCATTTTATAATTTTTTTTAAAAATAAATATTTCTATCTAATTTTTTTTTTATTTTTTCATCTAAAATATTTTTTAAACAGGTAAAATATGTACTTCTCCATTTTTATTAAAATCAATAATTTACCGTTTATCTCGTTTTACGTATTTTTTCTAAAAAAATATGTTTTTTTCCTTTAAAATCAAATTTAAATATTTCATTTAAAAACATCATTTTAAATGGGTTACATGTATTACCATATTATTACTTAAAATCAATATTTTAGAATTTATCTCACTTTATAATGTTTTAAAAAATAAAATATTTTCATTTAAAATTAGTATTTCAAATTTTTTAAAAACTATATTTTTACACGAGTAACATATGGTTTGTTCATTTACATTGAAATCAATATCATATAATTTATCTCATTTTATAATTATTTTTAAAAATACTTTTTTTTTCCATTTAAAGTCAATTTTTCATTTGAAAACTATATTTTTTCACCGGAAATCTTTGTGTTACCATATTTTACTTCTGCTATTAAAATCCACAATCTTGAATTTATCTTCATTTTTAATGTTTTAAAAACTACATTATTTTTGTTTGAAATTAATATTTTAATATTTTATTTTAAATCCCATTTTATAATTTTTTAAAAAAATAATTTTTGTTTTCATTTAAAGTCAATATTTTAGTTTTTCATTTGAAAATAATATTTTTGATAGGTAATATATGCGTTACCATATTTTACTTTCTCATTTTTATTAAAATAAATATTTTACAATTTATTTCATTTTATAATTTTTTAAAATATATTTTACCTTCATATAAAATTTATATTTAAATACAATTTTGTTACATAAGTAAGAAATGTGTTACCACATGTTATTTCTTTATTTCATTAAAATTAATATTTTAAAATCTGCCTCGTTTTATAATGTTTGAAAAGTACATTATTTATATTTGAAATCAATATTTCAATCTTTTCATTTGAAAACAACATTTTTACTAACGTATTGATTATATGTTACTTAAGTCATTTTTATTAAAATAAATATTTTAAAATTTATCTAATTTTACAATTTTTTTTAGAAATATATTGTTATCATTTAAAATTGTTATTTCAAATTTTCATTTAAAAATAATATTTTTTATTCTGGTAATATATGTAAACACATGTTAACTACTCATTTTCATTTTACAATTTATCTCATTTTATAATTTTTTTTAATCTAAAATCAATTTTTTCAATTTTTTCATTTAAAAATAATATTTTATACGGGTAACGTAACATATGTGCTTTTCTATTTTTATTAAAATCAATATTTTACAATTTATCTTGTTTATATTTTTCTTTAAAATGCATATTTTTCATTTAAAATCAAATTTCAATATTTCATTTAAATATAACATTTTTACACATGTAACATATATGTTACCATATTTTACTACTTCATTTTCATAAAAATCTATATTTTACAGTTTATCTCCATTTACAACGTTTTAAAAGCTACATTATTTTCATTCAAAATTAATTTTTTTATTTTTTATTTTAAATTTATATTTTACACCGTATGACCGTAACGTATGGTTTGTTACTTCTTCATTTTTATTTGAAATTAATATCTTATAATTTTTTTTTCTTTATAATTTTTTTTAATTTAAAGTCAATTTTCAGTTTTTTATTTGAAAACAACATATTCTCATGTGTAACATATTACAATTTCTCCTTTTATAAATACATTATTTTCGTTTAAAATTAATATTTTAATTATTTTTACATGGGTAAAATATAACCCATACGTTTCTTCCACATTTCATTGAAATTAATATTTTAGAATTTGTCGCCTTTTATAATGTTTAAAAAAATACATTATTTACATTTAAAATTTTTATTTTATTTTATTTTCATTTAAAAACAACATTTTTGCATGAGTAATGGTTATATGTAGCTTAGTTATTTTCATTAAAGTCAATATTTTATAATTTTTTAAAAATACTTTATTTTCATTAAAATTCGTTATTTTAATTTTTCATTTAAAACCCATATTTTTACCATGGTACTCATTTTCATTAAAATCAATATTTTATAATTTATCTTATTTTATATATTTTTTTAAAATAAATTATTTCCATTTTAAATTAAATTTTTCGTTTGAAAATATTATTTTTACAAGGGTAACATCTATGAGCTTTCTCATTTTCATTAAAATCAATATTTTACACTTTATTTCCTTTTATATATTTTTTTAAAAATACATTTTTCATTTAAAATCAAATTTCAATATTTTCATTCAAAAACAACATATTTACATGGGTAGCATGCGTTAACATATTTTACTTCTTTATTTTCATCAAAATCAATATTTTAGAATTTATCTTCTTTTATAATGTTTTAAAAACTACATTATTTAAAGTTAATGTTTAAATTTTGAGTAATGTTATTTGCAGTCGCTCAATACCGGTAGTCTTCATATGTGTCATTATTCAATTGAATCAATTTTCATAATTAATGGCTATAATTATATACATGATTTAATTAGAGTAAAAAATTCATCCAATTAAATAATGACACATATAACGACTACCGGTAGTGAGCGACTGCAAATAGCATTATTCTTCAATTTTTCATTTGAAAACAACATTTTCTCAAAAGGTAACATGTGTGTTATCATATTTTATTCTCTCATTTTCATTAATATCAATATTGAAATTAGGGATACAAGACAAAATTAATACTAATATCAAGTTTCTTAGATCCTCAATCAATTTCTACTACATATTCTTGCCCTTTGAAGTCATGTATATGAATGACGTGTAAAAAGTCAACAAAAGAAGCTCAGTAAAATCATCGTGTTCATCAAATATAAGCTAAACAATTTAAAAAGATTGAGGAGTTACCTCTTGCATGGAATCAATTGTAAAAAGACCAAGCCTCAAATCTTAATAATCTTTTATACACTTCTTTTTTAACTAATTTCTACTATGGATTCTTTCTTTTGTTGACTAATGACGATAACACCACACAATTCTATCGCTACGTAACTTTACATATATTTATAATCATATGAAGCACCCACCAATGACATCTAAACCTAGTTTTAATGGGCCCTCAACACGTAATTAGTCACAAAGTTCAGTAACAATGGTTTTGCCTAAAAATTATGTTATGAGGGCATAAAAAGACTTATTTGTCCCTCATATTTTTAAATAAGTAAAAAAAATATTTTTCACTCATTTGAAAGTATACTAACAAAAAATTTGGAGGCTAGTTATGGCCTTTACTTGATAGGGCCCCTTTCCATAAATCTTGACTTAGAAGAGTGTGGTAATTAAATGAATATAAATATATTGATACTTGTAATAAAATTCTGAAGACTTTTATGTCATTTCTTTGATTGTCACTTTTTTTGAAAGATGTCGATCACAAGGCATGATTTTCGGAGGAATCCGGATTTTGGCAAGTTTTAGTTTCCTTTTTCGTTTAGGACTCTTAATTTTAATTAGTTTTAATTAATTCCGAATTAGATTAGGTTTCTTTCAATATTTACTATATAAACACCCTTAATTGTAAACATAAACAATTACGTTTTTTGTGAGATTAATCAAAGTGAGGATATTATTTTCTTTCGAGTTCTTAATTGAACTAACTTAAACTTATTAAAGAATTCGCATCTCTTTGTGGCGTTCATAACTCTGGTTCGTTGATTCAAGAATTTATCGGGTCAAATTCTTGCGGCTAGATGTTAGCTTTCTTGGGGTTCAGATCAAATCTTTTGTGGGTTCCGAAATTTAAATCTTTGCGGGTTCGCATCAGTTGGTATCAGAGCTTTGGCTCTAAAATCAGGTTTTATCTTTTACTTTGTTATTCTTTTATTATTTTCTTGTTCAGATTCATATTGAATCATATAAAAAAAATCTCTTTTGTTATTCTTTTATTATTTTCTTGTTCAGATTCATTTTAAATCATATAAAAAAACAAAAATTCAAGAATTTCAAGAAAGTCAAGAAATACATTCTTTTTAAATTCTTGTGTCATAATTGTCATCCTGTGCATAAATCTTATGCTAATTTTCTTCTTGATCGTTTTCGTTATCTTTTATTTTCTTATTTCTTGTTCTTGAACGCTACAAAGGCTGAATTACTGATTGAGTTTGGTTTGTTCTTTAGAGAACTTGGTATGAAATACAAAGAAAGGTAAAAAGCAAGAGTAGTGAGATAATTATCGGAGAAAAGCCATATAGAGTGAAACGCAAGTGTAAACACGTGAGACAAATATTATTTTCTTTCCTAATTTCTATTTTTTTTTATTATCCTAAAATGGCCAGAAAACGGAACCACCAATCTTTATTGTTAAGAGCCATGCAACAACAATTTGAGAGGATGGACATGGTGTTTGGCGAGATGAGGGCTAACAATAAGGAGATGATGGGTAGGATACGGTGCTTACAAACTTACTAAGGGAGAGACAACTCAGGATCCCTAATGTTAGGAGACAGGATATGCGTGATTATAACATTATGGCTGACTTTGAGGATGAAGATGCTTATAATTATATGGTTGAGATGGGTAGGATGAAGTGTAGAGGAGATAGGCGTGAAAGGGCACCTAGAAGAGAAGACTATAGAGACCACGATGGAGTAGATAGAAACTTTGGGAATATGAAACTGAAAGTACCTTCTTTCCAAGGTAGGAAGGACCCTGAAGTATATTTCAAGTGGGATAACAATAATATGAGTGATATGGATGTTTCAAAAGAGACAACCGAACCACCTAAGGGAAGAGATGGGGTGACTAGCAACAACATAGTGGGGTTATTGCGTGATAATGGGGTCGTGGTATCCAAGGATAAGTGCGATAGTGATTTCGTGGAATCTAAGGATGAGTGTGATAGTGATGTGCTGCCTGAGCTGAAAGATGATGGTGTAGAATACCCTGTAGATGATAAAGTTCTAATTGCGATGCTTGCTTTTCAGACCCAAATTGAAACAGAGACTTTTGATCAGCAGTTTGATTTAGATGTACAAGAAACGACGACAAGGGAGGAAAAAAGTCAACAAATGATTTTGCTAGTACAAACAAAATTCCACCTTGTACTACGAAAAACTAACCAATCCCTCCCTAGTTTAGCTATTTCTTTATTGCAGGAATTGGAGGATGTATCTTCAGAGAAAATGTCTAGTAGGTTACCACCTATTCGAGACATTGCACATCAACTTCGCTTTGTACCTGGAGCTGTTCTTACAAAACAACTAACTTATAGAAGCAGTCCAGATGAGATAAATGAGCTTCAAATACATCAAATTAAAGTAAATAAAGGCTGCAGATTCATCCTTAAGCCTGGTGATTGGTTTTGGAAACATGTGAAGGATCTTTATCCCTTAGATGCCTGTAGTGATTCGAGGTCGAATCCTTTTGAAGAAGGAGGGGATGATGCGATCCAGGCAAGCCATGGACCTTTGTTACATTGGACTCAAGCTAATGACCATATTGGAAATATATCGAAATCTAATGGAAAGTTGGAGGACCAAAATGCAGATAGAACAGAAATCCGCGCAGAGGGCCAAGGAAAATAACCATGCGATCGCATGGTTATAGAGGGCTGTGATCGCAAGAGTGGCTTTTCAAAAGCAGAACGTTATAGAGTCAAACCATGCGATCGCAAGGGTCATGCCTATGCGACCGCAAGGCATGATTTTCGGAGGAATCCGGATTTTGGCAAGTTTTAGTTTCATTTTTCGTTTAGGACTCTTAATTTTAATTAGTTTTAATTAATTTCGAATTAGGGTTTCTTTCAATGTTTACTATATAAACACCTTTCATTGTAAACATAAACAATTACGTTTTTTGTGAGATTAATCAAAGTGAGGATATCACTTTCTTTCGAGTTCTTAATTGAATTAACCTAAACTTATCAAAGAATTCGCATCTCTTTGAGGTGTTCATAACTCTGGTACGTTGATTGAAGAATTCATCGGTTCAAGTTCTTGCGGCTAGATTTTAGCTTTCTTGGAGTTCAGATCAAATCTTTTGTGGGTTCCAAAATTTAAATTTTTGCGGGTTCGCATCATATATGTATGAAGCATAAAAATTCACCAAAGCAAATCTCAATGAAATCGTCTTGTTCATCAAAGAAACAACTTAAAGAGATTGAGGTGTTACCTCTTGGATGGAATTACTAGTAAAGGATGGTAGAGATGGCAATGGGCTGGCTAGGCCCTTGCCAAGACGGGCCCGGCTCGGCCCGTCAAATAAATTGTGGCCAGGACTGGCCGTGGTCTACGGGCTACACGGGCCGGTCCACGGACCTACGTGAATTTTTATTTTTTTTTATTTTTAAAGTTAAAAAAAATTGGGGGGGAGGGGTTTTTTTTTTTTTTTTTTAAAAATGTAGAATATAGATAACTAAAAATGTAAGAATGTAGAAGATTAGAAATGTGAAAATTCAATAATAAATTGCACAATAAAAGAGCTTATATTGACAATATAATTTTTTTTGAATTGTTGTAGGAATGTAGGTTGAGAGAATTGTAAATTTTTTAAGAATATGAAAAGTTGATAGGGTATTTATAGTAAGAAAAAATATAGCCATTTGAAAAAAATTTGGAGGACCAACTTTACGGACCAATCCACGGGGTCGAGCTTGTGTTCATTTTCCCGGCCCTGCCTTGGTTCGGGCCCGTCTTTGGATGAGCTGGGCCACTCACGGGCCGAACTTTTAAGGGCCGGGACGACCTTTGCCATCTCTAAAATATGGCCTCGAATCTTATTTCTCTTTTCTACAATTCCCTTGTTGCTAATATAAATGATAAATGACAACAACGCCGCATAATTCTATCTCGACGAAACTTTATTTATAATAAGTATATAAAGCATCCCCAACAACATCTAAACCTAGTTTTAATGGGCCTTCATAATTAGTCACAAAGCCTAGTGACGATGATTTACCCAACTTGAAATTGCAACTTCATGCTATGATAAAGTGACAATATAATGTATGTGAGAATTTTCGTAAAAGGTAGATAATGTTATAATATTTTTCAAAAAATATCTCAATAATTTAGATTTCAGAAAATTTCAAGGTTTACCATTCTCATATTAGGTTACGCAATGGCATTGGTAATTTTAAAATGCTAGTTATATTGGCACCATAGTATTTTGTTCTACTACTTTTTAATTAAACTAAAAGTCTCCAATATTTTTTCATTGTCGCGCTTATATTTATCAAGGAAACTGAAGAAGTCAAACAAGTGCCAACTTAAGCCTAGCTGTCACCATTAACATTACCAGATTTTATGCCTACCATGATTTTAGGATCAGTTGTTTATTGCTGTAAATATTGTTGTCAATTGTGATTGTAAATTTCTTTTTCAGTTACATACATTTGAAAGCCTAAATTAGGCCTTTCTGGTTGTATAAAAAGATATAGAACATGAATAGAAAATGTGTGAGTTCAAGCAAAAAAACCATAGCAATGTAATCCTTTATATGGTATCAGAGAGCCAGACCTCTAACGAGTTGTTTTCCTTTCTTGCTTCATGTGACATGGCTGCCCTCCCTACCTCCACTACTGATTCACCCATCATCACCATGAATGCCGCAACCACCATCAATGAGAAACTCACCCCTTCTACCTTTCCTCAGTGGAGGGCTTAATTTGAAGCACTGCTAATTGGTTATGACCTCATTGACTTTGTCACTGGTGTTAAAAAATGCCCTGCTATTGATGCAATGCACTCCGTTGCCTCCAAATCTGCGAAATCCCACTGGGTTCGTCAAGATAAACTCATCATCCACGCCATTCTTGCCTCCACCTCAACCACTATTACCCCACTTCTTGCCCATGAGGTTTGGACAACACTTACCCGTTTATATGCAGGAAAATCACGGACGCGCGCGATGCAACTCAAGGAAGACTTGACCTTGAGCACCCGAGGAAATCGCACCGTCACTGAGTTTCTTCGAGCAATCAAGGTGATTGCCGACGAACTCGCCATCATTAATCATTCGATTTCGGATGATGATTTAACCATCTACATTCTAAATGAATTGGGTCCTGAATTTAGAGAAATTGCGGCACCCATTCGTGCTCGTGAGACCTCTCTGAAATTTGAGAAAATCCATGATCTTCTTGTAGGTCATGAGAGTTACCTTCGCCGAATGGAGAATCAATCAGCAACAACATTTGTTCCCACTGCCAATTACTCTTATCGGCAAGGAGGTGTCCCTGGATAGTACAAATCGAGCCCTAAGTCTTCCTCCAATAGGCCTCGCAGCAACAATGGGCATCACAAAAATGGGCCCTCATATTCGGGCCAGGGGAAATATAGGCCCAAGTGTCAATGGTGTGATCAAATGGGCCATACGGCCAAAAATTGTCCAAAAAACGTCCTTAGCTCACTAGCACCGCTCCCATATAATTACTTTACACGGATGTTTGGGGCCCTTCTCATGAAATTGGCATCGATGGCTCCAAATATTATGTTATTTTTGTTGACCACTATACCAAATACATTTGGCTCTATCCTATGACTCATAAATCAAATATTGAAACAATTTTTCCGCAATTCCGAAATCTTGTGGAAAATAAGTTTAACACAAGAATAAAGAGCCTTTATTCCAATAATGGTGGAAATATATTGCCCTCAAATCTTATTTTTCCGTCCATAGGATTAGTCATTACACCACCGCTCCCAAAACTCCACAACAAAATGGTATGGCTGAATGAAGACATCGCCATCTTGTTGAGACTGGTCTCACCTTACTCACAAATGCTCACACGCCTCTCTCATATTGGCCATATGCGTTTCAAACCGCTGCCTATATCATAAATAAAATGCCCACATCGACTTTGAACAATCAATCACCATTTGAAAAATTGTTCAAACAAATCCCCAATTATCTTAAGCTCAAACAATTTGGTTGCCTATGTTATCCATTAACTAAGCCCTATAACAAACACAAAATTGAGCCCAAGGCCCAACCATGCACATTTGTGGGTTACTCTCTCTCCCAAAATGCATATCTCTGCCTTGAGCCCAATACCTGCAGGATTTTTGACTCTCAGCATGTCATCTTCCACGAAGGGCATTTTTCCTTTCAAAAATTAAACCCAAACAGCCCCGTGCCCATCTCAAATCTCTCAGCCGCGCAAGACTCTTCTGTTCCGATCTCATTGCCGCAAGTTCTCCTTGCTCCACTTGGAAATACTGAATCTCCGGAAGTAGGTGTTGTCATCTCACCGTCATCTGCGAATGGGTCATCCTCTACACCACCTCCTCTCCAGGTAAGTACTCTCTCTTCTCCTTCTTTGATTTCAAGCCAAATTTCTCCATTAGAAATGCCTGAACCTGATGTCCCTCAAAATAATACAGTCCGTCCTCACAGAATGACAACCTGATCCATGAATAATATCTATAAGCCAAAAAAATCCTTTGTAGTCACTAAGCACCCTCTTCCACCCTTCTTGGAACCCACAAGTGTTATTGAAGCACTCACTGATTCTAGATGGCATGATGATTTGTCCTCTGAATTGACTGTATTAATGCCTCACAATACATGGAAACTAGTACCACCTCCGACTGATTGTAATATTGTTGGCTGTAAGTTGGTGTTGGTGTTTCAGATTAAGAGGCATGCTGATGGCTCTATTGATCGATTCAAGGCCAGACTCGTGGCCAAAGGGTTCAATCAGAGACCAAGCCTGGACTATAAAGAGACATTCAGTCTTGTAGTAAAACCAGTCACCATTCGCACTGTCTTAACTCTTGCTGTTATGTATGGCTAGTCACTAAGGCAATTAGATATCAATAATGCCTTCCTTCATGGGCATCTCACTGAAAAGGTGTATATGAAACAACCACCCGGTTTCAGGAGTTCGGAACAACCAAATCACGTTTGTTGTCTTACAAAGGCAATATATGGGCTCAAACAAGCACCTCGTGCTTGGTTTTCTACTCTCAAACAGGCACTGTTAGAATTTGGTTTCATCAATGCTAAATCTGACTCTTCTCTGTTTGTGTTTCATGATGGTTCCATACTTGCCTATTGCTTAGTTTATGTTGATGATTTGATTCTCACTGGTAACAATACGACATTTGTTGCAAGCATTATTGATCAACTTGGGCAGAAATTCTCACTCAAAGATTTGGGGCCCTTACATTTCTTCCTCGGTATTGAGGTCATTCCTACCAAAGAGGGATTGTTTTTAACTCAACATAAGTATATTCGAGATATACTAGCTAAAACAAGTATGGATGGAGCTAAGGATGTCACAACTCCTCTCTCTACCTCGGTCTCTCTAAAGCTGGCAGATGGTTCTTCATCAGTTGACTCCACTGAATATCGTAGAATGATTGGAGCATTGCAATACTTGTCCTTAACTCGCCCTGATATAAGCTTTGCAATGAATAAACTCTCACAGTTTATGCACAGTCCCACACAGACCCACTGGACAGCCACTAAAAGATTGCTGCGTTACTTGAAGAACACCATTTTTCATGGCATCAATATTAGAAAAACATCAAGTCCAGCACTTACATATTTCTCGGATGCTGATTGGGCTGGTAGTTTGGATGATCGGAAATCAACTTCAGCTTATCTCCTCTTCCTTGGTCACACTCCCATTTCATGGAGTTCCAAAAAGCAACGTGCCATTGCCCGGTCCTCAACCGAAGCCGAGTATAGAGCATTAGCAACGGCTGCTGCAGAATCCATGTGGCTACTGTCCCAATTCCAAGAAATGAAGTTTACACTAACTCAACCACCTACACTCTTGTGTGACAACCTGGGTGCAACACATCTAAGCTTTAATCCTGTTCAACACTTAAGGATGAAGCACATCCAAATAGACATTCACTTTGTGCGAGATTTGGTTGCAAAAAAAATTCTCAATGTTAGGCACGTACACACTACTGACCAACTTGTAGATTTACTCACCAAGCCACTTTCAAGGCAACGGATAGACTACCTGCAAAACAAGATCGGCCTATCCGATGGTAGCCCATTCTTGCGGGGGCGTATCAAGAAAACTAAAGAAGTCAAACAAGTGCCAACTCAAGCCTAGCTGTCACCATTAACATGACCAGATTTTATGCCCAGATTTTATGCCTACCATGATTTTAGGATCAGCTGTTTATTGCTGTAAATATTGTTGTCAATTGTGATTGTAAATTTCCTTTTCAGTTACATACATTTGAAAGCCTAAAATTAGGCCTCTCTGGTTGTATAAAAAGATATAGAACATGAATAGAAAATGTGTGAGTTCAAGCAACAAAACCATAGCAGTGTAATCCTTTATAATATTCCCAATCTTTTTTCATTCGCATTCTTATCTTCAACCTTCACATTTTGTCCACGGTTTCTGTCCAAAAAATCCTATGGATATTGAAAGGGCTAGCTTTCAAAATTAGCTAAATTGTCACATGCCTCATAATCATTCTCAATTTTATTTGTGTCTTACCATAACCAATATGAATATTCGAGTATGAAAGTTATATCACAACTCTATAGCCGTGACACTTAATTGTGGGTTACAACAATTAACTTCCTATGGAAGACAAACCAACAAGGTATAGCCGTTGTTGAACTTAGAATAAGCTAACTTATAATTATGGTAAGATTGATATATGAAGGTGCATGATTAAAATGTTAGTGATCATATATAAATCATAATCTCCATAGTTTGGGTCGAATATTGGGTTTGACTATGGATTTAGCAATGAAGCAGGAAAGATTTTGGTGCTTCGGTTGATGGATGTTACTTGTCTGATTATTGTTGATATGATCCAGCTCGTTCACATGGAGAATCAAATGGTTTGTTGGAGGTGTCTTTAATACTTCTTTTATCTGTTCAAGAACGTTTTGGTGGGAACCCTCCAAATCTTGGCGCTATTGATTATTTTTGTTGGACTCGCCACCACTTGTTTTATTATTTTGTGGAAGATGAAAAGAATAAGCCGATTGTTGAAAATGACTTATGGGATTTTGGCGAAAGTTGATTAGGTTACAAACAAGATTGAAGTTGTGGGACAAACATGTTTCGAAGAATATTTTTGACAGGATGGGTCAAGAAGAAAAAGATGTCCTCAGACATAGAAGATCTATATGAATCTTGTGCCTACTAAGATAAGTTTTTAGCATGTGAAGAAATTTTTTGGAGACACATGTTTGTTTTACCATATGTTACTTTTTATTAAAAAAAAAAAAACATTTTACACGGGTAACATATTGTGTTACCTTATATATGTTAGTCTTTATTAAGAAATCAATGTTTTACATGGATTGTGTTACCTTTTTTTATTAAAATATTAACTTTTTACTAACATGTTGTGTTAACACATGCTATCTATGTTACATGGTCATCACTCGGCCGATGCAAAAATCCACCATCATACAGCCATCGAAAAATCTACCACCATTATCACCAGCACAACACCATTATCATCACTATCGCAATCACAATCGTCGCCCTTTTTATGTAGAATTTCAAATCTATATCGATTTAGATTGTAATCTACGAAAAATCCACCATCACCATCACCGTCACCGTCATCACTTAACAACATATTGTGTTCTTGAAAGTAACATATCTTGTTACCACAACCATAGCCCGACCGACCAAAACCGAAAATAATCTAAGCACTGCCAATCGGCGCCTTCCACCACCACCACGACGCTACAAATCGAGCTCCCAAACACCACCACTATCTTCCAAATCCTACCTACACCGCCAATCGCTGCCTAAATCAAAGATCCACAGACTAAATATGAAAAACAATAATTAATACGTCTTCATTTAAGTTAAAAAACCAAGAGGCTGAATTTCTTTAGTTCAAGTTAGTCATTTAACCTAATCATATAATAATATGCAAAAACACCTATTAGACTTCTTCATTTAAGACTACTCAATTAACCACCGTCCAAAAATTTCAAACTTCAAGTTGCGAGTAGATAATAGGCACAGATGTAACCATCTAGTAGATGCATTTTTTAAATTTATAAAGTATCTAAATAGTCCATATGGAGGGTTAGTGAGCCCACATATATTATCCTCAATAACTTTTTAAAATATAAAGGATGTAATCCCAAATTTAACTAGTGAAAGTCTACTCATCAGTATAATTGAGAACAAAGAGCGTAATGATGGCAACGGGGTGAATTCAGATCGGATCGTTCTGATCCGTATCCGCCCCACAATAATTGTAAGAGATTCAAATCTACGGATTGATCCGTCATTGATCAGGGCAGATCGAATTCGAATCGAGGCGGATCAAAGCACTGATCTGAATACTTATATATATTTTTTTTTGGTCAATTGTCATTCAAAAAAATTAAAAAATATTGAAACAAGCTTTGATACTTTACTATAGAGTTTAGACAACACTCTAAAATACATCAATTACTTCATTAAATGTCCAAAAGAAACAAACTACGTCAATTACTTAATTAAAAGTCAAATACTTCAAAATGCACAAAAAAACAAATAAATTTTTTATCATCTTCATAACTTCATGGAATCATGAACCAAAAGTGCTCATATTGGAACCAGAGATGCCTTCCTCTAATAAGAAATAAAATGTTGAATTAAATAATTATCAAACTATTATGATTGAAATCTTAATGTAACGAAAAATAAACTTGCCTCATCCTCCTCCTTAATTTCCTCTTCACTAAACCTTGTGCAAGATCCACAATATGTCAAAGGTGATGAATTTTTTATTCAAAAAATATTTAAATTAGCTATAAAATAAATAATCAAAGCACATATAAAATAAAATATAAATTCAATATTTTCTTACTATGAATGTCGGCCAATAACCAATTTTGAGCACACATCAAAGCTTTCAACGTATTGGGATGTAGTCTATATCGGTGTGGACTCACGAATCGACCACTAATAATGAAAGCAGACTCAGACGCCACAGTAAAAATCGGAATGGCCAAAACATCTTTTGCAACTTTAGACAAAATATGATATTTTATTGAATTTATTCTCTGTCATACCAACATGTCAAATTTATCTGATGGAGGGAATATGAGCTCATCCAAAAAAGTGTCAAGTTCAGTTTTTACATTAGAAGAACTAGATGAAGTAGAGACAAATTTTTAAAATGAGATCCTGCCCCAAATATTTGATCTTTTTATTATTTAATCCCTATATTTATTTTTCAAACGAGGCGGATTGGATTGGGGCAACCCCAATCTGATCCGTCCCGAGATCCGAGGCGGATCGGATACTTTTACCATCCCTAAAGGAGCGTGTGATAGGGATTGCAAAATACTCTGACCTCGCCCCGTCCTAAACGGAATGGGGACGAAGATCATGGTCCCCGCTCCGAATCTTTTTATTTTATTTTTTATGTTTTAAATTTTTAAATCATATTTAAAAATAAATATTAATATTAAAAATTAATTAATTAATTAATTAAACGGAATAGTAATTTGAGATTTTTTAATCCATGCATCCTAAAAATCCCCTACGGGGTGGGATGGTAATGGCCGCCCACTTCGTTGCCATCTGTAGCATGTGAGAATTCATCTTTTAGTTTTTCAATAGATATTCTAAATAATAGTTTGTATAATTATTGACCCGAGATAGTCTAACTAATAATACCAAATAACAAAACCTTCAAAACATTGAATTCTGGTTTAATATAGTAAGAATTTCCGTACTAACAATTATATCGTACAACCAAAAGATATGGCGGACAACATTTTCAACACTTACTTTAATTGAAAGTCTCAATATGGTATACGTCTTTTTTAAAATTTAAAAGAGAGTAGAATATTATTCATATTAATTTTGTTTCTCCAAATAACATAATATTGACTCTCCTAGAGCATACAATCAAAATTGCACAATTTGATATTGTAATAATATTAACTTCCATTTTTTTTTCCTTTTCTCAGTCATGATGAATTCAACTAAATAGTTGACATACTACAAGTAGCAAACATAGGTGAGAAAACAAATAATCTCTATTGTTAATTTCTCACACTTACAGAATCAAAATATTTTTTTTTTATCAATATAACATAAATGGTTAATGAAGAAATTAACAACAATAGGACAACTGCTTTGGCCATAGAAATCTTTTTTTTTTCTCCGACCATCAAACCGTAAATTCATGCGATAGAAACTTGAATTAATACAAAATCAATTTATTGGTTTTTTCATTTGATTGTTGAAAATGCAATCAATTATAATAATGCTCGCAACAAAAATATTAATCACTTGCCAGATTTTATATAATTCATATCTCTTAATGAGATTAGACCTTATGATGTTCTTGTGGAATTCTTATATTTTAAAATATTATAATTGTACTTTTCAGAGAGCAACACAATATTTTTCTAAAATATTGATAGATATAGTTTGTGTTTTTTAAGGAATACAATGCATTATTCTTCAAGAATAATAATATGTACACTTTTATGTTTCTTCAAAAGTAGCAACACAATATTTTTCAGAAATATTGATACATAGAATTTATGTTTCTTTTGGTACAGTAATATAATTCTTGTAAAATATTAATATATAAAATTGCTCTTCACGAGCAGCAAAATAATATTGATATAATATAGATGTGAACACAGAGCCTTTTTTGGAATATTAACATAATATTCTTCTAGAATATTGATGTATATGAACATTTATTTCTTTAAAAATATATAAATTTGTACTTTTTCAAGAGCAATAATATTCTTCTGGAATATTGGTTTGTATAAAATTATAATATTTCGAGAATAACGAATTATACCTTTTTGAGAGTCACAGCATAATATTTATCAAAATATTAATGTGTAGATATTTATATCTCATCACGAAGAATAATGTGATATTCTTATAAATACAAATATATAAAATTGTGCTTTTCAGGAGTAAAAAAATATATATTTGAACAATACATAAATATATATACCACTAATTATTGTGGTGACAATGATATAAACTAAAGCAATAAAATACATTGATATGTTATTTTGTAATATAAAGTCAAAAGAATACTAATATTTTCTTTTGAATAGTTGTTAATTCAATTGATTAGAATTTTGTGTCTTTCTTTGAACAGAAAGAAAAATAATTTTAACAAACTCAATTGACTAGAATTTTGCACTGATAACGTGTTATAAATTAGAGAATAATAAGAGAGAGTAAAGAAAGCGAAAACTCAATTGTATCAATTTATTATATCAATAACTCATATATATATATATATATATATATATATATATATATGTATATATAATTTCAATAAGAGTTACAATTTGAATAGAATACACTCTTATAAAGTAAGCAAGACAACTATAAAGACATTTAGATAAGATCATTCATTATTATTTATAAACTTAGAATAGTTTGTACAATAGAAAAGAGATGTATTTTTTTAAAAAGTATTATTTAGATGTAGAATTAAAAATATATATTAATTTTTTGACGTAAACGAGGTATACGGTCTAATTTCTACTTTTCATAAAATAGCAAAAATAGTGCACGTTCCCTGTGGACGAAACTATGTACTGGCGTGAGAATAATACTAAATGACCAGGTGACCCGACAAATTTTTCTAAATGGCGGTTGACCTGTGTTAGCCTGTAAATTACCAAATATAATCATGTATTCTCTTCAGTATTCTATTCCCTACTTATTACATTTCAAATAATTTCAAATTCATCTGTTGTCGTATACTGAAAAAGCGATTTTCAAATTAGAATCCAATCTATTTCAAAGTTAGAATCCAACCCGTTTTATATATGTAAGAAATCTCATTTCAAGGTATAAATTCATTTGTCTCTATCTTCTTTTTTTTAATTCACTATAGAAATTAAGGATTTTATGGTATAAATCATGAAAATATATATACGTTTAAAGTATGAATTGTGATTTTTACTTTAAATTTATGTAAATCTGAATTCATTTGAAATGTGTTAATTGAAAAATCGATTTAAAATATATAAATTCATCTTAACAAACTAATGGTCTATTAACAGAACTGTAGTTAACAAAATTCTAGCCTGTTAATAGACATGTTATTTGTTAATTTTAGCCTTAACAAACCACACGTCTGTTAACAGGCCCACATGTCTGTTAACAGGCCTGTGGTCTTTTAACAGTCTATCTGTTAATGGACTATCCATTAACAGATGGTCGGTTAACATACCTTATTAAATAATGATTTTTAAGTATTTTTTACGTAAAAGAGGTGTTTTCAACTTAAATGATATAAGTTGCTTTTTCAATTCAACTTGTTTGACACGACCTTTTAGCCAACGCAGCCACGTACTTGCCATTCTACGGGCCTAGAGCCACGGGCTCGGTGCCCATAAAAGTGGATGGGGAGCTTAGCTCAGCCTTGGGCCCAGATAATATAGGATCTAGCCCAAGTTTTTAACTGTCCGACCCAGCTCGTTGTCAATATAATAGTAGTGGGATAAGTGTTGAATGGCTGGGTGACCCGGCCAATTTTCTAAAATAGTTGTTGATCTATTTTAGCCTGTAAACTACCAAATATAACCATAAATTCTCTTTCCCGCTTATAACTATTTCAAACTATTTAAAATTCACCTGTGAAAAATAAAAGATTTCAAAGTTAGAATATAACTCATTTCAATATTAAAATCCAACTCATTTCATTTGTGTAAAAAATATCATTTGAAATATAAAATCATCCATCTCTATCTTCTTTTAACTTACGGTAGAAATTGTGGATTTTGTATTTTAAGGTATAAATCATGAAAATATGTATAAATTTGAGTATGAATTGTAATTTTTTACTTTAAATTTCTGGAAATTTGAATTCATTTGGAATGAGTTAATTAGAAAAATCAGTTAAAATGTGTAAATTCGCATTAACAGACTCATGATCTGTTAACAAATTTTTGACCTGTTGAGGCCAAAATATTGGCTTTAATAGACCAACAAGCCTGTTGTTGGTCTGTTAATGGTTTGTTAACAGATGATTCATCAAAAGATGGTCTCAATAGTGCTTATTAAATAGGGATTTTTTGAAAAATAACCACAAAAAATAAAATATTTCTTAAAATAGTGTCATATTTTTTTTATTCTAAAAATACCATTTTTTTAAATTTGTAATACTTGTTGTTACATTTGTTATGTTTGTTAATAACAAATGTGTATAACAAATGTAACAACAAATGTTATAAAAATAAAAAATAATATCTTTAGAATAAAAAAATAATAGTATTTTTAAAATTATTTTATATTTTGTAATATATGATGAAATTATCACTATTAAATAAGAATATTTAATTCTTTTTAAACTTATTGGATATAAGTTGAATGGTTTTGCAATTTGAGTTGCTTGAGACGGCGTTATAGACAAAGCGGCCATGATGGTGTAGCACCAATTTATGGGCCACAACGTGCCACAATATCCAAGAAGACCTGTGGGTGCGAAGATGACAGATGGATGATCCCAGCTGTTGTATATCCACACGTTACAACCAAACCAAATCCTAGTAATATTACAGAACATTCCCAGTCCCAAAACTTCTCTGGTCGCCATTGGGTTATAATTTCTTAGTATTACCCCAATTTCACCATTAAAATCAGACACAAATGCCTGTTTCGGCTACAGCAGTGGGCTCAGTTTCAGCCTTTCTCTCACATTTCTTGAGCACTGAGAGTGCTGCTGTCGCAAACTCACAGCCATCTTTGAGCTTCTCCCGCAGTTCATCAACAAGAAGGCCACCAGTGTTGGGTGCCCCTAAAGTCTCAGTATCCGGTGGCAGCAACACTAAAACAGACGGGGTGGTGGATCAGTCTTCTTTGTTGCCTGATGAAATAAAACAAGCTCGGGTGTGTTCCCTTTAACTTTTTGTTGTTGTTGTGCCATCCTATGTTTATTTAAGGAAAGAGAAAAAGAAATGCTAGATCAATAAATAAACTAAAGAATACATATCCCATCTTCTTGGATTGATGGGAGTTCACCTTGATCTGCATTGCTTATGATTGAAAACAAAGTAAAGAAAAACAGAAAAATTGCAAATAAATAGAAGGGAGCAGGTGGATTCTGATTATTGTCTTAAAAAATATAGGGACTAAGAGAATGTTTAGCTAAAGCTTAAAGGTGCTTGTGTGGAGCTTTTGTTAGTTTCAGAAGATATTTTAGTGAAAAGTTGTTGTCAATGTCAATTCGACATGTGCCATCAACATTAGATGATTATAGGATAGCATAATTATAAAAATATTTTTAGATAAACTAAATATTTATTTGAGTTAACATTAATTATTTCCTCTTGCATAAATAAAATTTATTTTAATATACTATTAAAATTAATATTTTCATTAAATTATAATATATATATATATATATATATATCATATTATTTAAAATTATTTGTTTAAATTTCACACAATATGTGTGATTTCCAGTGTTTAGAAAACTGGACCGGTCATCGACCGGAAAAAGGTATCAGGTCAAGAGTCAAAAGGTCAAACCGGTTTAATTAAAAAATTAAAAATTGATCCAAAAATCTCACAAAATTTTTAAAAATAAATTATTTACAAATAAACTAATATTTATAAACAAAATCACTCACAAAACTTAGCTTCAAATAAATTTTTCTTAATGTCCACTTCCAATATTAGTAGACATACATGTTCAAATTTCAAACTACAAACTTCATTCACATCATTACACAAAACTTGTTGATTGGGAAAAAACAACAATAGATTTAAAATCTCACCTGATGGGTGCATGCACGGTGAAAAAAGAAGAGAGAAGAGATTCCACAAGAATTGATGAAGTGAAGAAGAATTTTAGCTCTTGAAATTTCGAAGACAACTAGAGAAGAATTGAGGAACAACTAAAGAAGAAGAACAACAATAGGAGAAATGAGAAAAAAATGAGTGATTTTACCGTAAAAAAAATTTCAAACTGAAAACTATTAAAACTGGACTAGTTCTACCGGGTCGCGGTTTAACCGCTAAAAAATTCGGTTTCTGGTCTGACTTTCAAATGCCAAGTTAAATTGGTAGATCGAACTGGTTTAGTAACTGGTTCCCGGCTTTTTTAGTTGAATCAGTCGGGTCCGATTTTATAAATATTGGTGATTTCTTTAATATATATAACGTACTAATATATGACATATATTTGTTAAATAAAGTAACGCTAATAACAAAAATTATGATTAAAATATGTCATATGACTCTCCTAAAATAATTGATAATATTAGGCTTTAGAAAGCCTCTTTTTTTTTTCCCCTTTGATGTGAAGGATAATTTAAACATATTGTAAAATTTAAAAGTTGCATTAAATGTAGATTGAACTTTTTGTAAAAGCTAAATTTAAAGCTTTTTAGAAAAGTTACAAATTTGAGCTTCTCTAAAACAGCTTTACAAATTTGAGCTTCTTTAAAACAGCTTTAAAAAACTGTTTTTATGGTCAATAAGCACTTATTGACTTTAACCAAACATCCAAAATTTCAATGAAAAACACTTTTGCCTCCAAAAAGCACTTTTGGACTTTAAAAAAGCTCTACCAAACATGCCAAGTGTCTCTGCACTGTAATAGGTCATATTTTTCTTTTTTATCATAATTTCAGATAATGCTCATAGAATCGATTAGGAAGTATTTTTTTAGTTGCATGGTGTGGCGTTTGGAAATCGAAATTAGACAAAATTTAAGACAAGTTTGAGTGGATAATTTTCTAAAGTTCCCCATTACAAGGCAAGATAACAGAGTCTGATAGTACTTGAGTTGGTGTCTTTGGATGACGGATTCTATAATATGAATTTGGCAGTTAACCCCAGCTACTTGTTAATTGAATTTATGCACTCTTCTGGAGATCAGGGTCTTGAAGTACTTTTGATTTTAGTTGCAGTTGGATTTGACTTGAATTCTATCCAAGTATTACCTCTCAATAGACACTAATATTGCCAACCGAAGACACCTGAGTAATAGTCAAGATTTTACCTGAGTTAAATTTATTTTCTATTGGTTCACTCAATGCAGAGGACAATTTTTTTGATTTTCTGCACAGAGAAAAACACGGAAAATCAACTTGTTTATCAGTGAGCCTTCTCTTGAATGTGAGGAAGTTCCATTTTCACGAGTCTCAACCTAAGTATGCATGTGTAGGACACCAGTTGCACATGTTGTGAACAACTTTGCTCTACCCATGTCTTAATATATAACTTTTCCTGCAAACTAGTGAATGGCGATTCCAGCTGAAATATGCTGCCAATTTTTATCACTAAAAAGTTTGAATTCAATTAGTTTAAAGGACAAAAAGAAGTTATTAGCATAGTGGTTTATGTTTTCATTTCCTCTTTCTTTTTGGCCTTTCTGTATTCAGGAGGAAATATATGGTAGCTTCAATGGGCTATCATATTATAGAGTCTTTAAACACTTGTTCCAATACTGTGTGCAACTTACTGATTTAAAGATCTTGAGTAGATCAACTGTGTAATGTTCTTTAAGTTATGCTGAATGGACCATCATATTAATTAGTTATGTTGATTGGACATCGATGCTTTATAAAGGCTTCTTACATAATACTATGTTACTCAAAGAAGTAGATGTCTGCTGACTGGAAAGCTGCAAGGGCTTATAATGAGAAAGGACTCATCTACGAGGGCAGGATCGAAAGTTTTAATGGTGGTGGTTTGCTCATCAGATTTTACTCTCTCCTTGGTTTTCTTCCTTTCCCACAGTTGAGCCCGTCTCATTCATGTAAAGGTATTAAATCTCTTGGACTGTAGCTCTAGATACAATAAATTCTGTTTCCTATACATATTTCTCTCTTTGTATATTATGTTAATAGTTAAATATAATGCAGACCATTTGAATATATAGGTCATGATTTAACGTACAATGAAGACTTGAGTATTAATTAAACCCTAATGGCCTAGTATATATTATAAACCAAAACAAATTTATTCCATGAATAATGGCGTAAAGCTTTAGCACAAATTCATCATTATGATTGTAAGTATGTATATGCAATTTCACCCAGAAAAATAGAATAAAAGAAGAGTTGTCTTGTATTTGGTTAGTTGTGGTTTGCAGCCTATTTGTGTAGTCACACAAAGACGTTTAACATTCTTCTGACGCAACATTGTTTTAGATATCATAGCATTTTACTCTTTCTTAAATCCACTTAATTTGAAACACTTGAATAAGTAGACTTCTTTAAATTAAATAATTGGATATGCATGGTAGGGGTCACATGCATATCCAATATGAATAACTCCAACCTTAAAATGCCAACCCAAGTTTTGGCGAATGGGATGAAAATTGTAATTTCTCAAGCTAAATCACTGTCGTTAATGGACATGCTTATAGTAAGAGCAGATATCTCTGAGCTTATAGTAAGAGAAGATATCTCTGACTTTATCCCAATGCATAAATTTTCAATTTCTCGTTACCATGAAATATTTTGGCAGTTTGTATTTGCACTTGTTGGTAGAATGGATCTGGAAGTGTGATTCTGAACAATATATATTTTGAGAATCTTTTCGCTGCTTTCATCAGTGTGTCATAAATCATAATGATCATGTATTTCTGTACATAATTTTATCGTAGACAATGACTGTTGGATCTCATGCTTAAATTTTCTCTTCATCCTCATTTTACTTGATTACATTATTAATCATTCAGTTCATACTGGGTAGTAGATAAAGGATGAACTTTGAAATGCTTATGTCATTAATTTTTGCAATACCTTGTCATGTAGAACCTCACAAGACTGTGCAAGAGATTGCGAGAGATTTGACAGGTTCAATTATGTCTGTGAAGGTATGGAGTTAAGATACAGCAATATGCATTCTTTTCAGTACCAAAATCCAACACATGAATTGAACATATTGATGTTTAGTTCTTAGAAACCTAATCGTTTCTAAACTATAACATATTCCCAAATGAGTTATGAGAGAACTTTTTCGTGTTCTATGACATAGCCCTGAGTGAGCTATAAGGTTCTATGCTGAATAACAAAATGGTTTTTAGTTCAAGATGGAGTGGTGGACTTCTAACTGTAATTGATTCAAGTGAAACCATGGGAAGGGTCTAAGGCATGTGTAGTAAATAAAATAATACTTTAGACGAACAAGATGCATATACAACAAATGTGTCTTCATTTTTTGAAGTGACGTTACCGCTGCTGATGTTGAAATGATGAGTAGGTACAAAATTTTGGAAATCCATAAATTATTTGCAATTAAAGGAGAAACCGAGAAAGCCAAAGTACAAAATCAGAAAGTGTTAGGAGAACCAATTCAATGGAGGAGAAATGTACTAAGTCCTGATGCAATTCCTTTAAAAGGACCTTTCTTATGCATTTTGAACACGGGTTAATAATAGATAATCTTAAAAGGAAGCTTATGTTCTCATATTTGAAATTTTGGCCTCGTTCTAATTGTGGGACCTAAGGATTAATCTTCAGGAAGAAAAGTACTAGACAGTGTTTGAACATAACCATATTCTAACAGCATGCTGATGTGGACCTTGTGATTCTGTAGCGTCTTCTGTTTTGTCAATTAGTTTCTTTGATAGTCTTTTGCTTCTCAGAATCGAAAAAGTCTTGGTTTGTTTATCTCAAGTAACTACGGAGATAACTGATGGAGGAGTAAATAATTGAATTGAATATTCAATCTATGTTTACAATAGTTGTAGCAACGAATGGGAACAGGAAATTTCTCAATTCCAATATCTTTTTCATTCGCCACGACACTTATAGTTCTTACCTCTGAAAATAGTACTAAGTTGTCTCCTAGAATCTTAAATATTTCCAGAAGTAAAAGGCTAAAGTTTTTTTTGAAGAAAAGACAAACTTTTCCATACCAGGTACTGATATTATTTTATGAACTGAAAATACATAGGAAAACATTTAGTAAAATTATGAAAATGACTTGTATTTGAACTCAATGAGTAAGAGTATAGTCTGGGAGCAAAGTAAATAATTTTTTTTCTATTAACTTTTGCCAGTCTTTAGTGAGCGTGTAATGCTCTGATTCAGCTAGTTGTCAATTAATTTTAGTCAACAATATTCTCAGAGATTGCTTTTATTACCAAACCTTCTTTACTTTCATCATGGACTGTCATTGAACCTTGACAGTCCCTCATAGGTAATCCAAGCAGACGAGGGGAACAGGAAATTGATATTTTCGGAAAAGGAAGCTGTTTGGTCGAAATTTTCTGATCAACTAAGTGTGGGGGACATTTTCGAAGCTCGAGTGGGTTCTGTGGAGGATTATGGTGCTTTTGTTCATCTGCGCTTCCCAGATGGTATCAATTCCTGAAAAACTTCTACATCAAGTTTGTAATTTTGATTAGCCAATATTTTTCATTCTTGTCTCAAAACTTTTCTGCAGGAAATTGTCACCTTACAGGACTTGTGCATGTCTCAGAAGTTTCGTGGGATTTAGTTCATGATGTAAGAGATATCCTAACTGAGGGGGATGAAGTGAGAGTCAAAATTATTAATATAGATAGGTGATTCTGCGATGCTCCTTTATATGCTTTGTGCATTTTTTTCCCCCTCCTTGACATGATAAAAATACCAAATCAAATATTCCCAAAGCTTTGCCGAAGAGTCATGGAGGACATTGTGCAACATCAGATTTCAATTTCACGGCTGTGAGCCTGAGGTTTCTCCATAATATAAATTGATTCGATTACATTTATTATGAACAAAGAGTTATAATCATAAGTTGGAGGGTACTTGATATAGAGTCCTGTTAAAAGTGTGATTTTAAGTGACTTGATGGTGTAATCTCTCCTTGTTATTTGTCTTCCTTTAACTTAATACATTTAGTGAATAGATTTGATTGACATCCGATTCCCTCATATTTATGCATATAGAACATAATTTTGAGATTTGTGTAAGATTTTTAGAATAAACTGTTATAGGTATCGCATGTTTAGGTAAGTTTTTCTTGACCTAAATCATTTGCTCTGACTTTTGGAACATGATGTAGGGAGAAATCAAGGATCACATTGTCAATAAAACAGCTTGAGGAAGATCCACTTTTAGAAACCCTGGACAAAGTTATTCCTCAGGTTTGGAGGGGATTTATATTTTTTTGTATTATTTTGATTCTTAGTGCTTTGTATAACGTTTAATAATTATTATGCTTCACAGGATGCCTCCATCGATCCGGATAACTTGAATGCAAGCGATCATTTTACCATTGAACCTCTTCCTGGGCTTGACACAATAATGGAAGAGCTGTTGCAGGAAGATGGGTATGGTTTGGTTTTGTTCTTGGAAACATTTACATTATGATTGTTTTCGTTATACAATTCATCCCTGCCTATTCTTTGGTCTATTTTTTATCTTTTCCTACTTCCATAGTTTTGTTGTCTTGCAATTTCATCACTACCAAGTCTTTCTTCTAATCGCGGTACTAATAAGTCCATTCATTTCCATTAACATGATATCAAGGAAATGAGTCCTAAATCCACCCCTATGCTGCAGTATTCACGTACATTTCTGATTCTGCAATTCTTCTTTTTTATTATCAGCAGTGGAAATCAGTGGTTATCTGGCTTAAGATCTGGACTATTTTATAACATTACTATCTTGCGTCCCCAGAAAAATCTTGATCCCTATATTTGATAAAAGCACGATCATCATATGACTATTAGACAGATATCATTTGTTAATAAAGTAACAATCAAGCAACGGAGAATTGTGTCAGAAGGTTGAATAATTTCAGTGATGATCTTTACAATGTATAATACGGCAGCTGTGGTTACAAAAATGTAAATACATATAGTTAGCTGATAACTGTAGATCGTTAGCTCACTAGCTTTACAAATATAGAAAAGATAATTGAAGACATTTGTGAATTGAGACATAATTGTAGTTATCATTGACTGTTGGATTGAGGCATGATTTTAAGTATGTCCTCGTATGCCCCTCAAGGTGGTGTTCCCTTGGGTAAAACCAATCTTGCTTCAAAGAAGAGTCATTGACGAGGCAGCAGCTTGGTCGATGCATCGGCGAGCTGATCTTTAGAAGAAATATGATCGACTTGAATATCACCATTTCGAATTTTTTCACCAACAAAATGAAGTCGATGGGTATGTGCTTCATGCAAGAGTAAAACACTCAATTTCAACATAGATATGTAGATCAGACATTGTCGCAATGCATAGTAGGAATAGCTAGGGAAATTCCAAGTTCACGTAGTAGAGAATAGATCCATGTCACCTCGGCAACTATTGAAGCAACGACTCAATTGGTTGACAAATGAGTAACTGATTTTTGTTCACTGAAACTGCAAGACTTGGGATTATCTCCAAGAAATGCGACATAGGCACTAATGGATGTGCAATCAACTTTTGATGCCTACTCAATAAGCATCGTAGTAGGCATGGAGAATGTGGGTCAAGTTTTTAAAAAGAAAGAGACCGTGCATTTCTTTGAGATATCAAAAGAGGCACTTCACACTGACCAATGCGAGGTGGTAAGCTTGTGCATGATGAGAAAGGCATTTCACTGAAAAAGCAATGCCTGGGTGTGTCATCAAGAGATATTGGACCCTGTCAAGGACTTCAGCGTACTTGGCGACATTTGAGATAAGTTCAATCACCAAGAACTAGTAGTCTGTTGTGGACAGTGGTGCGTGAAAGATATTGGCATCGTGCATCTTAATTTGAGCAAGAATATCTAGCATAGTTCTGTTGAATAAGAAGAGACTAGGAGTTGTGTGAGTGACTTACACACCGAGGACCAAGGTGGCCAAGATCCTTAATTGGGATTTTTTCAGTAAGCCGGGACACAAACTTTGTTAACATGGACTGATTATTGCCTGCAAGAATCAATCCATTTACATAGACGAGGGGGAGGGGGGGGGGGGGGGGGGGGGGTGAAAAGATTCATGACTGAGATAGGAGAGATGATAGCATGTTCAGTTGACACTTGAAAATTCGGATTTGATCTACCACTGAACAGGTTTTAAGGCCAGAAGTTTGTATATTTTCATTGATAATCTTTACAATATAATACTGTAGCTGTGGTTACGAAAATGTACATGTAAAGTTAGCCTACAACTGTAGATTGAGGCATTATAAGTATCGTTGGCTGTTGGATTGAGACGTGATTGTGAGTTATATGCTTAATATTATTCTCACGCCTTGTAAAATGAAAGTTTTGCTAAAAGACCGTCAACCAGATCTTTCTTTAAAACCCACTCAAGTTCTTTAATCTATCGAAACCTGAGTATCATATTTTGTGTAATATCTATTTCAACACAATACTTCCTAACTATTTCTCGTGCATTGTTTTGGTCATGTTGTCCAGAATACGTGATGTGAAAATTACTCGGCAAGGATTTGAGAAACGGGTGGTTTCACAAGATTTGCAACTTTGGCTATCAAATGTAAGTTGTGACACATCATGTCATCTTGTTCTCTAAGTATTTGTTAATAATTGTGATTTTTCCCCCCATTCGAGTATAGAAAAGTATAATACGGATTTCTAGTATTTACTCTCTCAATCTTGCAGGCCCCACCTACCGGAGATCAGTACACTCTACTTGCTCGAGCCGGGAGACAGGTATGGACCCTGAGTGCTTCCGATATATATCTCTCTATATCTCTATAACTAAGTAAAGTAGTAATGTGTGATACATCAGGTGCAAGAAATACAACTGACAACATCACTGGATCAAGAGGGAATTAAAAAGGCAATCCAGCGCGTATTAGAACGTGTGCCTTGAAGTCCTGAGTCCGTCACTTAAACTTCGAAGTATAAGAAAGTACAGGTCCAACTTCAAATTGGAAAGAAAAAAAAGAAGGTAGTTTTTTTTTTTTCTCTTATTTGTGACTACTTAATGTTACCACTTTATGCAGCTATTGTACAGAAACAGATCCGAGGACAACCAACCTTGTTAATTAACTCCTGTACATAGTTCAAACTTATCGAGTTTTATTACCGGATTTTGGAGAATAACGTGATTCTTTTATCACCCTTGATGCTTCAATTCTGATCTTGGAGTTAACTCTTCAAGGAGTGTTGTGTTGAGAATTAGCTCATAAGCAGCCAAAATTGCATCTTAGTATGGGCAAGAAATTGGCTCATAAAAGACCAAGAATGGATTTAATGTTGGACAGAAAAAGTTGTCAATCTACAATGGGCATTTGGCATAGTACTCTGCCATGATTTGAACACTTTTGCAAGTACATGCATTCTTTTGCTATATTTTGTTGACTTTGGAAAGATTTGCATGCTAAAAATTTTCACATTGACTGGCATTCTTGCACTACAAATAAATGTGCTTGCCCATTGCCAAATGTACATCAAGAAAGAAAGAAACGTAAGTGTAGCATTCAAAAAGCTGTCTTTAAGGATTTTCAAAGAGTAGAGTAGTTTGAGTGTGGTAAAGCTTGGTATGAGTATTCTTGGGTTGTAATTGGGGGCTTTGGTGTGTGAGAAATATTGTATGATTGTGATAATTTTTCATAGTGGAAGATTTATGTCTTTGATATTATGTGTTTTTTCTCAGTTTTGGGTTTTTCACCTAAATACTTGTGTTACTAAATTTTCATTATTTGTCTTCTTGATATTTTCTCGAGTGAGGTTCTTGGGGGTAAAATCTAGAAATTGACTGGATTTTCCTAACAATCGGTATCAGAGTAAGGTCCATCAGTTGGGTGGGGTTTTGTGTGGTAATGTGTATACGTACAGTTTAGGATAAGGAGGCTGGATTGACACCATTGTGACTCTTCTAGTCTTTCCTGGGTACTAAACAAATACATTTACCAAGGTAGGATTGCTAAGCAGAAATGTCGTGTGGCAAATTCTACACTAGTAGGTACCAAACACTTGCACATTCACCAAGCTAGGATTGCCAAGCTGAAATGTCATGTGGCGACTCTGATGTTGAGAAATTTGATGGGAGAATTAATTTTTGCTTGTGGCAAGTATATAAGTCAATGATCTATTAATTCAATTTGGGTTTCACGAGGCTTTGAAATGAGGACCAAAACCCCTGTTTTTCATTAAAAATGTTGAAAAGTTCAGTATCGTTAGTGATGCTAATAAAACTTCAGTACGAGCGTTGAAGATTAGAAAAATCTAAATTTGAGAGTTGCAAGTATTATACGTCTGTGTCTAGTTAAAAATATTATTGCAAATGTACATGTAATATTTACGGCAAAAGAGTTATGAAAAAAACTTAGGAATCGTATGTTTGAACTCTGAAGTTTGAAAAAATTTGGCCCCCGCAACCAAAAATTCTTAAATCCACCACTGCCAATGCCGACTTAGAATCATATGTCTGAACTCTAAAGTTTGAAACCTAAAAATGGAAAATAATTAGGTGTGGATCTAACTAAGTCGTATAATTTTTGTACCACACGTTTTAATTATTCAAATATAAGTTTCCTTTAATAATATAGTTCTGCTATAGTACTTAGTAAAGGAAGAGTAAATGTCGGTTGTTTTCTTCATTCATATCAGGAAGCAACTAAGTTGCTCATAAAGATAAAACAAGAAATAAAATAAGACAAGATTAAACATGTAAAAACGTTATTTCTGGAAAAAGTTTGACACGAAATGCAATAGAAACGTCATATAAAAATTTAATATTTAACTTTAATTCCCATCACGTACGAGTAAGAGATGTTGAGAAATACGTTTATAAGTCATCTACTTGGTTGATTCAACCGACATGGCTTTAGATGGGTATTTAGGAGGAAGTAGTTTGATTTTAAATTCAAACTTTAATTCCCATCAACCTCCTTTTAACGAAGGGAAGGAGATGATTAAATGACAAGAAATATAACTTAAAGATCATGTTTTAGTGTAAATTTAAAATTTCTACTTTCTTCACTATAATTTTATACAAGGTGGTGTAAAATTGCGACAAAATATTAAAATTATAATAAAATATCAAAATTTTAATCGATCGAATAGTTAAGTAGATAATCAAATAGAGACAAGTAGATCTCGACTCGAGATAGACATCATAACATTTAGGGCTGTACAAAAAAATCGCGAAACTGTAAACCGAACCGAAACCGTTGATTCGGATCCACGTGGACCCGCGGTTATTTTTCTCTTAAATCGAACCAAACTGTTTCAAAATGGTTTGATTTGATAAATAAAATGGTTTGGTTTGTGTTTGGAATTTTTCCAAACCGCATGAAATGGTTTGAATTCAAAATATGGCACAAACTGTCCAAATTGAACCGCGTTCACCCCTAACAACCAACCTTTATGTGTAATGAACTAACCTCTTTTTATTATAGCTAAATGATGATGATGAAAGGCTGACTTTATCTTCTTTATGTAATATTATTATTTTCTTTAGCGCAAAAACAGGATGGTTTGCCGGTTACATATTTTATTTTATTTTATTAAATTTATAAAAATAAATTGTAATTTTTATACAATGTTTCGACAAAGTTTTATATCCTACTTTTTTTAATAAAAAAAAATGACGATTCTAAATATCTTGTCACACTCGCGTGCATTGTGAAATTAATTATCTTCCATGTCTTGTTTCTTTCACTTTCGTAGAAATAATAAAGACAGAAGAATATTGAAAGAAATATAAGAAATTGTATGTTACAAATGAGCACATATAGATCTTATATTGGTTAATTACATAATCGAAGTACCGGTTTTATTCTAATGCTTCCACCGGGACACTTACACTCATTCAATGAGTGTAGGACAAGTATTCCGGTTATACTCATTCAATGAGTGCAGGACAAGTGTCTCGGTGGACATTACACTCATTGTCCCGATGGACATTATAACAATGTCCACTGTGGACATTAAAACGGTGCTTATCCAAGTACTAAAGAAATAATATTCGAAAATCTGAAGATATAATAATATTACGAGTATATATATCTTGAACACTTCACACCATAAGGTAGAAAATTTGAAGGAAAATTAAAATTAATGCAAAACTATAATGTTTTTTTTTTCTTTTTCTTGAATTAATACTCATTTATTTTCACTACTCACTATCACTAGGGGTGAACGCGGTTCGGTTTGAGCGGTTTGTGCCATATTTTCAACTCAAACCATTTTATGCGGTTTAGAATTTTTCCAAACCAAACCAAACCAAACCAACCCATTTTATTTTTCAAACCAAACCAAACCAAACTATTATTTGTGGTTTGGTTCGGTTTTAATTTGCAGTTTACCTATCGATATTATAATAATATATTTAAAACAAGTTAACATATAAGTTTAAACGAGAACTAATAATGTTAAACGTTAAATTATATTTACATTTGTTTAAAATTCGAAATACAAACAAAAATGCAAAAAATTAGTAGCAAGTTAGCATCTAGCAACATGCCAACTTTATATTTTTTAATTTAAAAATTTAAAAGCGGTTCGGTTCGATTTTTTGCAGTTTTTGAAAATTAAAACCTAAACCAAACCATTTTGAAACAGTTTGGTTCGATTTAAGAGGAAAAAAAAATGCGGGTCCACGTGGATCTAAACCAACAGTTTCGATTTGATTTGCGGTTTCGTAATTTTTTTGTGCAGCCCTACTACTCACTATATAAACTTAAATACATATCTTGTGAATTATTACGTATAAAGTTTAATTGAAGAAATAAATGTTGGGTGGTGGTAGAGACTGGAGAGCTAAATTAAAGGATTAAAAATTGGTATATCTTTGACTCTATTCTACTCTTCACTCATGTAGGGTTACATCTCTTAATGGTTATTCAACTTTTTTAAATGTTAATCCGTTGTTATTGAGTTTTAAAAACTTTTCGAGTTGCTATTGAATTTTTTTAAAAATATTTCTTAATTGTTATTAAAATTTAAAAAAAAAAATTCTAAGTTGTCACTAAATTTATTAAAATATTATTTCATATGTCACTATATTATCGTTGTTTTAAAAATTAATAGACTTGATAACATGTTTTTAACGTTAATTAGCGTATACACTTCATCAAAATTGTAAGTGAAGTGCGTTTTTGAAACGGTGAGTGATGAGGTGATAGATGAGATAATATTTTTGATAAGATCAGTAGCGACTCGAGGGAAAAAAATTAAGTTCAATAACAATTGAGAAACATTTGGTTTTTCTTATTCTTTTTTGTCATCACTCTTTCACTAAATTTGCCGTTCGAGTCTTTTTTGGAGTAGATAAAAATTAAATTTTTACTAGATTTTGATAAAAATTAATAAATATAAAAATTGCATGGAATGAATAGTTGAAAATGAATTTTAAAAAATATAAACAAAACAGAGACGTATTATTGTACTTTGAAACGTCTCTTTAGAAAAAGAAAGACCACACGTTGCATGGGGGCAATAGAAATAACACTCTAAATTTAAAATTAAAAAATTAAAAAATTAAAAATTAAAAATTAAAAATTAAAAATTAAAGCAAGAAAACGACTTATCTATTTTTCTCCACATTATCACCTAACCACAAACAAAAAAAAACTCTCACTCTCTCTTTCTCTCTCACACACAAGCACACACCTTTGAAAGTTTAAGTTTTCAAATGAAATAGTCTAACATGATATTAAATCAAGCAAAAATCTTATATTTAAGTATCGACATTATCTATTTAATAAAATTGTGTATGTATTAAACTTTGATAGTTAATAATAATAATAACCAATATTGTCTACATGTGATGGGGCACGTTAAAGACAATAATTAAATGTTAGATATTTTTAATAATTTATTTATTTATTTATTGTTGTTTTGTAAATGGTTTGCTGCTTCAAAACAGAAATCGACCTGCCCGATCAGATCACAGGGGTCGATGGGACAGCGTCCCTCGTGGGAGCTTGGGGGCAACACCCTATACGTGAATAGGTATGTGTTGGAAGAGTTGTATCGGTTAAAAATCAACAATTTTCTTCCAACTGACATACTCATTCATTTCAATTGACACTTCATCCTTATTTATTGTGGTTGTTGCCGTTTGCATAAAATAATCAATTCATTCTTCTTCTTTCGTTTTTTCTTGGTATCATCAGTTTTCTTGAGTGTTTTCTTGGTTAGATCAAAACGTCACATTTTGAATCAAACACCTCCATTGTATCGTGAAAAAAAAAATTCATTACAACCCTTTTGTCACTTTGTTGGATAGGGGAGAAACATTTATGAAAAGATAATGTTTTTTCGTGCTTTGGAGTTCATATTCAGATTTTAATTTCTCTATATATTTAACATTAAATGCATGTTTGGTGGAGTTTTTTAACATATTTTGATTGAAATTGATGAAATGTGTAGTTGAAAAATTGATAAAATTTATGGGTCCGATGAAATGTATGATTAAAATCCTTTGTTGACTTTAACTTTAACTTTTTAATAGATTTTTAAGCTTTACCAAATAAGCTCAAAAATGATATACATTTGATAATTTCTAATAACTTAAACTTTTATATTACATAATTCAATAATTAATTAATAAGACAAGCGAACGAATAGGGATGGCAAAAAAAAAATCTGCCCCCATCTCGTTAGTAATCAGGACGGGGACGAGGATCATGGTCATCGCCTCGAATACCTTGAACTCACTCCGTATCTTTTTATTTTTATGTTCTAAAATTTAAATCGTATTTAAAAAAATAAAAAATAATATTAAAAATTAATTAATTAATTAAACGAAGCGATAAATTGAGATTTTTCAATACTCGCTCCGATCCCCGCCCAGCTTCTCAAATATTCTCAACGAGATAGGGATGATAATGACCGTTCCGATCCCACCCCATCCGTTGCCATCCCTACAAACGAAGAACATAGCGAATTAATTCTGGCTCAAATGATCGAAGGGTTTGGTTCCATCTTAATATAAAGAATAATATCCTCTCTCTCTCTCTCACAGAGAGAAACACACGTACTACATACACATGGGGGGTAACAATTTAAAAGCAAAACCATCTTTAATAGTGCATCAATCATTGTTGTAAACAAATAGTGACAGTATAACGGAAAGTTGTGTGCCACTGCAAGCAAAGTGAACAAAAGTTAAGAATTCTTTTGAATCAACGATTAATCGACCCCCGATCACTGCAGAGTAACATAAAGTAGTTTGACGTTTAAAGCCCGGCATTATTACCGAGTTTTAGGGACTTAGTAGTAGTAGACATTTAAAAAGGGTCAAACAGGCATCTGTTTTCTTTTATCTTTCCTGTTGCTTCTTCTTCACTTTCCTCCATTTTTCTCTCACTCGTTTTGTACTTTTCTTTGGTGTGTAATATGGAGAAGAAAAATATGTTTATGAATGAAGTTAATTGTAGCTCAGAACAAGTTGAGAATTTGTTTTTCAATCCCAATTTGGAGAATTTGATGGTTCAAAATCATCCTTTTGCTGGTGAAAAGATTGTTGTAAAGGAACTTATTGGTAGAATACGCAATTCTTCTCAGATCTCCAGAGTCAATACGGATCTGAGATTTGCTACAACAAATTTGGAATATGGCAAGCTTTCCAGAGTTTCAAGCAATCAGTCAATCACGAGTACCCAAGAAAATGCTGAATCAAGGGAGAATTCTTCCATCTCAGCTAGGGAAATTGGTCTAAATGATGCCAATTGCAGAAAGAGGAAAGCAATTCCAAAACCAAAACCAAAACCAAAACCAATCTCTTCTTCCAATGTAATTTTTCTCCATTTCAATAATTCTTGATTTCTGAATTCTTGATTTTTGTGGCTTCATTTTTTACTTATTAATCAATTGCAGGTTTCATCAGAAAATAGTGAATCAAGTGCAAAAAGAAGCAAGTCAGATGATGATAAATGTGCAGATCCTCCGAAGGACTATATTCATGTTAGAGCCAGGAGGGGTGAGGCTACAGATGCACATAGTCTTGCTGAAAGAGTACGAATCCACGAAATACTACTTTTTTTTTTTCTACCCAAGAAAAGACGACGTTATAATCTTGATTATTCGATTCCATTTCTGGTTACTATCAATCAGGTCCGAAGAGAGAAGATCGGTGAAAGAATGAAGTTTTTACAAGATCTCGTGCCGGGTTGCAATAAGGTATTAGCCCAATTCACCCAATTTTCGAACTAAAAATGTTACATGACTATTATTTTTTAAGTGTTGAAACTTATAAAGCAATACCGTATATCTTCTTTCATAGGTTACTGGAAAAGCTGTTATGCTCGACGAGATCATAAATTATGTGCAGTCTTTACAGAGACAAGTCGAGGTAAATCGAGATTCATTTTTTAAGTTTCAAAAAGACTCATTTAGTTACTGATGATTTAATTATTTGATGATGTAGTTCCTTTCAATGAAATTGGCTACTGTTAATCCTAATGTGGACTTCAATATGGAACCTCTTTTGTCTAAAGATGTAAGTCTGATATATTATTTTATAAAATTGTCACACTCTTCCAATCCGACTTCAATTTTGGTACTAACTCTCTTCAATTTTCAGATGTTTCAATCTCATGGAGCGATTCATCATAATCTACAGGGACCAAACTTGCATAGCGTCTTCCCTAGTCGAATAGATGTAGCCTTCCCAACTAACCATTTCAATGATGCCACAGGTCGAAATCAAAGCAAGCAACAGCTTCCGGTAAACAATTTTAACGAAGTGGTAATGAATTAAGTTGTGCTGTTTGTTTTTATACGTAGTATTAAACATAACTAGACGAGACTTTATAATGATTAACTTGTCTTTTTAAGGTTTCAACATTCTGGGAAGATGATCTCCATAGCCTTGTTCAGATGGGAATTGGTCAAAATCAGACGCAGAGTTTTCATTAGATGTATTTTTACTTGGACATCTTATTATTGCCTCTAAAGCAGGGATTCTAAAATCGAACGCTGATTAATAGTTTTCGACATCAATTTATTTTATTTTAGGCCCTAACTGAGAGAGGCTTCTGTATATATTTGAGAAATTGTATTTGGAAAAAGATCAGTTGATGATCAAATACAAAGAAATAGAACAATCTATTCGATTGTTGTTGTTTATTGCTCAAATTCTAACAATTTGAAAAATCGTTTTGATTTAAGATAAAAATTTCTAAAATGAAATTTAAAGAGAAAATTGCATGGTATACAATTTAAAGGCTAGATTAAGATAGATAATGTAGATTAGATTTATATTTATTTTTTATTTAAACTTATTTCACATTTAAGTAGATTGGTCTTTAGTTAAACAAAATACAAAAAAAATGGCCAAAATTGGGCCCTGCATAGCTGGGGCCCTAAGTGGTTGCCTAGTCACCTAGGGCCAGGGTCTGACATGATGTGATCGTTGTATCTTATAAGATAAGTGCATGGATTTGTGAGAACAAATTCAAAATAAAATTGTTTCAACAAAAAAGAAGTTCAACTCTTGTTACGGCCATATTCAACTATTTTCATCTCTTTCCTACACATTTGTAAGTGAAAATCATGTATGTTAGTTTGCACGTGAATTAATTGTTAATACATAATATAAAATCTGCACCCAATTATTTCCTCTACATGTTTACTGTTCTAACTATCTGCATGACTTCCCTTTAATTTGGTTGAATAAAAAGGTCGAGTTGTGAACATATGGTGGAGTTGTGACTTGGCTAAGGAATCAAAATAATTTTAAAATCCCATCTAACTTTACAAAGTAAGGACAAGGGAAGCTTGAAAGGATAAGTAAAAGAAAGAGTTAATTTCACAAATAGTCATTGAAGTTGAAGTGAAATTTAAATTGGTATTTTAAGTATTCATGTAATCAATTAATCTCTCAATTTCATTAACGTCATATTCGTGTAGCATTAGTTAAATTTTGACGTAAACTAACGATTGTTATAGATATTGATTCCTTCCAATCGTGTCCCATATCAAGATTTAACGTAGACACAACAACCGTTAATCGATATCAAGATTTAACATAGACACATTGAATTTGAAGTGGAGTAGATGCTATTGATACAGTGATTAATTATGTACGAAATTTATTTTTGTGACTAAATGGATAAAAGAAATACTTTAAAGAGCAATTGTGAAATTAACTCAAAGAAGAAAAGTAGTGGAATGCACATGTAAAGGAGATACTACTTCAAGATAGACAAACTTTCGATCAAAGGCTGTCAACAAACCTAATCTTCCAAATTTGCAAATTCAAGCCTTTTTCTTCTCCAATAGAACTTCATGTTGCCAACCTATTGGTTCTCAACGTTTATTTTTGTCAAAAGTCAGTAGTTAAAATTTCAAGTTTATAATAGTTCACAATCACTTTACTATTATAAAATTAAATTTCATTGAAAAGACAATTATACTCTTATTATCAATAAAAGTAGTTAGATATATAATAAGAAAAAAGAAAAATAATTTTCTCCTTCTACCTAAATTGTCCATAAGCAACGGGATGGTCGAGATGGGAGGAGGGGATGAAATATCTATGCAGGGCCTGTCCTGGCAACCGTCCAAGGCCCCCCAACCATTCAGAGCCCAAAAATGTTCGCCCAGTTTTTTTATTTTTTTATTTTTAAATCAGCATGCTTACGAGTGAAATGAGCCTAAATAGAAAACAAGTCCAAATCTAACATATATTATCTATCTTAATCTAGTCTTTAAATTGTAGACCATGTAATTTTCTATTTAAACCTCGTTTTAGAAATCTTTATCTTGAATCAAAACGATTTTCAAATTATTAGAATTGGAGCAATAAATAAAAGGGAAAAAAAAAAATAAAGAATACAAAAATTTATACAAATTCGTCTCAATGTTGAACTATATCTTGTCTTCACCAGCTGCAGTATTTTCACTATAATAAATGTAGCATGCATATTGGTACCTTGATTGTCTGAATGTTTCACATTGGTTTCATTTTGTTGTGAAATGGTCCCTACATTTTTTGAATCATGCAAAACAGCCCCTGAACTTTCATATTTTTCCAATTATGTCCTTTCCTTTTCTGGAATCTCTATTTAGGAACCTAAAATTTCTAAAATGTGCAAATCAGTCCCCAGAGGCTCTTTCAAAAGTAACATGGGCTGGGTAATATGACTAGCCCCATAAAAGTACACACGGCCCACATTAAAATTATACTTCTCCAAACCGTCTGCTGGGCCAAAGACCCAAATTAATCAACATTTTCTTGAAACTTCTCTTTTGGGCTTGTTCAAAAGGCCCAATTGACCCAAATTTGCCATTACTAACTGAGTACACGTATTTCGTAAGCAATACCGACAACTTCTCGTTAGCAATCAACGACCAAAATACTGTTCATGATTGTTAACAACATTATCGTTGGTAATCGTGGACGAAGATGCATCACAAACATATATCAATTTTAATTATAATCGTCAAAGTTAGAATTAATTTTTTGTATTACTCTGATAAAAGTCTCCGCTTTTTAAAGAAATTATTTGAGCCGCCTAGTCACGCCCTATGATCATCATCTTAACAGTCAACAACCGTTGGGTGATACTACTCACTTCTTAAGTTGAATTTTTTTTTTTTTTTTTGCATGGAAAAATTAATTTGTGATTCTATCACAAACATAAGAATTTAGAAAAGTCTTATAATGTCATTTTCACTGTAAATTGGACAGATTACGTCCATAGAAAAGTAAGTCTTACCACATTAATCAAAGATTAAGAAAATCTCTACCAAGATTTAAAGTTTGAAGATTCATATGCACAAATTTCATAAATTAAGAACTCTGTATAAACATAACGTATGTTATGCTATTTCCGTCCCACAAAGATATACTTACTTTCATTTTTACACAGATTAAGAAAATTTAATTAATATAGTTGGAACCAAAATTACTTACATTTTTCCTAATACACTCTCTACATTGAATAATGATAGTTCATATTTGTTGATAACAAGACACATTAAATAAATGTATATTAGAAAATTATAAAATCAACTAGACTCTTAACAAAGAAAGTGAACTATAATTTGCCTCCAGGGGCATAGGCGAGTTGGTAAAGTTTGAGGTGACGTGGAGAGAAATCCTCTGGCAACACAAGTTCAATTCTCGTGTGGGGCAAATTTTTACTGAAATATTGTAAGGGTATGTCCTGGGGGTTGGCCTGTTGGCTCTCTCCCTCAGGTCCCTGCCACTCGTGCACATCCCTCGATTTACAACCCGCCTGGTCAATAAGCCTTTGACACAGGTGTGAGACTTTGCCTTCGGGACTTTCTCCTTATCAGAAGAAAGTGAACTATAATTTGAGTTAAATGAATGAAGAAATTAAGCTTATCTTTCTGGAACAGAATGAGTACTCCCTTCGTTCCATTTATATAGACTGATTTTGTTTTTCACACAGATTAAGAAATGTTAGTTAAATGTTATTGAAAAAATAAATTTTGGGAAGAATTTTTCTACTTTATCCTTATTTAAATATTATCAATTCCTACTAAATTTGATAGAATACAAGTTTATTTGTGTTGATAACAAAATACATTGAATAGAAATATATTTGGAATGGACAAATAAGAAAAATCAACTTATATAAATAAGACGATAAAGTATCATTTTTGTTACGTATATTTGAATTGGAAAGGAATCCGTCATTGAATTTGTGTTTTCCCTTTCACTATCAGTAAGACCTAGTAAATTTCAAATTGCTTGGATAATAGTGACCAAATTGCATGAAATGATAAGAAATTTTTGAATGAAAATGATTGGCTTGTTTTTGTGTGTCACGGATACCTAATACCCCTGAATCACCCATGCTTTCATATCACAGGCCTACCAGGCTCCCACCATATCCCTTTGGCCATTTTCCCTAAATTCTACAAATATTCTCATTCTTATCCCTTAAGAGTTGGGCACATGATAATTACAGTCATAAATTTATGTCAATAGTTACACAATTTATCATGTGACTATAAAAAGAGAACCTCAAATTTTTGGTTCTCCATAGCTGTTATACATCGTAATATTAGCAAAAAGGAGAATTTCGCATGAGAAAAGTTGTTAGAATCGTGTTTATATTCGAGTCGAACAAAATCTAAAACATATATCAAGACTAACAAAATATTATAATGAGATATTGAGATATTAATCGATGAAATTTAAAGAAGTTTTTAATTTATGAAATATAAAATTTTGCAATTCCTAACATAACTGGAACTAATCAGACAAGGTGAGTGAACTAATCAATAATCATACTACTTGATATACATCTCACACTTATATTAGTTTGCGAAGGAGGTGTCAAACTAGTTATAAAACATGTCTTCTATCCTATGAGACACGTGAAATAGAAAGAAAACCATTGAAAATAAAGAGAAGTGTGAAACTTCCAAGCAAAGCAATGCAATTACCAAATAAAACATCTATACATAGAAACGACAAATGGATGAGTTATGCAAAAGGAAAACCATTAAACACAACCAAATAGCTGTGCTGTCCAGTGTCCCCACAAGATTACAAAACCTCCAAACTTTATCTCTGCCTTAATAAACGCGGCACACCGCCCATCTCTATTTTGCCCTATTTATACTCACCCTCGAATCCTATCATTTTCCATCCCAAACCCCAATACATAACAATGGCAAAGACTTCGGTGTTTATCCTTTTCCTCTTTTTCCTTGTCGCAACACAGGCTAATGCCTTGGGTGGAAATGGTATGGTGGGGGGCAGAACAGAGGTGAAGGATGTGAAAAACAACAAGGAAGTGCAAGATCTGGGCAGATACTGCGTTGAACAGTACAACAGTAAGCAGAAGCACAGCAGCGCCAACGGCAGCAAACTTCTCATGTTTTCGCAGGTGGTGAAAGCGGAGAAGCAGGTGGTTTCCGGCATCAAGTACTATCTTAAGATCTCCGCAGCCACTACTGGGGTCGGAGTTCCTAAGATTTTTGATGCGGTTGTGGTTGTCAAGCCGTGGGTGCATTCCAAAGAGTTAATCAAATTTGCACCTTCAACTCCAACTCCCACTAAATAGATATTGCAACGAATTCCCCCCGTTTTTTTCTGTATTTACCGTAACAAGGTGAATGTTGCAATGAGATGTAATAAATAATAAATTGGCGTAGCCCAAACGTCTACTACTTGTATTAACTACTACAATTAGTGGAATACTCATTTACTTTTATACAAGTCTTTAACAAAATAGTGGAATTTAGGATATCGTACTAAAACAAACACAGGTTTTTAATGGTAGAGCCGAGACATTTGCTTCTTATTTTGCTCGTTTTAACACTTTGAATTCTTCAATCAAACTCCATTCGCAAGCATTCTTCAACTCTTCACTCCAGTCAGTCATATCACCATTCTGTAGCACAAGTTCAACCAAAATCTGTCTTCAACAAAGCTGATCAATTCGGCCAACCATTTAATGATGAACTCAGATTTCCTGAGATCAATCTCTCCACCTTCAATCAAACCTCTCGTAGCCAGGCTTACCACAAGTCCCCGAAAAGGCCTAGGTCAAACTGGCGTTTTTAACCTCGTAGAAAAAACCCGCTACCCTTTAATCATTCTATATTAAATAAATGCAAGAACAACACAACCAATGGAAGCTGGAGGAACATAGATTAGTTCCTGGATACACTTGATATCAAAGCCCATAGTAAAGCCCGGAATTATAGGATATGACAGTCACTTTCTCTATTCTTTTGGACAGAGATGAGTTAAATGAAATTGTTAGTTCCATGTTGCATGACCCTGCAAACTACACTGAATTCTGCAATATTATCCAAACTAAACCATTCTGACCTTCTAACAATAATAGATTTACATTCTCTTTCCTTTATTCACGATCCAATGATCTTTCTTAGGGTCTACCGATCATATGGAAATTCTGAGTCATTCTCAGCAACTTTGAAGGGCTCAGGATGTTGACCGGAGCAGTACAGGTTCCACATCTTAAAATAAGCACGTTCCAAATTCCTCACCTGAAGACAGGAGGAGAAATAAAGAGAAAATTACATGATACTTACGTTGCCATATCATAAAAGCAAATGGCCTTGCCAAATATCAAAGGTAAATACAATAAAAGCAATTTATTTCAAAACCATAGAGACAGAATATAGGATAACTCACCCAGCGTGATGTGTCAAACAAAGGGCAAGTATAACGTGCAGCCTTAAGTTTGTTAGTAAGATCTTGGAGTTCCTTGCGATTCAATGCTAATGATACAGCCTTCTCTTCATACTCTCTCATACTGCAGAACGAGAAGATGAGACAAATAAGCAACAGAAAAAAGAAAAGCAAATCAATAGGTACCCTGCAGCGTCAGAGAAGACAATAATGAAAACATACTAAAAGATGGGGAACTCCTCCAAAATAAAATAAAAAAACAAGGACATTAGAAGAAATAATAGGGTCCCAAAAAAGAGAATAACAACAGAAGGACAATAATAGAGGAACAGTTTAGGTTGGCAGGAAATGGGGAGTCATTTTTCTGATCATTCAAGAAAATAGCATTCAGCATAAGTGACAAAAGCACAAGGCAGTAGACCATATCCATGTACTCCATATCAAATTTAATATTACTATTTAACATAATGTCCATCATCCTGAAGTGGATTATTTACTTCTACTCAAGCTGGTCTGCTTTACATGCATATATAAATGCAACAAAGAAATTTAATTGTATGAGAATTATCTTATGTACTTTTCAATTTTAATCCCAACAATCATGGTAGGTCGGCCAAAACACAATGATCAGTTTGGAATGCAGGAACCACAAAAAATGAGTACATAATGGCATGCGTGCAATTTTTGTGGTCAAGTGATTGCTTACTAATAGATTTGAGTCCATGCATTAATCTCAGATCATTATTCACAAATCAGTCTTTATATTTAGTTATGTTTTGTCACCACGCCTGATTTCATTTCATCCATTCCAGAGTGACTCCGTAATACACAAGGATAAAAAATTCTTTGTAACAGTTTGAAACTACACACAAAACACCAATTTTACGACACTGTGAAGGCATCTGATAAATTTTATGGCATGGCAAGGGTTATCAGCACAAATGACATAAAGCATATGAAAGTAAAATGAACGGAAAACTTGGCAGGCTCCACTCTTTCTAAATCTCCACTTGAAACTAAAGTACCCTTGAACCTTTGTTCACTGCACATTAATCTATTTGTTCTATACATATATTTCCAACATTAGTATTGAGGTTTCAGCATTAGCACACATAGAGATGATGACCGAGAGATTTTTTTGAGCCACCATATTAAAATTTTCTGTATCTCGTTATCTAGGCCAGTGAGTACGGAAGATTGCAACTTTTTAAATCTTCCATAAAATCACTCTGATTCTCTCCCCATCTCCTCCCAGCCCAGCCAGTAAAAAAGTTAACATATAATAGAACAATTAGGGATTGTCACTCTGGCTTGTTAGGTTTTGTCTCTCACTGACAAATGAGTCCCACTAGATGGCATTGCTAGACAACCAGTAAAAAAGTTACATATAATAGAACAATTAGGGATCGTCACTCTGGCTTGTTAAGTTTTGTCTCTCATTGACAAATGAGTCCCACTAGATGGCATTGCTAGACAAATAATGAATTCATTACCAAAATTGTCCGAGTGTCCAGCACCTTTTTATATAGCTGATCACAAATTGAAAAACCTACCTATTGACAATCATCTCCTCCCCAACTCCTGTGGCCAAACACAATGAACCAGCAACCCTGGTCGCCATTTTCTCAAGGGGAAGAGTTATCATTGGCAGACCAGCCCAAAGAACATCCGTTCCTGTGGTATGTGCGTTGCACAGTGGCCTATTCATACAGAAAATCAAGAGTTACATGACAATTACTCAAGAGTAAATCACCAAGAAAGGTCTATGCTAAACAGAGAGGTAGTCAGAGTATGCATACGTATCAAGGAATAGGTCAGCTAATGCACTGCGTCTAATATGTTCCTGTTTCATTGCAACGTCCGTAAGAATTATTTGGTCTGGTTGCACACCCTGTGCAGCAGCATCTGTACAACACAGAAGTCCATTCAATTAGGTATTCTGTGAAAGCCAGATTACTAATGCTTCATTCGAAGAAAGACAAATAAATAAACATGCATAATTTATAGGATGACATGCTCAAATAACATACGCGCACGAAGCCTCATCTCCCCTGCAGCCGGAAACCTAAGAAGCCAAAGTGCACTATTTGGCACACGTTTAAGAATATTGCACCTGCATGGAATGAAGCAGACTCACTAAGCATGGCACTCAGTTTACTAAATAGAACCAATAAGCTAACGAAACCAGAATATACCAGGTGGTAAAAATTTCAGGGTCCATCTTGTAAAGCTGATTGAAACAAGCAAATATAAATTTGTCTTCTGGTAGGCCATAGTCTGATCGCTTGGGCTGGCAATTTGGATCCAGTACATCACGATTTTTCTAAAGGACATTGCGGCAAGGCTAACAATCAGCACACATCAAAATCTTTTGAGAATATGAAAGTTGAAATCTCAACATTTACCTGTTTATAATCATTAACAAAGTAACAGTGTGGAAGATGAACAAGCTTCTCGGAGTATATATGTGAGTAGTGCATTGGTGAAACAAACTGCCATATGACAGGTAAAAACTGTTAAAAGGTCAGAAACAGAATAAAAAGTATAAACCATATGGAAAAATTATAATACCTCATCCGTAACCAAATAATCTATATAGGTAGCCCCTGTAGTTCCAGGGAATCCCATGTATGAAACCTGGATAGGAGCAGGTTGCATGGCAAATATTTCATTGCGTGCACCCTGTGAGAAAAACCCATGGATTAGAACGGCCAAGAGATTTCATAGAAAATCTGATATCATCTACTGCAATGGAATGTATAAGTAGTAGAGAACAGAAATTAAAGATGTACAATGTAATTCAACTCTTTCAGATGCCTGATTGGATCTTTCTACATTATGCCACATCAATGCAAACTTAGGAGCCAACCATCTTAACACTTGACTAGTCTGACAAATTAAATCAATTTGGTACCTTAGTGTAGCCATTAAGGTTAATAAGAATCTGTATTTGATCTTCATTAATCATCCTTGCAATCATATCAGATGATGTAGACGACACGTCTATAAAATGCTCAGCTTCTGACTGGATTCTCAGCCTCCATTCAGTACCATCATTTGGACTTAAAGCATAGCAGAAAACCTACCAGAACAATACAAGAACAAGCATCTTATTGCACAAAGATAATGAAAACCCAAAAAAGTTCAAACACAAAAATATTCAGATGACCACAAAATAAGTTTGCCAACCTCAACATTTTCTTTGTCGTGCATGCCAAATACTGAACCCATGAGATGTGATAAAGGGTGGTTACCAAAGTCACTGCTCACATATCTAAAAAAGACAGCAACATTCAATCGAGCAGCTTTCCTTTTTCTGATAGGAAAAGGTGAATTCTCTCAAGAAAGAAGGTTTAAAAACTTTCACAAACTTACCCAACTCTTAACCGGCCATTCCTTCCCCCACCCCTTATAGGTAAGGGAAGCGGATGGTTAAAAGGAGGAAGTGAATAACGGGAAGCTACCACCGAACAGTGCGCTGCATACTTGCGACTACACATATGTAAGAACACTTAGTGAGAATATTCACGTTGAGTTTTATTAATATCCGGCTAAATAAAGAAATTAACTTCCTCACCTGATTTCGAGTGCAAGAAGAGGGTCAAGGGGATAAGCTATTGCATGGAAAGGCTGCACGCTTGGAATAACTGACATCTAAAATAAAAACCAAAAAAGAGTTGGAATCAGACTATACATATTTTAGATAAAGATAACCAGAACCAGAGTACAGAATAGCTGGTGGCTACAGTCAAACAAACTGGGGTGTGGGAATTGGTTTGCAAAAGAAGGTTTTCATCAAACCTTAATCTGCCTCCTAAGTATCCCTTCAACTTCAATAAACATCTTCTCCCGATCATCCCAGTCACAAACACACTGAAGTACACGGCGATGATAAAGAACAAATATTAATAATAAAACCCAACACGTAATTCCAACTGTACAGAACTTTGCATATAAATTAATAACAATAACACAACAAATACGATAATGATCTGATGTCAAGAGATAGTGGAAGGCAGATGTATAAATGATGAGATTACAGAACTCAAAAGAATCTTCTGTTTGGAAATCCAAATGTCAATGCCAACTAGAAAATATCACTGAATTACCATAAATAGCAGAGATCTGCCATAAAAACTTGCAGAGCAGCACAGATTTAACAAAAAAAAAAAAAAAAAAATCTGAAAGACAGCCCAGAATACACTAAAAAGTACACGTCTAACAACTAATTAATGGTAGATTTATCAACTCTCAAGCGCAAAGTCAAAAGAACAGAAAAACAGAGAGAGCATTGGAAAGTGAATTTTAGAAGCACCTGCAAAGTGTGAAGAAGGTTACAAGTTGCTTCTGGAAAATCAGGGCGCAACATCAATGCTTGCTTATAGCTTTTAATAGCTGCTTCCACATGACCACTGCAGGCAGAAACACAAGTTATGTAAAGCACAATTAATCTGCGCGTGCCAGATATTATTCCACAGGAATTATCTACAGAAATCCCTAAGACTAAGGCATGGTAACCTACCTGTCCTTATAAGCAGAAGCCAAATTTGCATGAGCCTCAGCCATGGATGGCCGGATGGCAATAGCACGTAGGTAGTCTTGAATTGCTTCATTAACTCTTCCGATTTCCTTGTATGTGTTACCCCGATTGACAAGGCCATCTGCTGCCATTGGATCAATCCTCAGGACCTCATTGTAGCAAGATACAGCATCCGCATAATTACCCTGTCATTCAAGAGAATAATGCAATTTCTTTTCATCAACCCTAAAACTATTTCCAAGTCCCTTAAACAGTTTCAGCACATAATCGATTTTGAAGTAAATGGACAAACACCATACCTGTTGTTTGTATATTATAGCTAAATTATTGAAAGGAGCAGAGAGCCCTGTTGTAACAGATAACGTTGCCTTGTAGTATTGTGCAGCAGCACTCATCATGTTCCTACAAAGAATTGAAAACGGATTTCTTAAAAACCAGTATGGACTTGAATACCAAAAAATCCATGACACTGCTTTCAGAATCAAAGAAATTAACAAGGCTCAGCTCATTGGTAGTAAAACATACCATTCCATATAAATATTCCCAAGATTGGTGAGTGCTTGAGGATGGTTAGACTGAAGAGACAGGCATTGCTACGTGGACAAAAAAAATTAGGATAAGATTGAGGTGCAAAACCATAAATGACACACTAAGCACTCCGACAACAGTGGAGGAAGACTTACGCGATAACAATGGATTGCTTCTTCCACTCTTCCAGCATCTTTCAATGCATTACCCTGACAATAAGGGATAGTCAAAGATAATTCACATTCAGTTCAAACTCCTTTAGTAAAAGATCAATATATATATATAGAATAAACATAAATTCAACAAATTTTTGAGAGAAATGAACTGTCAACCAAGTTATTGTATGCCTCCAAGAACCCAGGATCACAAGCAATAGCTCGCTTGTAGTTGAGTATTGCCATGTCAAGGTTACTTTGCTCATAGTAGATACTAGCCAGGTTGCCTGCAAAAGATGGTTCAGAGTATCATTAGAACCTCCCAAAAAATTTGACGAGAACATTAAGCAATATCCAGTGATCTGGTATAAATAAAACAGAAACGATGTCATATTACAACAAGAAGATGATTATTTGGGATCAATTTACAGCAGAATCTTTCCCGCTCCAGCTAAAACCTATTGCATTGGTTTTTTCCCATAGCTGCTTACATGTAGATTTCATTTATAAAAATAAACCACTGCTGCACATAAGAAGTTTTAGAAATCCCCATTGATTTAATTCAACTTCCCAAGATTTAAAGTCGGGAGTTGTTGTGAGATTTCTATGGAAAATCCAATTATTGATTTTTCTGATTCAAAAAGAGACAATATTATATAGTTGACAAGCAGTTTAGCTTTCGAACCTCCCCCTGTACTTCTATTACAACCTCTTGAGTAGAACTCACCCTCAAAAGCTAGCTATTAAGGGGAAGGTGCCCAAGAGGTTATAAATCGCACACCCAAAGCCCATAGTTTCGATGTGGGACAAGCCTATAACTTACAATAAGAACCATGAAAAACCACCACGTTCCGCGATCCTTGCGCCCACATCGGACTGGCTTTGCACTAGCCCATTGCCAGTCCCAGACAAACACTGCCATACCGACATCACCATCTGCGCCGCTCAATTGCAATCGGGGAACGTGGTGCTTGCTCTAATACTATTGTTATAACCTCTTAAGTAGAACTCACACTCAAAAACAAGCCTAACCACGGCTAAATTTTGTTGGCTTAATAACAGTATTATATTAGTATATGTTTGGTAGTGCTGAATGTGTGGACAAAAAGTAAGTTGTAAATTGTAAGTCATATGAAATATGTGGATAAAAAGTATGTTTGACCAGCTGACATTATAATTTAAGCATTCCCAAACAGGGGCTTAATCATTGTCCAAATTTCTTTAGTTCATATATCCTCCATTACTGAAATCCCACCGAAGAATCTACAATATGAAGTGTGTTGATTGGTCTAGTCATCAAATATTAAGCATGTTTATTTCTCTTTTTCCATCTTCAACTTATCTATTCATTTTGCTGGAGGACCTTTTCAATAAGCATAATCAGTTGAGTTACCATCAGCAGAACTGGAAACGAAAAATAATTTCAATCAAAAATATAGGATGCGCTCAAGCTTCCACAAGAAACGAAGGTAAAAAACCAGACTTTACAATATTCTGTATCAAACATTGCCCTAAATATTGTTCTCAGAAATGCTGAACCATGTCATATCTAGGCAAATCAGTACAGATGGCCCATTATGAAGATAGATCAATCTAATGCATCTACCAGATCATGAAAATAAACGTGATTCAATGTAAAATCCAGATAAAAACACTCACCAAAAGCCATAGCATAGTCTGGCCGTGATTGCAGAGCTCGTTGATAACATACAATAGCCTCTTGAGGCATCCCCAAAGCCTGGAAAATTCAAAGATGATCTCGTTTCTCCAGATTCTTGTCCTGGCACAGCAACCCGCTTACTAGCAAAATGTGGGAAAGCTTACCTTATAAACATTTCCCAAATTCAAAAGGGCATCTGAGAAGTTTGGTTTCAATTTGACAGCTTCCTAGAAATAGAAAGAAGTACCAAGGCAAGGAAGTAAGAACAACAGAGCCCATGAACAATTCAACAAGAATAACCCAGAATACTTCCACATGATTTAAGCATACAAACCACAGAATACTAGATCAATCATCAAAAGAAATCAGAAAAGTAATACCTTATAGTACTGCAAGGCCCTGTTGGGATCACCTGCCTCCATGAACAGTGAAGCAAGATTGGACCATGCAATAGCAAAGGTGGGCTGTAACCGAAGAGCCTCCAAATAGCAATTGTATGCCTGGCCAAGAAAAGATGCTCAGACAATTTAGGACGATACATGAATAAAAAATTTTAAATTAATGCTGACGTTGGTTAGCACAAACAGCAAGTGGTTAACAAGAACAATTTCACAAGTGGCAGTAGCTTCCTCAATAAACAAAATGCAGAGAAATAAATTCAACATATATAACACAGGTCAAAAGACCAAAAATTATAAGACAATGAAATAACAAAATGGAGATTGGACAACTGAATAAAATATCGCAGAAGCTTAATATCATACCAACGGACCACGACATGAGCAGATTTTTTTTGCGTAAAAAGAATGGAAATACATAATATAAAGAATTCAACACTAGTTTGCCTGGATGCATTAGAAACAAGGTTAAAGACAGTTACCTCTTGCACCAGTCCTTGAGCTTTCATCAGATTTCCCAGATTACTATGAGCATCAACCTAAAATAGAAGTTGGAGTCAAAAAAGAAAGCAAAACAACTTACACAGAGAGTATAGATAAATGAAATTAAAAATAAAACATTACCAAATGTGGGTTCAATGCAAGAGCTTGACGGCAACATTGGGCTGCCTCAGTTAGCCTTCCTTTCCGCATGTAAGCACTAGCTAAGTTTGACCATGCATCTGCAAAATTAGGCCGAAGCTGCACACAATTTCATGCAAACAATGTTATAATACATTCAGGGATGAATAAGGATAGGTAACAGTGACGAACTCTATATTAACCCTCCTCAAACACGTCTCCATCTTCCATTTCGCTTTTCTGTTTCACTTCTGTCGTTCAGTCATGTCCCTCAAAAGTTCTTGTCAGAATGGACAAGTATTAATAATTGCCAGTGCAACACAAATCCTTTCTAAATCATTAACCAAGGAGAAAGTATTTAATTAAGACTTTACCAGACTTTTATGGAGTTCTAAGGCATTTAATACAGACTTTTTAAACTCTATAAAAGTCTTAGGTATTCAATATAGACTTTTAAGTGCTTGTTTGGTAAAACTTTCATAGTTATAAGCAGTGGGTCATACGGAATATAAAATGTGTAGATAAAAATAATGTTTGACTAACTTATAAGCACTAACAAACATGCTCTAAAAGTCATGCGATTTTCATTTCAAACTTTTTAAAATCCTACAAAATTCAAGAATATTCAAAATATTAATAACTTTTTTTAAAATTCTTTATACTAACTTTAAAGCACAGCATATAAATAATAAAAAATCATAATTTCTATCTCATTCATCTCCAAGACATTGAAAGACTTTCAAAAAAATAAATAGTCTTCATTCTATGATTTTTTTTTCCTTTATGAAATATTCTCCTCTTTCTTTTTCTTTCTGCGAACTCTACGAGACAAGATTAATTACCAACATTTTTTGGAATAAATGATTAATATTTTTCCCTTTCTTCAATGTTTTTTTTCCTCTTCAATATTCTCATAACTATTTTTTCCTCTTTTTTCTTTTCTTCTACGAACCCTATAGCTATGATTAATTACCAATTTTTTTTATGAAGAAGAATATTAATATTTTTCTCATCTTGTTCAAAAATATTTTTAAACAGAGTAGCATACTATTTTTTTTTTAATTTATCCACATGACATTTGAAAGTTCATAGTTTTACCCAAAAGAAAAAAGAGAGTAAGCTAATAATTTGTGTCATTGATTTTTGAAGTAGTTTACTTCCAGCAAATAAATAGAATATTATTAATTCAAAGTTTTTTTCGTTGTGAATTTAATAATATTAATGCAATTAAATAAATTATTGCTAGACTTTTTTCCTCCAACAATTTTTTTAACGGTAAGACATTATATTTTTATATATTCAAGATTTAATTAAACAAATAAAACTCTATAAAACTCTACTAAGGTCTGCGATAAGTCTAGAAAAGTCTTCCAAAATGAAAATCTATTGAAGTTTATAAAAATCTATTAAAATCAATAAAAGTTAATGAAATCCATAATAGTCAGTCGATTAAAGTCTTTAAAAATCTAGATTAAATACACCCTTTAAGTTAAAACATTTGAACCTCAAAACATCAGCAAAAGTGATTTAAAAATTTTTAACACCCCAAGGTCAGTCTTTTTATTTTGCTGCCCAGCAATGAGTTCAAGATGTACGATTCAATTTTAAAAAGAGGAGTTTCATTATATTAGGAAGTGGAAAGAGAGGGAGGGAGTCCTTGATAGAGGGACAAGGCATTAAAAAATATTGCACAGAAGTATATTACTAATATTAATAAAGGCCATTTTATCAACAAACAAAAAAATATAGAACTTCCGATGAAGTTTCTGAATTTTTAGTTTTTAATAAACAAAAGCATCAACTGGATAATAATGTTTGAACTTTTCCTAGCAAAGCTAAATAGACATTATTCTGTTGGAATTTTTACTATAATTGTTTCACTCAGGTGTTCACAATAGATGAGAATTTGTGGTATTATAAAAAAACAAGTTTTTTCGCTGTAGTTCAGATAAGCATCCCATAAAGAGCATACCAAGATGAGCATATTCTTCTAATTCTTGTCTTATTTCTATTCGGATGGGAGAAGTGGATTTAGATAGATTCTATAATTAAAACACCAGCCGGTACTCTTAAAAGTAAACATTGGAGAAATAACATTCCAAAATCTATAGTAGCAGTTGTACCTCAATCGCAATCAAGTAATAGCGAATTGCAACATCAATATTGCCTTTCTCCTGTAAGAAAAATAGACAATAGCATTTTATCATCTTGACAGTCAACCTGACAAGAAGCTTTTCACCTGCAAACATGATAAAAACATACCTTCCAAGCATTTGCCATATTGCCATAGCACTCAGCAAAGTGTGGATCGATTCTGAGAGCTTCTTCATTCTTTGTGATACACATATCAAAGTCATGCAACTGAAACACGCAGCAGCATGTTCTTGCTTCATATTTTGTAAATTTTGTTGGAAGTCCAACTTGATATTAAAAACAAAGAAAGAACAAAAAATAGAAAGACAGATGCATGATTATATCATGTATACGAGCAAAGTGTAACCTGATAATAAACTGCACCCAACAGAAGAAGATTATCAGTGCGCCCTGGATTTCTCTCAAAAACAGTCTTACTATGCTCCAATGCTTGCTTATAGTTTCCAGCTTTGTAACTCTGATGAGCAAGGTTCAATAGCGTGTCTTCATCAACTGCAGCACAAGAGAAACCAACTATAACCACACTAGTTGTCAATCAACCAACCAGAAACAGAGTAAGATACCAGCCTGGTGGGACACAAAATTGGAAAGCCACTTTCCACTCTCATGCCCTCTTGTTTCATCCTTCACTATGGTCCCAGCTACTCCACCCTTTAGCCCTTCAACTGGAAAGCATATTCCAGTGGAAAGCTAGCTTGTACTTGGTGGTGGTGGTTTTACAATTGGGTAGAATGTGGAAGCATGGAGGAGATGCTGGGCAATAGGGCAAGAGAAGATGATCCACGGTTGGTGGAAGTTTTGTTGACACTTGAAGGATGAGAGATGTTTTTCCCCTTATATCTTTCATTTCATTTTTTTTAGTTTCTTGAATTGCTTGTGTTTTTCTTAGTTTTTCACTCGCTATTTTCTTTTGTTTTATATTAAGTTTTATGACATCTGTTCTTTTCTCTCCCCCCAGCCAAAATTCCTAATTACAGTTCTTATAATAAGCTCCATTTGAAACTTCATAATCTTGGCCTACAATAAGAAAGCCAACTCCCACTTATGCAACTAAAGAGAACAAAATAAACATCATTTGAGGAAACTGTGACTAATGTTTTGGTGTTGCCATTGAAATCAGTTAGTTCTCGCATCTATAAATTTTGGTCAAGCAAATTTCATGAACTAGTAAATATTGTATTCAAAATAAACACCATTTTCCAAAATTTGAGCTTATGAATTATGGTTGGCAAAAAAAGGTCACGAATGCTAGTAGAATTTTGAATAGATCATGAGACAGAATTTAGAATTGCATATATTTTCTCTTCAAGAAAAATGTATTTCTTTGTAAGCTGAAGTTACAAAACCAGCTGCAATTACAAAAATAATGTAACTTTTTCAGATTCAGATGCATATTAAGAATATACACTTAAACAGTAAAAAACTCATACTTCCACATTTGAATCTTATGAACAAGTTGGTGCTCAACAATTCATTGTAGTTGAACAATCAGTCCACAACAACACAAACAGTCTAAATCTCTGTTAGATCATCACATGATCCTTACAAGTCCAAGTTTATGAAGCTAGGTTTTGCTTTTCAGCTTGAGTTGGTAGCTTGAAATTTTGCATGTTTCCATGAGGGACACGTGACAATCTAATGAAATTTGAAAGTTTCCCTCAACGGAGAATGATTGTTCAACTGAAATGGAAGCTTGATGACTAACTAGACCCTTTCTAAAAGTTGGAGACCAGCTTCCCACTCACGGACCATTTGGTGAAATTTTGCGTTTGCAAGTTTGACCTTTAGTATCAAATTAGGACAACAAAATAACACATCCACACTTCCATTATTTTAATACTTCTCATATTCTTCTAGGTGCTCGAGGTAGTAAGTTTCTATGAGAAATAACAATTTGGGCATCAATAATCATTCCCATATAAGCATGAGTTAGCTTTTATTTTCATTTTTCTGAATGAAAAAATCAAGTTCAGTATGGTGATTGGATATCCATAATCTTCTTTAGAATATTTCTTTCATTCATTAATGGGCTTATAAGCAATACGTCCACTATCAACGTATAGAATTAAGAAGAACATCATCTTACTACAAGCTTGTTTTTCTTAACATAAAGATCCAAACACAAGACACCATTTTGGTGTCATCGGAGTAATCTAACATGAAAATGTAGATAACAAGTGAAAATATAGATGGACAAACTCCTACCAATATATAGCGAATATCCTACATGAGTATAATATAGGTGAGACTTTAATCACATGGTTCAAACTTCAAAGTCTAAGGGCTGATCAATTAGCAACTTGCCAACTTACACTAACAAATTCACTTGTCTATATAAAATTTAAGCTAACAAATTTGGTGGTCAATATTATATTATTATAAACTAAAAATTACATGAAACCATCCGACAGCATCTTAGTGCCACCAAGGCCTCCGCCATCTAAAGAAAATGCTTAAGTGACTAACACTGTATATAGTCTTATCCCCCTCAATTCTCAATACAAATTCAGTGTGAAATGAAAATCTTCCCTCAACAATTAGCTCTGACTTTAATCTTCAAAGAAAACTGCTTTATGTTTGCCTTCAATGTTTATTCCGAACAAGAATTTCCCTTCAATACTTAGATATACACGTCTCATCTAACAAAAAGTACGAATCACCCAAAAGCAATCATTTTCAAACCTAGAAGTAGTCACCCTGTGCATTTTTTTTACCCTGTGCATTTTTTTTTACCAAAAAGAAATGGCAAAAATGAAATTTACAGGATAGAGATGTTAAAATAATCAACCCTAACCCCAAAATATATCAACAGGAAGTTCATACAAGCTTCACACGATATGAGAGTTGATCCTTCTTAAAGTTCGATAACCTCAAATAATTACACAGAACCAATATCCACAGAAATTTACAATTGTAACGTTCTCCAGAAGCCAAAATCCAACATATTAAATGTCTAATCAACTCAAAACCCTAAATTTCCGCGAGACTCAAAATTGACGAGTGATCACTAAATTTTTTTCACGTGAAAATTACAACAACATGGGGGAAAAAAGCTGAAGTTTTGTTAGTTACATAGTTTCCTAACCTTCACGAGAAAGATCGGGCTTGATATTCCCGGTTGCCAAGGCAAACGATGAATCCTCCCGGTGATGATCACCGCCGACGAATTTGTACTGAACCCTAGCCGCCTGCTGCTGCTGCTGCTGCTGTTGCACCTGCTGCATATTCAGGCTGTACTGTCGAGGATCACTCTGCAACGAGAGCATATTTTATCGATTCGCCGTGAAATCAGTACTAATTGGAAGATTTTCCACGGAAAATACAAATCCACCTAGGAAGGAAAACAAGAGGGAAAACAAATTTTCATGTAAAATTATAATTCTCAGCCCTCTGAAGAGCTGAGAAAGAGAGAAATATAAAGAGAAAAATCAGGAAAAGCAAATTCGGGAAAGGAGCGAATGGAATGGAATAGAATCCCCTTTTACTTTCGGTTGCCTTATTAACACCGATTGTTGTCGATTTTATTATTGCCACTCCTGAAGATTTTCAAAAGACTTTTGTACCCTCGATTTGACTCTTCAATGGAAAAACACTATCGCACATGAGTGATGGGTAATTACGTCATTTGAAGTTAGGAATGCTGGCTGTTGATATAAAAACATTATAACCAATTTGTAGGAAACTATATTCATATCTTAACCACGTCACAATTTAATAACGGAAGTTTTTCTCCACGGGCAAAAATAAAATTCACTGTATCATTACGTCTTATTCCTGTTAAATAAAATCCTCTCTTTTAGTCTTTTCCAATTTTTTTTTTTTTTTACATCTTCAAAATCAACTCCCTCAAACAAAATAGTCTCTATCCCAATCTTTAACATATTCTTCTCAACTTCTCAATTTATTAAATCATCTCTTAATTTTTATCAAATAATTATTTTAATCAATAGATAGAATGAACAAGCAGCTAAAGAGTATTTTCAATTTTTTTGCAGTGATTATTAAGAAAAATTTATCGTGCGAGTAAAAATTTTGCACTAGACTGCGTTCGGATCCCACAGTAGGAAAAAACGATATACTAGTTATAATCACAATTGTAGAGAATTTTTTCCATTACAAGAAAAAAATACTTAAACATACGTGTGTCACTATATCTTTAATTTCTCTCTTTACAAAATCATCTATTCTAAAATTTACTGATCTATTCACCGCCTCAATCTATCATCATAATAAAGCATATAGTCGAATCTCACCGCAAAGAAGTGGAATACTAATAAAATACATGGAACCATAAAGTGATGTAATTAATCGGGATCAAAACCAACAAATTGTAGTTCATTTCAACTCGATTCTTTTATGCAACGATTTGAAATTGAGAAATGTAATAAGTTGCATGAATTTGATTGTTCGACTTTCATTATTTCTATTTCAAATGATAATTATATTACACTTAAAATCAAGAATATGATTAGAAATCGTTCAATTATTAATTATAAGAATTAGGATGTTAAATTTTAATTAAAGCAAACTGAACGAACTAGTTCGACTTGATTCTAATTATTAGAGTTGAGAATTGAAAATTAAAGAAAATCGAACAAACTATTCAGATGGTTCCAAATAAAATAAAAAGAAATTGTTTGGAGGGTAAAACTGTCCATTAAGGTAGGAAAAAAATAAAAAGGAAAAGCTAGGATTCTAATTCTGCTCCACGTAAAGTGGGGTGTCACAGGTTCCATTGTTCCCACAATTTTAATTCTTACTCCATTATAGAAAGACACGTGGAGAATAAAAGGATTCCAGAAGGAACTTTTTGTTTTAAGGTTGATGGAATTTTTTAGTTATTTTTGTGGAATTTAAATGTGAAATTTATCTACTTAAATAATGTATAAATATTTTTAAAAAATTTGTCAATTCTTCTAAAGATACATTTTTTTTTTTTTTTTTTTTTTTAGTGTTATCAAATTTTATCTCTGTTTTTGTACAACATTTTGAACCATTTAAACATTATCGAGAAAGTAAGCAAAATAGGCGATATTCCTAGCCGCCTTCATCAATATAGATAATAAATTCTATATTATCGAGAATCTTATCGACTTTGATTAGAGAGCATTTTAATAAAATGACACAACATTCATTTTACATGACTAAGTAACATTATTATTTGATAAAATTTTGATGGGAGAGACATATTTTATAACCAATAAAAGCAAACTAGTCAAAAAAAAAAAAAAAAAATTCCTTCTGATTTTGATATTGCTATCAAAAGATTTTAAAAAAAAAATTTATAGTTACAATATTTTAAGAAATTTCAAATTGGCGTCTAAAAGTGTCAAATGTATGAATAATCAGAGCCAACTTAAATAATTTAGAGGTATTGAGCATAATTATTGAGTGGGCCTTAAGAAATTCAGGGGCGGATTTAGCCCTAGAAGCCCAAATGTCATTTTTTTTTTGTAAAACTATAATTCATATAAAATATTTTGATTTTGGGTAATTGTAGACTAATGAAATTATATTTTATGATAACTAGTTTATAAGACATGGCAAAGCTTTGTCAATCTATTTTGTTACGATATTAAATTATTTGAGTTGATTTTAAAACTCGTTGTGACAAATATAAAATAAGTATCGATCAAAGTTCAATTATTTATGTCATATTACCTAATAATTCTTCAAGATTTTGTTTAATATATATGTCAAAAAATTTAAGACGTCGCTTTTTTTTAAAAGTCTAATATTAATTTTCGCATTTCTTTTTTCATCTTTTAGATTAACGTATTCTATTAACTATATGCATATTAAAGCGTAAGGCTTTTTAAGTCTCACTAACTAAGTGTGCTTTTCTTGTCGAATGTCGCTTTAAATAATTATATTCAAACCCCAAATCCGCCATAGTCAAGAATAATAACAAAAAAATTAATAGATTCAACTTACAATTTACATTATGACGGAAATTAATAAATGTTGGCAATTAAATGGAATTATTGTTGGAGAACTATTGGTGATCATCAACGCATCTCCATCATTAGACTCAGATCCATTATCATATAAACACTTATCGTATTTTAGTGAATAATAAGATTTATGTTGTTTTAACACGGAATAGGCAGTTAAAGTTCACATTGCTTTGTTAATGAAGCACACTCATTCACATGATTCCAATGAAGTAGTTATCAAAGAGTTGGTGTTTTGATTCTTATGAGAATTCAACTTTAGGTCTGTAAGCAATATTGAGATGAATGAACCGTCCCAAAGAGCACTTCACACTTCACACTAATTAAAAATATTTACTAATTAACTAACATATGGGTGTAAATTGGGATGTGCCCATGCTGGGGTTGTTTCTTGCTCGGAATGTATTTCCATTGTGTTCTGTCTGATTTCTATAAATTCAAGGTGCGTTACAATGTCGCATTTTTTAAAAGCACAATTCTTCCCCTTCGTAATTGACTATGGCATGCAAAAGAGACTTCTCCAGAAATCTCATAAAAATATTAAAAATAAGTTTTTTTTAAATAAACCAACATTTATAGACAAAATTACTCATAAAACTTGGCTTTAAATAGACTTTTCATAAGTTTCAATTAAAAAATTAAAAAATATGATACAAAAGTTCAAAGGTTGGGGACTTCAACCACTAAATTAAGAAAGATTGAGGATATGTGGGCAAAAAAATGAGGAATGAGGATAAAAGTGCCAAAAGTTCAAAGGTTGGGGACTTCAGCCACCAAATTAAGAAAGGTTCAAGATATGGGTGCCAAAAAATAAAGAATAAAAATAAAAGTCCCAAAAGTTCAAAGGTTGAGAACGGCGGCTGCCAATTACCCTATAAAGGGCATATATTTAACATTTTAGATTATAAAAAACTAGCATATTTGACATTTTAGAGAACATCGAGTAAAATTTCAAACAATTTATTTATATTTAACACTTTATTTTATTTATTCCAATAAGTATTTATTATTTTTTCATTTATTTTCTTTTAACATGATTCCTCCTAATTATTATATGAGTTGCTTCTATTTTTTATATTTTATTTTGTATTACATTATTTAATTCAATAATTCAATTATTATATAAAATATTGAAAATTTAAATTATTTAAATACATTTAATTATAGAGATTGAATTTGGCTCTCCAAATTACACTATCTATTTTAAAAAATTAATTTAGAGAACAATTTATATTTAAAGAACTTGTTGAAGATACTTTTATACTACAAAATATTAACAAATTTTTCAAAAAATAACGTTTGTATATGTCCGTTTCTCATCCCGTTATGGTGCAACTTAATTAGTACTTTTGTTTAAGAGAAAAAAGATTAGTGCAGTGCAGAAATGGTAATAGAAATCCATGCAAAACAAAGCATATAAGAAAGTATTATTTCAACTGTCACACAACTGAACTGAGGCATAAATGTTACAATCCATCCACAATACATGGATGTGCATCACTCATGCTCTTATTCATACTTAGTTAAGATGCAACAACATTATAATTACACACAGCATTTCTCAGCAGGGTTTTAGTTCTGAGGCTTGGCTTCAGCTTTAGCATCCACTGCCTCACCAGCATATGTACAGCACTTGCAACCACCTCGGTAATAGCCCCCGCGGCCGCAGCAACCATATCGGCAGTGGCCTCCTCCTCCTCCACCGTGGTGTCCACCACCATATCCACCGCCATGGTTTCCACCACCATATCCACCGCCATGGTTTCCACCACCATATCCACCGCCGGGGTTTCCTCCATATCCACCTCCAGGGTATCCTCCATATCCGCCTCGCCCTCCTTGATACTTGGCTTCATCGACCCCATTTGTATTCTCAGCCTCCTCAGCTGAACAAATTTTAGGCGCAAAAGCACATGTTAGCTAGTTAATACTTACAATGTGTATTAATATTTCAGAATTTTTCAAGAAATTTCTCTTTTAACAACAAAAACTTACCATTGGAAGTCTGAGACAATTCCCGGGCTGCAACTTGTGATGCAATCAGAACCATAGCTAGAAGTCCAAGTAGAAGAATTGTCTTGGAACCCATTTTTTCTAACAGATTGTGATGAAAAGAGAAGCTTGATTTATGGTTTTTATGAGAATGTTTGAGTTTTACATCTCTATTTATAGACAAATCTAGCAAGATATAGTGAATCTATTAATATTTGAGTTGAGTAGGTCCATGATTTAGTTGGCTATTAAAGATGTATACAGTCCATGATCTTATCTTGATCGACACCTTGAAAACATAGTTTGAATATTCATCGTTCAGTTACACGCTTGTTTGGTAGAGTTTTTTTTGGAGAAAAAATGGGTTTTTTATTACTTTTTGACTTTTTGACTTTTTTATAGTGTAAAAATGGTTGAAAAGTCAAAAATTGTAAGCAAAAAAATGGATTTTTTGAGGAAAAAACTCTACCGAACATGCTCTTAATTTGAGTCTGAGTCTGATTTATAAACTGAAAATTCTAGATGTTTAATGTAATTTTAGTAATTGCACCTCGAAGGAAAAAATATAAGATAAAGTTAGAGTTAAGACACATCGTTGGTCATTCTTAATAAAAAAATAAAATAAAATAATTTTATTCATTATTAAAAGTTGGTAAGATTTTATAGTTTTCTATCGAATTTTATCAAATAAACAGAATAAAAAACATTTTGAAGAATTCTATTTACAAATCCAAAAACGATAACTTTAAAATTTTTAGATAAAATGAATCGAATATGTCGACTCATCAAATGAGAGTCTACATATATTAGTTGTCTGGTCATATTTATTGAGGTTACACATAAATACATACACTTGTCAGATTATCACATGGAAAGGTTGAAATGTATTACAAATTTAGAATGAAATAATATATTTGAATTTTTTTTTTTTTTTTTTTTTGGCAGAATTAATTAATTTCCTTCTGGGATCATGAACAATCTGACTTAAAAAAGAAAAAAAAAAGAAAGATATTCATATGCGTACGTAAAAGTAATCATAGTAACATTGAACAAAATGAGTCCTGATCTGCTGCCCCCAATGGGCAGCAATTTCGTGCCCACAGGCTGACTTGTCAGCCTGTGGGCTGTTGATGCAAAAAGTTACTTTTTGCATCAACAGCCCACAGGTTGACAAGTCAGCCTGTGGGCAAGGATTTCCTGCCCACTGGGGGCAGGAGATCTTTTCCCTGAACAAAATATTGTTTAGAAGGAATTTTTAATGTTTGAAAAACAAAATATCGAATGTAATATATTCCACTTGAAATTCTTGCACTTATATATGGAACATTTTTGCCCCGTTTAATCCATAGTTATTAACACATATTTGTCATTACTTAAATTATAATTTCAATTGGTCAAACATATTTTATATCCACATATTTTATAGAACTCATAACTTACAATTTATATTTTATCTACACATTTACCCACAACTTATAATATAAATATTTAAAAATAATTTAAGTACTATCAAATATATAATTAGATTGTTCTCCATTAAGAGAATTTTTTAGAGTTCGATTTATAAACTTCGAATGTACAATCACGTGAATTAATATGTCAGACAAGGTGTCAAACTGTGCCAAACCAATGATGTGATAAAATAAAAATCCAAAAAGGTGCATACCAAGTGGGAATAAATTAGTACATATATATGTTTCAGAGACATGAATCAACTTGTGGAGTGACAACTTGGTAGAATTAAAGTTACGGCCCAATCAAGAAAATATTAATATTCAAAAAAAATATAAAAAATTTTTTTAGCACATAGGAAACGTATTCCATCTTAAGAAAGATAATGCATCGACTACCTAACTCTATTCAAAATGTGGATCTAAATTACAGAATTTTTAAGATTGAAGTTGGATGATCGATCAACCATAATCTAGCAAGGTGATTGATAGACTGCAATTCACGTTCTATCACACACATCACATATTCAAAAACTTGATTGAAATACGATTATAACGAACTAGATATTTTTTACATCTGTTGCGATTCTAGATGTTAGGATACGTGCCCAGTGCCGGCCCTGGGCCTAGGCTAATAGGCAACAGCCTAGGGCCCCAACCTTTCTAGGGCCCCCTTCAGTTGTGGCCCAAATTCTTTTTTTTTTTAAATCAGCCTTTTACATTTTAAATGCCCAAATCAAAACTTCAGCCCAATTATATAAAAATATAATCTTCCCTTGCAATTTACAATTACCCAGAAGTTCAGAACTCAAGAGACGATCTGCATTCTGCGAATCTGCAACCTCTGCTTGTTGATTGAGAGAAGGAGAGAATTAGAGAAAGAGAAGGCGAGAAGTTGCCGTCTGCAAATCCGATTCTGTGGTGTGTCGTGTATCAGTCTCCAAGCCCAAGGTAAATATGGCGATATGGTTATTTCAATGCGCAATCCACTTATCCACAACTGCTGCATTTCTTCTCTGTGAATTCTGTGATGCTCTACAAATTTGAAATAACTATCCAAAAATTTGGGTGGAGATAAATGTCTTCATTTCTCCTAGTTAAATCTAAAATGCCGACTTAGGAAAAATAATGGAACACAGGCTGTAGGCAGAGCAGTTTTCTAATAAAGAGTAAAGCCCACTTCGGCACTTCCTTATTCCTTAATCATTCAAGTACAATGGAACACGTCTTTTATAGGTGATGTGTTCAATAAAGATTGAATTTTTCTAGGTTCTTGGTTCTTGGTATCCCCTGAAACGAAGGACATTGCCGATGTTGAAATCTCAAGATGGGTTATGTACCAAAAAAGATAAAAATGGAAATCTTAAGATGGGTTTTGTGTAGGGTTAGTTTGGGGTCATTTTCATTCTTGGTTGAGATACCCTTCTTTACATGTTATATTTTCCCAATGTCAGCCAAAGATTACAAAAGCCGTATCAGACCTGCAGTATATACTGTTCATTCATATAAATTTACATACACTCAAGCATAAATATAAAGAGTTAAGTCTCTCTTGTCCAAATTTAGGCACTAGTCGAAACAAAATATTTATTTATTTAAATTTAATTTTTGAATTTAATTTATGTTTAAATTAGATTTATTTATTTTTATAACGTGAGAAATGGTGAAATTTTAACACAAACTTCTGGAATGGTGCTAAAAAATCTACATTTTTTTAATAGTTAAGGGGGTGGGGGTTATTGGGGCCCATTTAAATTTTTGCCTAAGGCCCCCAAAATCTCAGGGCCGGCCCTGTACGTGCCCTCCTAACTTAGAGGGATATACTACTTAGAAAAGGCATTTACAAAATTAAAATATTTTCATAGTCTCGATTTGCATTAATAGTGAAATCAAAACAATGCAATCACTTTTTTTTGGGAAAATATAAGTTGATAGGAGAGATACGATCAAACTCTTTATAACCACTCAAAACCTAACTCAGAAAGTTTATTTTAAACACTATTCGTTTGAGAATATCTTCACGTTGAAACGATACTCTCTGCATCAAGTATCAAGTATGGACGATCAAACTCGAAGAAAGATAGAAGAAGGTTGGACCCCTTGTATTATGCATGTAATAATTATAAGAGCATACGTGTAGGGACGAAGTGAAGAACCCTAAATACAAACTGGGGCCGGGGCCTGCCTGCAGGAAGACACGACCCATGCATGCATTTGAAATCTCTATGTCGTCCATTTTTTTTCTTTTTCGGATCAGTCAGATAAAGATTTATCTTCATAATTCTTGTCATAATATAAATAGATAGATATCAGACATGGCATTAATTACGCCTATTAATTGTCTCTGTCTTATCCCTTTCAGTAAACTTTTCTACTAGTATTTACTTGTATTAATAAATAATAATATATATAAATTATATAATTAACAAAATGAGAGTCTAATTGACAGATATTATAAATTAAAATTAATTTATTAGAGTCGAAATTTTTTACTTTTTAAATTATTTTTAATATAAAATAAAATAAATTGTCTTTAATCAACAAAATATCATTTTCAAGTAGGAAGGAGAATTTTGTCATTTCATAGTAAAAATGGTTGAAAAAACCAATATTAGTTTATAATTTGGTTTATAATCTCTATCAAACGAGTAAAAATGGTTGAAAAAACTAATATTAGTTTATAATCTCTATCAAACGAGTTCTTAGTGCATTACACTTTCATTTCGAGATGTACGTATTTGATATATTATTGTGATGTCCTCTTTTATTTTATAAATTAAAGAAACAACTAGGAAAATTTTGTTATAGTTTGAAAAGAAAAAGAGTGATCTAATATATCTTTTATTGTGTAGATTCAATAAAACATCTAACATATTAAGTACCCGTTTGGTAGAGATTATAAACTAGTTTATTTGATTAAAACAGTTTATTTGATCAAAAATAGTCAAAAATAATGGCTACCAAGACAACTATTTTTGGTCAAATAAACTAGTTTATTAACTCTACCAAACGGACTCTAAAAAAAGTGACCTAATCTCTCATATGCTAATCATATATAGTTTTTACCTTTAACACAATTTATCTATAATACTAACTTCGGAACTACTAGTACACGATGAGTCCCTCTTTCTAGGACCGGAATGCATTCAATATTATTGAATGACAATGTTGTAGTTTGTCAATCATGGCAACGGGTTTTGTTCACATTCCAAATATTCCTAGACCTTTCGCATTTCAGATAGACAAAGCATGTATTATGTATATATAGGAATCAATTTTTTGAAATATTTTGCTTCCGTACATTATTGGGTATTCGAGATTCTTATATTGTATTATGCGAATATCTACCAAATCCAATTGATTACATAAAATCCGTAGAGTCTAAATCTACTGTATACACGTCTCCTTAATCGTCACTCAATAAAAATTTTACACATCATCAATTATTTGATGATGGAATCATTATAAAGAATATTTAATGTATTCACACTTGTTGTTATTAGTTAATTTGTAAAATTTTTATTGAAAAATATCTAAAAGATATATATTTAGAAGAGCATATCCTGACTCAAGCCCGCGTGGCCAAATGGTGAGCAACCAAATCATGATTTGGAGGTTCAAATCCTTTATATATAATAATATAATAAATCCATAAAATAACAGTATCCTACACGTGATGCAGGAGGGAAGAGAGAGTCACTACTACAAATTAAATGGCATTCACTCCAGAATATCTCTGACCCATTTGCATTTAATTTGGGGACCGGTTACCGAACCCGTGTATACAAATTGAGGTCCAAATACAGGAACAAAATAACGGCAGTTTGACAGAGATTATAAATTAGTTTATAAATCAATATTGATTTATATGAGTTGAAATTGTTGATTTTTCATATTAAAAGTAGGTTGAAAAGTCAAAAATGACAGCTGAAATAAACTAAAATTAGTTTATAAGCCATGTCAAACAGGCCCTAAGATGCAAAGATATTTTTTTTTTTAATTGTAAAATCGATGACAACAATAGAAAATTACCGATAAACAACTTCTTTTGTTATTACTGATGGATGATTCTCAACATATAAGCGACAAATAAGATTTCCGTTGCTAAACAAAAATGGAAAATTCTATTGTTAATCAGTCGATAATTATGGAGGAACTTTCTTTTGCGTCGGTAAAAATATCGAGGCGACTTCCACCTTAGGAATTTCCCAATGGATAATCTTTGTAAGTAAAAGTCTTTACAGATGGAAATTTGGGCAAATTTGTGTAGGGAGAAGTTGAAAGGATAAGTAAACTCTTGTATTGTGAGATTTTATGTTGTTGATGACGTAGTAGTAAACGCGTATTAGTAGTGATAGAAATTTTCTTCAGTTGCTTGTTCGTAGGTAATTACTAAGGAATTTTCTTTTCCGGCGGTAAAAGTCCCAAATTTTGGTCCTTAATGCCACATTTTCTAGTGGTAAACACAAGTAAGTAGCATTAGCTAGAAATTCTCTTCAGTGGTGTCTAAGGTAATATTTTTCATTAATGAAAACTATATGATGCAATTGGCTCACCTAATTTTCAAAATAAGTTGTTATGGATCTAGCTTTATTTTATTTTTTTTAATGACTCAGTTATCCAAGTTTCGCCTGACTAATCTTGATGAGTGGCGGACTTCTCCCCTAGTTCACCAACTAAGTAAATTCGGATGCAGTCACAAATTATACATACTTGAACCGGACATTCGACGGTTCTCTATAGATCTAACTTTATTGGTTTAAGGCAAAGTTGCAAGAGAACCAGGGGCGCACACAGGACTGGGGCTGTTTGGGCCCACGCCTTGCCCTGTTCTCAAAATGTTCCTGAAAAATGCTTAGTTAAATAAAAAAAAAAAAAAATTATGTCATGGTCCAATCTATTTTAAACACGATCCAGTCATATACCGTGTCCTGGCTCCGCCCCTGAAAAGAACGAAAAACGCGACACTACACAACACTACCCTACGCACGAAAATGTTATTTCTAAAAGAAGTAAAATTACACCAATCGAACATAGAATGATATATTTTTTGCCAAATTCAATATTTAGCTTTAAGAAAATATTGACTTTAATCAAAGTCGAGACAATTGTTAATTTTTTATAGTACGAAAGTTAAAGCCTATAGTTAAGCTAATTTTTAGTTGAAATCTATACAAAGTTAATTCTTGGTTGACGCCCGTGACAAAGTACACAATTATGTGCAATTACTAACCAAAGTTTTCGAATATTATGATTACAAGTTTCTTGAAAGTTTTGTAAAGTTTCTAAATTTTAATTAAAAACAAGAATAATAGAAAATATTTTTAATTTACGAAATGAAAATACAAGAATTTTAGAAGTTTTTGTGCAGAATTAAGATTTTGTTGGCACATCTTATTGCATTAGGGTAAGTGTACGTTTGATAGAGATTATAAACTAACTTATAAATTAATATTAGTTTATTTGAGTTGAAATTGTTGACTTTTCAAACTACTTTAATGTAAAATAACAAAATTGTCATTTCTACTTTGAAATGACATTTTGTTAATTAAGAGTAATATGGTCATTTCATATTAAAAGTAAGTTAAAAATTCAAAAAAAGCAGCTGAAATAAACCAATTTCATTTTATAATCCCTATTAAACAGGCACTAAATAGTAACGGCGACTGTATACATCTTTAAAGAGTAATCGAGTCATGTTGAGTTTGTATGACCCATTTAGAGACTGCATGTAATATCAACGTATGTACGTCGTTAGGTTAATAGTCTTTTGTATCGCTCAATTAATATCAGTCACCTCTCAAGACAAGTCACACTTCAAGTATAGTAAGGTGATTCAAAATGAATCGTTCCATTATTCCAAATATAATTTACTTCTCAATAATGTCTATTTATTATGCTTCCAAATGCACCACTCCAAGTATAGGGAGTTTACAATAGAAGTCATTTTAGGTCGTACTCATTCATTGACCACTACATTATCTAAAAATTTAAACTGTGTTGCTTGTTTCTCGAGCTAGGATAATAGTCGACTGTGCAATCTGTGTCCCAAAAATGTTGGAAACACAAAATTGAACTGTCCCATGTATAAATATTTGGGGGAACAAGGAATATGAAAAGGGCACTACAGTGAATTAAATGTATGGTACATGTCTACTCAAAGAGCAACCTTTTCATGTACAGTGCATTATCCAGTGAGAGGTTAAATGGGATATCATACTTTTTATACAACAGAGTTTATTCACTTTTGACCATAGTAACCTAAAATAAAAGATACTTGTGTTTCTATCTCTTTACCATCATCTTCTTTGGTAAATTACAAACCAGAACTATACTTTTCATACTTGTAATTTTTGAAGTACAGTGAGTAAAATATAATTGCAAGAATTACTATTACCAGAGGTAGCAACCACCCTTTGATTTTTGTTTGGAGTGCTATTTCTCCCAATTCCGTACGTAGGATGACATTCTTCAGTCCTGCCAAGAAACATATACACAGTTACTAATGTTGTTTGTCTGAACTTTTTCTTTTTCGAAAACCAAATCAATTGATATTTATTAAATGAACTCGAGGCAAGTCTGAAAATTTTCTTTTTCTTTTGTAATGCTTATCAAACTTTTTCTTGTATTTCAGCAAGTCCAATAAGAATAGTAGAATACATCAATGTAAGAGGACAAGGATATAATAACGGATCTATCTTGAAGGGAAAGCAACAAAGTGCGCAAAAAACACTACGAAAGATACTTTCCACTTCTAAGTAGACAGCAGCATGAAAGATACTTTCCACTTCAATGATATGACTACTGATATAAGCTATGTAGCTCTTCAAGGGCTCATCTTTTTGTTGGCAAATAGACGCGTTGTGAGCTTTGGTACCCATAAATTGAGTAAAAGTGCTAGATAAACCTAGCACGTGACGGATTCGTGCGTCCTATTTTTACCATTTCTTAGGGACTCCTGTTAAAGTCACCAAAAAAGCTCCACGCTATATAACCTCTGGTGCTCCGTACAATTCCATTCAAGATCTATGGGTACCTAAATGGGCAGTCATTTACCTTTTCCCATCAAATAAGGGGATGATTGCCATCTATTCCTTCATTCCCTTCAAGCTTTTGAATCTCCACCTTAGTCTTTACTCCACCGCTCTTCGTTTTGCAAACCTAGCACAGACAGAAGGATTAGCCACACTTGAGGGAGATTTCCATCTTCTTTGATTTAGCATGTCCTTCAAAGTCTTTCGATCTCCCTAATCCCAGACGTTTATCTTGTAGCCTGTCTAAGACGGTACACATACAAGGCAATACATCTTCTGCACCCTGGTTAACTTCAACAGCAGCTTCGGGAGCCTGGGATCTTCTTTCCTTGGGGTTTTGTCTCTTTTTTTGGCACCATATGATGCATCAGCTTGCACTAAGTTCTCTCATGTACCATCACTTTTTCCTTTTAGTTTTTTTGTAGACTTAAAATATATTTGTCTAAAAAGGAGGTGGCCCAAACCTAGGCTTGTGACACTTCCTGTTGAGCGAAGAATTCACCACTAGGTGGAATCAAACCTGCCCTCTCAAATGCTACTCAACCGAAAAGCTTAATCTTGAGAGTATGGCACAATAGAAAACACACGAACTCGCCTTTCCTTTTGGGCACAGGGATGATGTCCTCCGTCTTGGAGATAATTTGGTCATAGTGTGATGGAATAAGGCGGTCAAAAACGATGTGTAAGTCTTGCATCATACAATTAAGTCCTGGAATCAAAATCAAGCGTTCAACAAAAAAAAAAAAACTCGGCATTTTCGCCGTGCCACTAGAAGCTAAGCCACAGGGTTCACACTTTACTTTTCTTGCATTTGACATGTGGAAAATCTGCTATTTTCTTGTCCTATTGTCTTCATATCTCCATAATTCTCTATACGTCTATCCTGCAACTTCTAGTACCTGAGTACGAGGATCTCGCAACATCTCGTACCTCATTTTTTCCATATAAACCGCCATTAGGTGCGCACAAGTTTTTGTCCTCTTCAAGCTACTGGCTAAACCGACATCAAGATCTTTCCTCCAATGTTAAAATCTTGATGTCGTCTCAAAATGTTGAAACTATTAGCACAATACAACTCGACAATAGCAACTATTGTGTTATTCAATAGAGTGATAAGGTGACCCAAGATCATCGAAGTGATAAGGATGGATGCTTCCACAGTAATGCCTATTTTAGTGGAGAAAAGTTGGAGGATAAAGGAGTTTCAACTACAACAAATTCAAACCAAAATGGTAGTCCAACAGATGAAGAGACTCTAGCAATATACATAGAAGCAACTTCAAGTCTAAGTGTATTTGGAACTAGTCAATCAAAGATATAAATAATATATTATCTTCCAAATCAAAGATACGAAGAGTATATCATTATTCAATTCTTAAAAAATATGAAGAGTATATCATCATCTAATTTTTTAGGAAAATTTGTTTCTTATTTTAGTATAAATATGAGTACTTTGTATTGTTTTTATTCACTCCAAATCAATAGAAAAATACAGATTATTCTCAAACATCTTTACTATATTTCTTTTTTCAAATTTTTGTCTTAGTATCAGAGCCATGGTTGTAAGCACTCAACCATTTTTCATTCGTTTACCATGAAGTCTCTCTCTCTCTCTAATTGTTGAAAATTTTATCACCATCAAACCCACTCCAACCAACTATCCTTTGTGGCGTGAACAAGCATTGGCTTTAGCAGAAAGTCAAGAACTCAGAAGACTCATCTTCCACCAAATATACCACTCCAAATCCAGACAATGATGTAGAAAACTTCGTTCAAATAATAACAGAAAACTTTATAGTCTGGCACAAGTCCAATTGCCTTCTTCGTGGATGGATCATAGGCACACTTTCTAAAGAAGCTCTTGGATTTCTTGTTGGCTTAGATACATCACACTTAGTATTGGAAGAGCTTAAAAATTCATATGCACAAAATTCGCAGGAGCGGGAATTTACATTACCACAACAACAAACATATCTTCGCAAATATGAAGATAAAAGCATTGCCGACCTCTTCACCAAACTAATGTCAAAAGCTGCTCTCAATTATTTTTGAACCAAACTCTGCCTCCAAACCCGACACAGTTTGAGGGAGAGTATTAGCACAACACAACTCGACTCAACAACAACAACTATTGTGTTATTCAATAGAGTGATAAGATGACCCAAGATTATCGGAGTGATAAGGATGGATGTTTCACAATAACATCTATCTTAGTGATGTCTATCTTAGTGGAGAGAAGTTGGAAGATAAAAGAGTATCAATTGCAACAAATTCAAACCAAAATAGTAGTCCAACAGATGAGGAGACTCCAGCAATGTGCATAAAAGCAACTTCAAGTCTAAGTGCATTTGAAACCAGTCAATCAAAAACATAAATAGTATATCATCATTCAAATCAAAGATATGAAGAATATATCATCATTCAAATCAAAGATATGAAGAGTATATCATCATCCAATTTTTTAAGAAAATTTGTTTCTTATTTTAGTATAAATATGAGTACTCTATATTGTTTTTATTCACTCCAAATCAATAGAAAAATACAGATTATTCTCAAACATCTTTACTATATTTCTTTTTTCAAATTTTCTTCTGAAACTTCCATGTCAACTGCCGAGAAAGACTTTAGCTCTTAACTCTATAAGAAAGAATGCAATTCAGTGTGCATAACATTTCACAAAATGAGTGGATGGTCAACCACAATCAGACGCTAAATTCAGATTGTGAATTTGATGTTTGAAACAAATTAGCAGAATTTTGGCTTGTTAAAATAAGGTGTGCGTACCTAGAGATCAATGGTCGTGGGCATTTTATAGCGGAAGGATTAGTATTTGTTGTTAGGTATTAAGCATGGACACGGTGTCAATTGGAGAAGTCATTGTTTCTGCCTTCCTTACACAGTCAAGAGGCTGACAACTTTATAGCAGCCTTTGTATTAAATGAGCCCATACTATGCATTAAACAACACTGTCAAAGTAATAAGTGTCTTGGTCGTCATTACACTGAGACTCAAGAGTTCGAACACGTGAGAGCTGAGCAGAATGTCGACCAGGACTTTGAACCTAAGTAGACTTTTCTTAGTGTTATATGAGCTCTTGTCATCCCCTACTTTGTCACATGACCTTGGACTATAAATTGACACAACAAACATCTTATGACAAACAACTATTTTCATATTATCAACCTCTAACAGCGGTAGATTATTCATTAATGAAAATATGTCTACTATTAGTAGAAAAGGAGCGGGGGTTTTTTTTTTTTTTTTTTTTGGGGGGGGTGGGGGGGTCTCCTAGTTAAAGCAGGATTCACTGATTTATGACTTACTATCTATTGCCATCGTCACTTTCCCATGCTTTGCAGCTGCAGCCTGCAATTTGAAACAAGCATAGAATCAGTAAATGAAAACTAGAGTTCGTTTAAATTTAGACTATCATGGATAGAAACCAATTAAATGAAAATAAAGATATCAGACTTCACTTACTACAGATTTAGCTTGCTCCAACTGGCTCATTTTCGCAATAATATTACCGTAAAATTGTGCATCTTTCCTATTATATTCCTTCACTTTCTCCTTCAAAAATTTATATACCAATTTCACATCCCTGATATTATACATTGTATCCACAAGTAAGGGCACAAACAATGGTACTCAAGTCAAGGTACAGCATGCAGAAAACATGGCTCAAGAGCCCAAGTACCTGTTATCTGGATCGATTTCAAGTGCTCTTTTTATATCAATTTCTGCCAAATCCAAGTCAACCAGATGTATATATGCTTGTGCTCTTCTATAAAGTGCTTTAACATTTTTACTGTCAATTTCTACCACTTCAGTGCATAGTCTCTCTGCCTCTTTGTAATCCTTCAGTTTTAGCTTGCAAGCTGCAATGTTAAGATTGCTAGTGACTTTGAGCACTTCAGCATGTTTTTTCTCTTCCTCATTGAAAGAAGATTCATATTCAATGAACGAGACAGCCTGAGGACAGCAGTGTGTGATGTTAGAAGAGTAAAAACACGGATCAACAAGGCCTAATGAATCAGTATCATTCCCTTGATCAGAGTACATACTTTTTCATATCTCTTTGAGGCTCTTTCATATTTTCCCGCCTTGAACCATGCATTCCCTTCCTCCTTCTTCTTCCCAGCAGCTTCAATCTTCTCTTGGCTACTCAAATCCCAAGATTCCTTTTCCTACAATCAATAAATGTCAATTGGACATAAATGTTAGAAACCTGAACCCTCGCCAATAAGCTCTTCATAAGAAGGGAATAGAGGACACAGCAGGTTGAGAATCACATTTCACCAACCTTCACAAAGGAGACCACCTCAACTTCATAATATACAGTAGAATTGCCAGGTACAACAGCCAGCTCTTGTTGAGATTCAGACGGACCAAATGCATACTCTGACTGAATTGTTACAAGTGCGACTTCCCCTTTCTTCATGGTCTTTACAGCTCTATCAAGTCCCTCTATAACCTTATCTGTAGAATAAGTTTATAATCAAATTAAAAAACTAGCTATGCCATTTATAGAAGTGATTATCTTACTGAATGACATTTTTATTCCCTAATAGCAATCATTGTAAATTGCCTTCTTATATTTAGGACTGTAGTTCCAGAATATCTTTTCCAGCAAAATTCTCTAAACAATTTTCGTCCACATATACTGAACTTATTGCTTTCTGGCATAATAGAATTATTTTCAATAAAAGATATCCATTTTTTATGATAACCTGAGCCCCCAGGTATGTACACGGCTGCGCTTACAATGATTTATCATTGGCACTGAAGAAAAGAACCTATACATAGGTTACGACTTTTGAGAATATGTGAAGTATTACCACAACGCCAAGCAAGCCGTAAATGTTTCAGAATTACGAATTACTCTAAATTGTCCTCAATAATTTGATCCAAGAAACATCTTGACTGGAATGCTTTTTAACATGTCATAAGTTAAGATTCAAAGCTAATGAAATATAAAAAACAAATGGACATAATAATATGACACTTTAGAGTTTGTGAATTCTTCCCCAAATTTTGCCAAACAGATGAATCCTAAATCCTTGAATTTGAAAAAAAAAATACGAAATACTTAGAAACTTATATTCACAACAATTTGAATCCATAAAATTGTAAATGCATCTATTTTCTGCATCATAATTAATTTACAACTTAAGATTCACAAGTTTATGATTATCTTAGTTGTGCAAAGTATAATTTGTCACATATCATATGAACCTGACCATAGAGTTTAGGAAACAAATCGATAGATGTCCACTCATAAGAATCAGTGAACTCTAGCAACAATTTTCACCACACAATAGCTCCTAAAACTTGGATTCATTAGTTAAAAGATTCACTTAGTACAATCAGAGGAAAAGCTAAAGCAAGATTAAAAAAAAAATAAACATGTGAAACAGTGAAAGTAACAAAAACTCAAATATTTGTTATCCCTTCAATTGGCATATTAAAGAGTGGGCAGCATTTTGCAACAGAGATAGAGGTGCAAAATGACTCAGGCTTTACTTTTTTATTTATTTTGTTAATTTCTGGAAAAACAAAAATAAATAATATAAAAAAGTCCACGTGGGACGACCCCCCGGGCTGCAGAGCCCTGCCTTTTTTACACCTCTTGCGTGCATGCAACTAGTATACTATTTTCCTTTGCGGTGGAATCCGACCTTAGAGGATTTTAATGGATTGAAAAGTTGAAAAGAATGAGAGAGAGAGAGTTTTGTTTGAAGGGAGTTTGATTTTGATGAATATGGAGGAATTGAGAGAGAGAGATATGAGTTTTAGTTTTCTATGAAGCACCGATACGTTCCTAACACCGACATGCCATGGATATGGCCCGGAGTTGCAACGTGGCGTGTCTTCATATTCCCAGACCATTTCAGCCATTGGACACTCGGAGACACGCCTTCCGACACTCCGGACTTAGAGAAGGGGAAGAAATTACTAAAACAAAAAAAAAAAACTAACCTTTTTCTCAATATTTGACTGCAAATTAATATGGACTCTCTTGATTCAACTTGTAATTTATCACAACTTATCAACGATTTCCGGCAGCCATCGTTTTTGTCAAAGGGAAGCTACGGACTGGAGGTGGCTCACAGAAATGGTTCACAGAAATGGTTTGCCCTAATTTTGGGATTGTGAAGACGTTTTCATTTATTGGGCCAGCTTTTGTAATGTTTTGTTTGAATGGCCCACATGCTTTTTATTTGAAAACTGAAATGCTTTTGTTTATATATATAAAGTGGTCAAATGAGATTTTAGAAGTCAACTACCCACTTATTTTCTCCAAGAAGGAAGTCTATATAAATATAAGTCAGTTAAACAAAATCCATTTCATTTCATTTTCATCACATTCTGGAAACGACCGACTGAACATTGATCACAACCCATTCCAAATCAATACATTTTTCTTCAAAGTGACACTACTCTTCATAAATATCGAGTAATATTACTCTTTATTTGATGGATTTTTTTTATCTTTTGAAATTATGAGTAACACTTCTATCATAGATGGTTTATCCAAACTTCTTTGGAAATTTGTAACAAAACTTGATAAATTGAATGAAGGAGGTGGTAATGTACTTTGGCAATGTAATTTTTGTAATACAACTAAGAATAGTTCATATACTTAGATTAGGTCACATTTGTTAAAAATGTCGGGTTATGGTATTGGGGCTTGTCCTAATGTGACACAAAGAGATATGAATGAAATGCAAAAATTAGAAGATGAGGCTAGGTTGAGAATGAAACAAAAAGAACCGAAAAAAATACCATTGCCATCGGAGGGTTATACGACTTCAACGGATTGTTATGTATTGGGGAAAAAGAAAAAAAAGGATAGTGCAATTGAAAAAGCCTTTAACATGACATCTCGTGATCAATTAGATTCCGAAATTGCAAGAATGTATTATTCAAGTGGTTTGTCCTTTACTCTTGCAAAAAATCTCTATTATATTAGTTCTTGTACTTTAGCCTCGAATAATCGATTGTCGGGATATAAGCCTCCCACAATAGGTTGAGAACCACCCTTTTTCAAAAAGAGAGAAGAAATGTTGAGAGATTACTACAACCTATTAATAGCACATAGGCGGAGAAAGGAGTGACTATTGTGAGTGATGGTTGGAGTGACCCACAAAGAAGGCCACTAATTAATTTCATGGCGGTGACCGAAAGTGGACCTATGTTTTTAAGGGCGGTTAATTGCTCGGGTGAGATCAAGGATAAATATTTTATAGCTAACTTGATAAAAGAGGTTATAGAGGAAGTTGGTCGGGAAAAAATTGTTCAAGTTATTACCGATAATGCTGCAAATTGTAAAGGTGCAGGACAAATAATTGAATCGGACTATCCTCATATTTTTTGGACACCATGTGTTGTACACACTCTTAACCTTGTTTTGAAAAATATTTGTGCGGCAAAGAATGTTGATGATAACTTGATCACTTATGAAGAACATAGTTGGATCACTCATCTTTATGAAGAAGTAATGGCCATTAAAATTTTTATCATGAACCATTCTATGAAAAGGGCAATGTTTAATGAATTTGTGCCCTTGAAGTTGTTATCCGTGGCCGATACGTGATTTGCTTCTATTATTGTTATGATGAAAAAATTTAAGCTTATCAAGCGTGGGCTTCAAAATATGGTTATTAATGAAAAATGGTCAATTTATCGAGAAGATGATGTGCAAAGGACAAATTTTGTGAAGTTGAAATTATTTGATGATCTTTGGTGGGACTCTATAGATTATGTTCTTTCATTCACTTCGCCTATATATGACATGATTAGATTTTGCAGATAAACCTTGTCTTCACTTGATCTATGACATATAGGATACAATGATAGAGAAAATAAAAGGGGTGATTTATAGGCATGAAGAAAAGTGTCAAGAAGATGTATCATCATTTTATAATGTCATCCACAAAATACTTGTTGATCGTTGGAACAAGAATAACACTCATCTTCATTGCTTGTCTCATTCTCTAAATTCGAGGTAATTTTAATTTATATGTTTATTATCTATTTACAGTTTTCTATTCATTATATTTCGAGAAAGTTACTAATTATTATTTGTATGTTTTTTTGAAGGTACTATAGTGCAGAATGGCTTAATGAAGATCCTACTCGGATTCCTCCACATAAAGATTCTGAAGTTTCTCGAGAAAGAATAAAATGTTTCAAAAGATACTTGTTGTCAAATGAGGAACACACTAGAGTCAATATGGAGTATTCAAAATTCTCGACAATGGAAGAAGACTTTGGTGATATTGATTCTATCCATGATCGTTACAACTTGGATCCAAAAACTTGGTGAGTCATTCATGGCGCGTGTGCACCCAATCTTCAAACTTTTGCCTTGAAGTTGTTGGCGCAACCATCTTCTTCATCTTGTTGTGAACGAAATTGGAGTACTTATTCTTTTTTGCACTCTCTTAAATGGAACAAGTTAACTCCAAAACGTGCCGAAGATTTAATGTTCGTTCATAGCAATCTTCACCTCTTGTCAAGGAAGAGCCCACAATATTTACAAGGAGAAACTAAGATGTGGGATATCGGTGGTGATGCATTTGATTTTTTTGAAGATGTTGGTGCACTTGAAGTCGCCAATTTATCTCTTGATGAACCTGAGTTGGAGGCTATGGTGATTACCGATGATAGAGATGAAAATGTTGAAGATGAATGATTAAATTTATTTCATATTTTTTTGTTGAACTCATGCTACGAGAAAACATGTATAAAGTTAATTATGTCAACTTTGATTTATATATATATATATATATATATATATATATATATATGGCTATTAGTTTTTTATGCAACAATTATACAAAATTTCATTTGGTTACACAAAAAAATTAAATAATTAATGATCGTGTCGTGTCGCAATTTTTTTCAAAAATCACGTGTCGGCGTGTCGGTGCTTCATAGTTGATTTGAGAGGAAGAAGACGTAGTGACGGACAAAGAAGTACTTTTTTTTGTGTTTGTAGCAGAGTAGACCTCCCTACAGTTGGTGACTAGTATAAATAAAAAGAGAAGCCAAAGAAGCAAAATGGTTTTACCTTCATCTACCTTGAACTCAAATGGTGGTTCTTCGTTGTGTCCTTTTTTCTCAAACACAGTCCCATTTTGCAGCTTCCCAATCAATTTCACTACCAAATAGCAAGACAAAAAGCATATTGGATTACATATACATAATGCTACACCTACTATGCATGAATATCTGACCATCATTTAGCATATAACTTACAATGCACAGTTGCACCGTCGCTTGGACGCTCATAACCGTCTCCCTCCTGTAGGATCTTTTTCAGAACCTTTTTGTCATTGGTAATGTCTGAAACTGTTTTCCATGAAACTAATTCCAGATTTATTTCAAGGTTAGCATTTGGTGGCACATCACAATCATCACTGGTGGCCAATCTGCCATTCTGTCCAAATCCATCTGGAACATATATTTACAGTCAGCAACCACTATACGGAAGCAGCTTCAAAAAAGCATATGACAAGAATGGAGCTAACTTACACAAAGGCTTTACAGTCAAGAGGACCTTTTCTCCCTTCTTCATTGTCTTCACTGCTTTAGATAAGGCAGGACAGAAGTACCCTGAACATGAGATCACCATGTAAAACACATCCTAGGGTCCCACTCAGTAGAAAAAGAAATGTTATTGAGAAGGAAACATACCATCTGCTACGGTAAATTCCACTCCGTCTGATTTTGAAACAAGTGTTCCATCCTCTAGCCGAGCCTCATATTTGACTGCCAGATACAAGTTTACAGAAGGCATCAACAAACTCAAATAATTAAACAAAACTAGCAACAGAAACAGAGCATGCTAGGGTACACACCAAATACTTCATCAAGGTCTTTAGGATTCTGCCAACCCTCTCCTTCTGTAAGCTCTTTCTTTAATATTCCTCCATCTTTGCATATGTCTTTCACGCTAATCCAAGCAAGCAACTCCACTTCAAATTGAAGAGTAGCATTTGGAGGTATTTTTGGAGGGGACCCAGACTCTCCATATGCCAACTCAGGAGGAATAGTGAAGAGGGCCTTTTCACCTTTTTTCATTGTCTTGATACCTTCTTCCCATCCTTTTATCACATGTCCTACACAAAGGAAAGAAAAATTTGGTATTGGCTGAGCAAAAGAATTTCTTTCAAATGTATGGAGGAACAACACTGAAAAGTGTACTGACTTTAATTTTTTCACGGCTTACAAATAAGCAAATATCTAACATTCACAAGTAATTATGCTACCATACACAAGCAAAATGTGCCAAGCACATAGTAAACACCAATGGTTATTGTGAAATTTTGCAATTCAGCATCCTCCAGACGCATAGACATTCAAAATTCTGTTACTTTATGTGAAGATTAAGTTCTTTGATGTTTGCACAAGTCGTGAATTTAAGTAAAAATATGTTTATATTAAATGTCGAGCTAACAAGAAACTAATTAATATGTATTTCTCCAAATACCAACGTCTTTGATATATTCACTACTCCCGGCAGTCATAAACATAAATCTCACTTTTAATATATAAGGTGTCCTGTGCAACAAACTACAAAAGAAATACCCTTTTTATACACCAATTTGGTGAATTGGAGACCTTGATCAGTCATCAAAACAATCATATCTTGCTGTATTCCTCTGAAACCACATTTCATGTTTATCAGAGTATAAACATTTATTTCATTTTCCTGCTTAACTAACGTAAGTGTTTAACAACCGACCAGTCAGATAAAAAATTATTGTCACTGGAATACCATGTTTTAAATTGTTTATATATCTTCTCCCATGTTAGAAAGCTAACTGAATGTACTCGAAGAGGCCTCAATAACATTTAATAATTTATGGTAGAGGTTCAACAAAGGCTTATTATGTTAAGATGAAAAGAGTGCCGTATGACTGAGCCAGGATAAAAAGAAAAGTTATTGAGGCTTCCATCCCTTCAAGAACTGCATAATTCGTGCCAAAGGAACTAACTATTTTATCTGTTGAACCTATTTAAACAGGAAATGGAGCATAAAAATTAAGATTATATTCAAAACACGTTTATTAGGTTCAACTGACATGCTAGGATCAATACATTTATTAGCAGAGGAAAAGGCAAGTTCGGGTAGACTTAATATACTTTCATGTCGTCAAAGATTCTCACTTTTACAGGAAAGAAGAGTTCAACATGCCAATAATTTCAAGGATATGGCTATTATACAAGATTTACACATGAGATGGTGCTAGAGATGACCAGAGATCATGGTCCAACTCAATCCACAAATAAATTGAACTCCAAAAAATTTCAGAATTACTATACCATCCCCAAGAACAATTGATACTTTTGTACATTAAAATCAGTGAACGACATGTCAAACAGGAAACCAACGGCTTCAGAGAAGAACAAATATTTCCTCATATTTAATACGAACGGAGACTTTGACAAATATCAATAAATTAATAACCAAACATAATACTAATCTTTATTCCGAAAGTTTAATAGTTCTTTGTAGCTTCTATTGTTCAGTAAAGATAGCATTCAGCATTCAATTTATAGAGGCATACCTTCCCCTAGCTTAAATTTGAATAAAGTGCCATGGTCGTGGCTAGAATCAAACTGTGTCCCATCCAGCAAACTACCCACATAATGAACTGCAAAAAAATCAACAAATAACCATTAATGACATTCCATGCACTTATAATTCCATTGATTTACTAATCTAAAACCACACCAACCCAGTGGAAACAAATCGTAAAACAAAAACCCGGAGACTATAATCAGTATACAAAATAGTGTAAGTACCTTCAACTTCATCACTGGAGCTGGGATTCTCCCATCCTTCACCTTCTTTGAGGAGCTTCTTTCTCATACCATTATCACCAATTTCCCTTTCTTCTCCAACTTTATGAGTTGGGTTTCCCACTGGGAGATCCATATCATCCATTCCCATTTCATCGTAAACAGCGTCATTGCCGGCACCTGGAAACTCAAAATCGGCATCCATTTTGATCCTTTAATGAATCAATTGTAATTGTATCTCTAACTAGTTCGAGATTGCAAATGTGGTTGAGAGGGTGAGATTTTTGAAAGAGCTGTTGAGTTCTTTGGAGTCAATTATGGGTTTCTATGGAGATTTTGGGTGGTGGAAAGTTGGTAGAAAACAAAGAACAGTGGGTCAAGGTAAGACACTCCAGAAAGTTCTTTATTTACTACTCTTTTCTATTTTCGAGTTTAATTGATTATTAGAAAATCTCCATCGGATCACAAGAATCGATCTCGGCTCCCCAACCCTCCCAAAAATACCCAACGGGCCAAAAGTTGCCATCCATAGAACTCATCCGTAACTTATTTAATCAAATGTGACACACATGTTCTTAATCTTTCAAATTAATATAAGCGATGCATCTGATGCAATCATCTTAACAAGATGAACTCCTTGTTAAAATGAAGAACAAACACTGATTTTGATTTAAAATTTAAAAAAAAAAAAAAAAAAAAAACCAAAGGAAAAAGAAACAGAGTTTGGCTTTTTAATAGTTAAATTGATGAATTTTCGTCTAGTAATGATCACGATCACATAATTTTGAAAGATTAAGACATTTGATTGATTAGATGCATGAATGTCGCATTGTTTGAGGATTTCAAATAAAAATTAATTCTAGATACTTCTAAATAAATAAAAATAAATAAATAGAGATATATAGTCGTACAAAAATAATAATATATTTTAAATGAAAATACACTTAGTATTTTTTTTAAATTCAATATTTTATATTTTATACTACAATCACATAAATACATAATATATAGCATCTTCAACTCAACCCCGCTAATCACATGCCTTTTTAATGTAAATCATCAACCACCAATATTTACTAAGGGGGCTGTCCTCAACTCAGATTTTAATAGATTTCTTAATATTTATAAATTTTTATAAATTTCATGGAATTTAATAGAATTTGACATATTTGATAAGATTTTAATAAATTTCTATATCATAGATTTTAATAGATTTTCATGGATTTCATTGAATTTGTGGTCTTTTTATTAAAAATTATATTTTCATCTCCTCAATTGTGTCAAATGTAAATTTTGAAAAAATTTTAAAATTTCATCATAACATTTCAAGTCTATATTTTTTTTTAAAAACCAAATTATGTATTAACGAGAAACTTGCTCTAAAATTAATGTTTTCAAGTAAACTAACTATAAAAGCACAATTTATTTTTTTATTTTTTAAAAATAGACTAATAGCAAAATAAAAAAAAAAGACAAAGACAACTAATTTATAATATATTGATACATATAATTTACATTTTAAATATTAAAAATGAGTATCGAAACGTTTTAACTTTTAAAAAATTCTAAATTATAGAAATTAATAGAGTTCGTATTTGTGATTTTTTTTTAACCATAACCACTCATTGTGCATAAACGGATTATTATTATTTTTTTTAAAAAGCTAAGAAAATAGTATAATATCTGACTAGATCACTAAAAAAAATAACATTGTGATTAAAAAATAAAATTCATAACATTATCGTACGTTAAAAGAAATTCCTAACTATCATTTTAAACAAAAAATTCATGAAGTTGGAAATATGGGCATCGTTTTGAGAAAAACAGAATAAAAACATGAATAATTACAAATTGGTATAAAAGAATTTCAGTAAAATTTTATGTGAAAAGTGAGAGGTTTGTGAGAGAAAGAAAGAAAAAAAAGTCAATTAAATATTTCTTTATTGCATGTCAGTCCAATACTTTATATAATATCCACTTTAGTCTCTATATTTTCAATTATTTTTCAGTTAAATTCTCTAAAAATTGTATCTTAAGTCTTTAAACTTTTTAAATCTTTGCACTTTGATCCCAAATTTTCAATTATATTTCAACTAAATCCTCCAAAAATTGCATTATAAGCCTTTCAACATTATACATCTTCAAACTTTTACATTCTTGCCAATATTGTGAAATGGTTTTTCATTGAAAAAAATTATTTTTATAAAAGTCCATTCTTTTTTTGAATAAAAAGGTATTCTTCTTTCCCCCTTGCTGCTCATTCCTTATTCTTTCCATTAACAAACAACAATCGACTTGAGCGCAGCTGCGCAGGTAAAATCATGTATGCACGACAAATAAATAATATCCAACCAACATGCCAAATTCTATATTATATGTGGTAGGTATCCCATGGCAACAAATGCTTTCGCGAGCCCTGGTTCGGCATTTGGGGTTGCCTCCGTGGCACCGCTGTTATCCCCTGCTGCTGCCATTCTTTAAATTTAGAGTTCATTTAGTATGGATTATAAACTAATTTATGTGACCAAAAATGATAAAAAAAAATATAATGCAACAAAAGCAAATTTTTTGGTCAAATAAACTATTTTTGGTGAAATAAACTAATTTATAGTCCACACCAAACGGGATAGCAAAGAGCTGCTCGGCTCCTTGCCAAAGCATTAGGTAGTATGTTGTGTGTCCATGTGCGCAGTAGCGATGCCCTCTGTGCCTAGGTAGCACAGCTTCGACTTTGCACAAGGCTAGACACTGTCAGTGGCAATGCCATCCAAACATCAAGTCCTATCCTCAATCCTTGCCAGCCCAAACAAGAGGAACTAATCAACTAAATCAACGGTAACAATTTCTACATCACAGAGAGCTCTTAATCAATACAAGTTTAGTATTTTCGAAAGGATGGATCCATCCACAAGTTTCCCAAAGAAAATCCATGAAATACTAGAAGCAAGGATGCTTTGCACATTGAGATATAAAAATAAAAAAAAATAAAAAAAAACCAAGTTAAAATCAAAAATTTAATACTATTCTCAACTTATTCCAGATTAAGATCAAAGTGCTGAGATCCAAAAGCAAGATAATAACATTGGATCTTGGTTCTTCTTGACAACCACTCTTTCAAATCTTAGCAAATGCTTAGAACCAACAAATTCATTTCTTCTCCAACCAACACAACACTCAACTGAAAAGTCTTACACTATTATATAACTTCACTATCTCGACTTTAATGTATGTTTTACAGGGTACCAATATAAGTGCAAAATCAACAAAGATGTCAAATCGACATGCAAGTTTATCATCTCTTCATTTTTTATTAAATTGATGATCTCCAATAGTTCACAATAAATTCAAGTTCTTCCAATTAACTTCAAATGCTTCAATCAATTCCTTGTGCATGACAATAGTGTGCCGGTTTCATTACAGCACTACCAGAGATCAGCATTTTAACAATGGAAGTCGTATGCTACAGATAAATCAGCACATTTCGGAATAAGAGATAAAATTCCAAAGCAATTAAGATGCAGTACCCGACAATTCCCAAAAGCAATTAACATGCAGTACCCGACAATTCAAGCAAAGCATAAACAGACACTATTAAAAGAACTAATTCCTCAAATACTTCATGCATATCAACGAAAAGAAATTGACACAAATATTATGTAAATTAAAATTAATTGGGGCAAAAACAGAACCCTAATCTCCAAATAAGAAAATGGAGCCAGAAACCCATTTCCCACAAAGAGTAATATCCAACTGAGACTACTCGACCAGTCTCATCTATCTCGTATGCCACCACCCCTTTCTCTTAGTTCAATCTCTTTCGAAAGAAAGCCATTTTTCCATTAATAAGTTCTCGAAGCTCAGTGTACATCAGTTTCACATTTTAAAACAAACAAAAAATTTCACATTTCAAAAACAAACAAAAACACAAGTAAAATCAAATCAAGCCAACATTTCACTTAAAATTGAGCACTTCATATCAATATTTCATCATAAATAGAACAACTACAATATTAAACAAAAAGTCATGTTCAAATACAAAAACAGAATCCATAACCAATATTACCAAAATCAGCTCGAAAATTTCCAAAAAAAAAAAAAAACTTCTCAAAACCTCAGCTTGGTGAAGAACCACCGGTTTTTCCCAGTCTTGAACCGTTCCTCGAACCGAGCCTTGGTCTCTTTGGCAGCCGTGACCTTCTTGTCCCTGGACTGGAGGCTGTCGAGGGTCACCAAATCCTTCAGGTCCACGTCCAGGGTGTAACGCGTGGGCATAATGTGATTGTAATTCACCAGCTTGATGAAGCATTTCACGCGAGATTTCTTGGCCTGCTTCTTCGCGGAGTCCTTACGGATCACCTTGCGCGGATACTTAGCCAATCCCGACACCAGGCAGTGGCCGTAAGGGCGGTCGCGCGTGCCTTCGTCGAAGTTGCGCACAATCACGGCCTTCCTCCCGGCATAACGGCCCTGAAGGATTACCACCGCCTTGTTTGGCTTCAGGAACTTCACCATTTTCGCCGCCCGATCTCTCTCTCTCTCTCTCTCTCTCTCTCGCCCGAGAAACCCTAGTAGGTTTATAAGGTGACATGATAACCATTGGGTTAATGGGCTTCATACAACATGGAGAGCATTGGTCCGGCCCAATTTTGCTGACAGTCGGCGGTAAAGGGGAAACTTACAAAAATAGCACGGCTTTAGAAGATGACAACCTGAAAAGTGGGGAGAACGAAAGTCGTTGACAAGATATAAAAAATTGCCATGTTGACGAGTAGTCAAGCATTGAATTTTCATTTGTTGTATTGTTTTTTACTGTATTTTCAATAAAATCTTGACACTTAATACAATTTTCTAAGTGTGGATTGTAAAATTTTGATATTCTAAAATTTTAATGAAGTGTCGAGATTTTATTTATACAACAATTGAAGATCCAAAAAAAGTTAGAACAATAAATGTAGCTTCATAGTCGGAAAAAACATGTCTGGTTTCGAAGACATTTATAGCTTTGTGTATATAATTAAGAATTTCGACAATAAGACAACGTTTTAAATGAAGAAGATAATTGTACTAAGAATGTGTGTTTAGAAACATGATGAAGAGTATAAGACTAAGTACTGAAGAGTATAAGACTGGGATAATGATCTTCTATTTAAAAGATATCTCAACAGGTGGGATTTACATCCTGCCCACAAGAGGGTAAGACAACACCACTTGTATAGGATTGAGTACTTTTTTTAAAAGATATATGGGAAGATTAATTTGATTTTTTTTTTCCCCTTTGAATGATTGGAAGTAACGAAATTATTATTTGTCTTTTCTAAGTCAACGACACTCTGTTAAAGTTTGTGGAATGACAGAGGTGTAGAGAGCACTTCTGTTTAAAGTACATTTCTTCCTAAACAGAAACAAAAACTCGATTTTATTGTGCAATAAATTTTGAAACCCTCTAACTTTGTACCTGTATTATGCAATGCCTCTGTAATTAGTGATCATACGCAAACATTTGAACCAACTCTATACATTATATTAAAAACGAAGAAAGGTATGTGAAGTTTAGAGCTAAATGTTTGAATAATTACTTAATTTTTAGTATCGTCTTCATTTAATTTTTAAAAATTTAAGATGGTATTGAATGTTCATCGAACTTTACAACGTTACTTGCCGTTTACTCACTGCTCACAACTCATTAATACTTAGTGGACAAAACAATATACGTGGCATAAAGAATGATCACGTGGCATACATTTCTGCCAACTAATATTGAATTGTCCACCATGTCAACAATCTGTATTTTGAATAATCATCGAACTTTTAGTCATGTTTTCGTTCACTAACTGAACTTTAAAATATTGATGGATACTCACTCAACTTTTCAAAGTTATACTCCGTTACTCACTCATTACGATTCAATAACGGCCTATTGACGGAGTGCCCACCTGACTGACAGAATGACCAAGCGTCGTTGTGCTATTAAATATGTCAACCATTTTAGTCGCGCATCATGTTATCAAACACATTTTCAAAATATATTTTTAACATACTAAAAATTGTGAAATTTGTTCTAATTAAACAAACGATTTCATTCCAATTGATTTATCTCAAATATTTTACCCAAAATCCTAGCTCTTCACTAGCAAACAAATATGGGATGGAAAACTCTAATACTTCACTGATTATGAATAGAAAATTGTGTTATTATTGTAATGATCCAGTGTTGAAGACATCTTGGACGGAGGGTATCAATCGACGTCGATTTTGGAGTTACAGATTCTACGGGAAAGGTAGATACGTGTGACTTTTTTAATTGCTCAAATGCTACACCCCATGCTAGATACAAGTTAGTAATCAATTGATAGAACGTTTGGGATAATTCAATTTGAGATCAATTGGAATGAAATCATTTGTTTAATTATGGTAAGTTTCACCGTCTTTTGCATATTAAAAAATATATTTTGAAAAAGAGTTTGATGATATGGTGCGCGACTATTCTAGTTGGCAGATTTAATGTCACAAAATGAAGGACAAGTGGTAATTTGTCAGCCTCGTGAGCATTTCGTCAATGAGCTGTTATGGAATCGTTATGAGTAAGTAACGAAGTGTAACGTTGAAAAGTTGAGCGAACATTCAACAACATTTTAAAGTTCATTGAGTGAACGAATATATGACTAAAAGTTCAGTGATTATTCAAAATATAGATTGTTGACACGGTAGACAGTTCAACATTGGTTAGTAGAAGCGTATGCTACGTGGGCATTCCGTCTGCCACGTATGCTGTTCCGTTCACTGGCTATTACTGGGTCGTCGGGGGTGAGTAATAATGAGTAATGTTGTAAAGTCCAGTGAGCATTCAACACTATTTTAAAGTTAAGATGAGACAAAAAATTTAGTGATTATTCAAACATTTAACTCTAAGGTTCATTATCATTCTTCCTTGAACAGAATTTTTGCCAAAACGTTAGTAGTATTCAAAAAATATAACATCTATAGAAATAAACATTTGATAACTCTTGAATTTTGTTCGGTTATCATTTAAAAAAATAAAGAAATTAAGGGGGTGTTCTTTTGTCATTTTCAATTTGTTTTTAGTTTTTTTTTTTTATTTTAAAAATAGTGAAAACGTGTTTACTTATCCATTTTCGAAAATACGTTTTTTAAAATACCCAAAAAACTTACAAAAAAAATGGAAAATGATGATTTAGTCATTTTTTGAGTTTTCTTTACAAAACGCGGCTCATTTCCAAAATGGCCAAAACGTGCGTTTTCTGAAGGTGGTCTGCGTTTTGAATCACAATGACGGCTTTTTTCTTAATTAACATTTTAGTTCGCCTAGCCTCAACTGTTGGCAAGAGATGCCAACATATTGTATTGGGCGAACGCCCAGAACAATAATTTCACTGATTGTCTTTTCGAAATTTCAGTGATGTTTTGGCATCTTTTGGCTTGATGTCACATCTATTCATGTATTAGAATTGATAATTTATAAATATACTTGTTAATAGGGATGAACGCAGTTCGGTTTGGGCGATTTGTTCCATATTTTCAACTCAAACCATTTAATGCGGTTTGGAATTTTTCCAAACCAAATCAAACCATTTTATTTTTCAAATCAAACCAAATCAAACCATTATTTGCGATTTGGTTCGATTTTAATCCACGGTTTACCTATCGATATTATAATAATATATTTAAAACAAGTTAACATATAAGTCTAAACGAGAACTAATCATGTTAAACGTTAAATTACATTTACATTTGTCTAAAATTCGAAATACAAACAAAAAGGCAAAAAAATAGTAGCAAGTTAGCATCTAGCAATATGCCAACTTTACATTTTTTAAAATTGTAATATTTATAATTTAATAAAATTATTTTTTAATTTAAAAATTTAAAAGCGGTTCGGTTCGATTTTGTGCGGTTTTTGAAAATTGAAACCTAAACCAAACCATTTTAAAACAGTTTGGTTCGGTTTAAGAGAAAAAAAAAACCACGGGTCTACGTGGATCCGAACCAACGGTTTTCGGTTCGGTTTGCAGTTTTGCGGTTTTTTTGTGCAGACCTACTTGTTAAGGTATTAAATAATCAATAAATATTTGAATAAAATATTATAAAAAAATTCTCAAAATTTCCAAGTAAACTCGTTTTTTGTTTTGAGATACAATTTTTAAAAATTTCAAAAAGAGCGTATTTTTATTAATCTCAAAATAGACACTCAGAATACAAAACTAAAAATGAATTCAAAACTCAATACAAAAAATTCAAACGCAAAGAGAAGACGACTTTAAATGTAGCGTGGCGAAAATAAAAATACAAGATGAACAATATATTGTATTGGCAAGTAGGTGCTCATATTAGCTCCGAGGAGCATAGACGAGTTGGTAAGACTTGAGGTGACGTGAGGAGAAATCTTCCGGCAACGCATGTTCAATTTTCGTGTGAAGTAAATTTTCACTAAAATATTGTGGGAGTATGTCATGAGGGTTGGCCTGTTGGCTCTCTCTTTCAGGTCTCTGCCACTCGTGCACATCCCTCGATTTACAATCCGTGTGATGAAGGAGCCTCTGACACAGGTGGAGGTTTTGCTTTCGCATAGAAACCTCAACAACCTTCGATGATTATACGGGTATCCAAAGTACGAACAAGATGGATGTTTGTTGTTCCAACCATTCTTTTAGTCCAGAGCCCGATAAGGAAAGGGGCAACCACGCTTGAAAAAAAAAAACCTAGGGCGTATCGTCCAAATCATCGGTCCGGTACTATAGATGTAGCCTTTCCGCTCTAGCACTGCTTCCTAAGAGCAGCGTGCCTACCAATTTCACCATAGCGGCTTGTCTTGAACTCATAATAGCCTATGAATAAGCAATCGTGCTAAAGAGCGTGGAGGTTCGAGTCCTCTTCAAGGCATAATATTGAGAATGCTCATTGAATGAGCAATTCAATAAGAGAGCTCGGATCGAACCATAAAGTTACAAAGATTATACCTGTGAACCAACCCCTAGAGCGAAATATGCACAAGAAAAGAGCAATAGACTGGACCAGCCTACAAAAACGAAACGGTCCCTCCATAACCAGTCATCCATAATATCAAATAAATTATTTTCGTCTTTGGTAAATTTACCAAGGCTATAATTATAGTGATCCTCCTATTCAACTACTAACCATTCTTTTTCATTATATTTAAAATGAAAAGGGATTCCATCATAGTCTTACCCCGGATTCCACAAAAGAAAATCATTCATCACGCTTATTATTAGTGTAGGTGCTCATATTAGAACGATTGTCACAATTACCCCCCTACGTGCACACATTCTCTCTCTCTCACACACTCACCTCTGTTTCTTGACTGCCTTCTTCCTCCCTCCTTTCGGGGCGACCCCTCTTCCCACCCAATTCCCCATCCCCCCCAATCCTCTATCAGGGGTCGCTCAATTTTCCATTCCAAAAACCCCAATTCAAATTCATCAACTGTAACCCCCATTCATTGTATCTATCGATCAATCAATCATCCATGGCGGCGCCGGAGCTACCCCAAACGGATCCTGAGGGGATCGAGGGTGTTCGGATGACGTGGAACAACTGGCCACGTACAAAGGTTGAGGCTTCCAAGTGTGTGATCCCGATCGCCGCCTCGATCCAGCCGATCCGCCCCCACGTTGATCTACACGTCCTACCGTACATTCCGTTGCGTTGCAAGTCGTGTTCATCTGTGTTGAATCCATTTTGCCGCGTTGATTTCACTGCTCTTATATGGATCTGCCCTTTTTGCTTCCAGCGGAACCATTTTCCGCAGCACTACACGTCTATTTCTCAGACGAATTTACCGGCCGAATTGTATCCGAATTTCCCTTCCATTGAATATACTATTCCAAATTACCCACAAAACCCCCAGAATTATAATCCTGCTGTGCCGCCAAGTCCAATATATCTTTATGTTCTGGATACGTGTATGATTGAGGAGGAGTTGGATTTTGCGAAATCCGCATTGAAAAGGGCGATTGGGATGCTGCCAGATAATGCGATGGTTGGGTTCATTTCGTATGGCACTCAGGTGCAGGTGCATGAGCTGGGGTTCTCGGAGATGTCAAAGGTTTATGTGTTTAGGGGATCAAAAGAGTTGTCTAAAGATCAGGTATTGGAGCAGTTGGGCCTCGGCTCTTCTGGGGGTAGGCGGGCTGGGATTGGTGTTCAGAAGGCCGGAGGCCAACTAAGCCCTGCAGATGGGGCTGCCAATTTGGGAATTAACCGGTTTTTGTTGCCAGCTTCTGAATGTGAATACACGCTAAATTCGGTAATTATTTACTGAATCGAAATTTAAGAAAAACTGCTTTTTTATCTTGTGCATTTGATGCTCATTTCAGTTTTTTTGGATTCATAATGTGGATTGTATCCAAACTCATTTTATGCCGAAATGTTTTTGATTGATGGCAGAAAAGGTGGGGAATAACTTATTTTATTTATAACACTGGGAGATTGATCATTAATTGCTTTTAATGTCTTGTGGTATAGTTGTTGGACGAGTTGGGGACGGATCAGTGGCCTGTGGCGCCAGGCAACAGGGCGTTGAGGTGTACCGGAGTTGCATTGGGTGTGGCAGCAGGGTTGCTGGGGGCATCTACAGTGGGAACTGGTGCACGGATTATTGCATTGGTAGGGGGTCCATGCACAGAAGGTCCTGGAGCGGTAAAGCCTTCAACTTTTGTGTTACTCTATGTTGTCCTTCTATTTTATTCTCTATGTAGTCCTCCTATTATTTAATCGGTGTGTTTTCCCATTGAGAAATAAGCCACTTCCCTTGATGTATATGATGAACCTTGCGGACTCCTTATTTTCATTCTTATTTATATCCAGATTTTGTACAACAATTTTGTAGCATACAATGCAGGACTCTGTTTGTGTTTCACGGCCAAGTGACAAAATTTCCTAACCAATGTATAAATTATATTGCTTAAATAGGTTTTCAGATCATAGTGGCTAATGCAATTTTCATTTTGTTTGATAATTAAATAAATTATAAACAAATTATTCATGGAAAACCACCCACTTGAATGCGGAAGTCAAACCTGGCCACTTCGATGTGAAAATGGTATTGCATTTGAATGATAAGTATTACTCTGTAAAAATTCCACTGAAGTAATGGTGGATAAAAGAAGCAATTCTTATTAGGATACAATATGTGCTCAGTTCCCAACCTTTCTTCTTTTTGCAGTTTTATCCCTGAACTTTGTTTCTTTTAACCTCCAATGTTCTGTTTTTAGGCACAAGACTCACTGTTTTTATTCCAGAAAAGTAGTTTAATTTGACAGAAAAACATATATGTCATCAAATTCAAATAAAATATATAAAGAAGGGGAAAAAAAAATCTTCTTCCCCGAACCTCTCCTCTTCCATCACCCTTGCAGATCCCACTGGCACCGCCACCCCCAACGACTACAACTCCCCCAACCTTGCAGTCCTCCCCCATCACCACATTTAATTAAGTTTGTAGATGGAGGGTCAAGAGGTAAAGAGGAAGTCAAGGTGGCATTCATTTTCACAGGAAAATCCCCATGTAGGCATGTAGGGAAATTCGAAGAGCCAGAGCCAGGGGAAGAGGACTTGAACTTCTATAAAAGTATTGATGTAAATTCATGTTATTTTATTGTTACATCTGATGTCAGTTCACCATTCACAAAATTTTTTTTGACGTGAAATGGCATTCTAATGTTCAAAGGATAAGATGTGAATGTCAGTCATGTTAGAAATATAGGAATCTGTAAAGTACGACTTGAATTTTATCATGAAATTTTGGAGCTCTGTTGTTGCAGATTCCGGGACTCTGTTTTCTGAGTTCATCCAGCTCACTTTGAGAAAGTGAATATCTTTGGCATCTCTGCCTTCCCATTTCAAGTTTTCTCTTGATTTTAAAGAACTTTTGTTTCTTCTAAACACGAGCTTTTGTAAAAATCACAATTTTCACTGTGGCTCGGGGCTGCATGGGTTGACAGCGGATGGGAGTGGGGTGCTGCAGGGGGTTGGGGTGAGGTGGTTTAGAGGAGAAGAAGATGAATTTTCCTTTTCCATTCTAATTTTTATTTAATTGAATTTGAGGGCAAAAATGTCTTCTCATTAAATTTAACGAATTTTTTTTTAATGGAATCCGTGAGTAGATACTACTTGTGCCAGAAAATAGAATTTTGAGGATTGAAATGCCTAGAAACAAAGTTTGAAGACAAAAGTGTGACTGAAGGCAACGGTGGTTGGATGCTGCATGCAATTCAACTTTCTTAGTACCCACCTTAAGCTATATTTATTTTTAACTGCATATAATTTTTGAAGAAATGAAAAAACTTGTGCATATATGCTGCATGACTTATGGATTTATCAATTAGTGTGTTCGGGATGTGTTGAATACTAGTTTTTGGATAAATGACGCGTTGATGTGTCTGTATCGTGTTGTACATGGATAATGGATTCCTGCTTGTTAAAAATTGGTTCCTTCTGTATTTTCATGACTGTTTTATTCTGATTGAATTTGATCTGAACAGTTGAGTAATTATAAACTGTTGATACTTTTGTGTGCAGATTGTATCTAAAGATCTGTCTGATCCAGCTCGTTCCCATAAGGATCTTGACAAGGATGCAGCGCCATTTTTTAAAAAAGCCATTCATTTCTATGAGGAACTTGGAAAACAGCTGGTCAGTCAGGGTCATGTATTGGATGTCTTTGCCTCTGCACTTGATCAGGTTTGTGAGTCTTCTGAAATCTATGCATTTGCATTTGCATGGCTTGTGTTTAATGCTAAAACTTATGCTTCTGTAGACTAGAGGAAAGAAAATGGATGACGAACAACTTCATTCTATATGTCTGTACTTGAATTACAGAGGACCACCTTAACCTTAAATTTGCTTTTTCTGTACCTCTCTAGCATCTTAATTGACTCTAATAGGTAAACCGACAGTTGGAACTTTGTTGCTCTTGGATATTAACAAACTATAGATAAGATACTCAATTGTATTTTGTTGTGCATGTACGATTACACAAATATATATCTATGTGCATAAGCGTGTGTGTATGTCTGTACATCTACTCATGCACGTACAGCTATATTAAATTACATATTTTTTTGCACTATGTTTTCCGTGTGCATAGACCAATTTTTGTTTTATTAATACTTGATACATGTTTGTTCATTAATGTCACGAGTTTTTGAATTTACGTAGAAGGTTTTTTGGTGGTAGTGTTTTAGTTCCTCTTTGCATTGTGCTATACTACTATTTTTTTTTAAACCTGAATTCAGCCTTTTTTTTGGGGGGTGGCGGCGGTGGTTTTGAAGGCATTTTTTTTTCCTAATAAGATATAAATTGTTGAATGTAAACTAGGAGGGTGCCTTTCTTTTGTGACCTGTATCTATTGGATTCTGTATTTAAAATGTTTGGTGGCAACCAACAATCCTGTCCTACATTTCAAGTAATGCCCTACTCTCTCCCCATTTTACTTATAATATTAGTTTTCAGGTTGGGATTGCTGAAATGAAGGTTGCCATTGAAAGAACTGGTGGACTTGTTGTTCTGGCTGAAAGTTTTGGTCACTCTGTTTTCAAGGACTCTTTCAAGCGCATTTTTGAAGATGGGGAACAATCCCTTGGGCTTTCATTCAAGTGAGTTCCTTGACTCTTTTTTCTTTCTTTGTAGTTATTTTCTCTTTGGTGAGTGGGATGTCCGACTAGAAATGTTATGATAGCATATGGAGGGAGGAAGGGATGCTGAGTTTTTAATCCATCTGCCCATGTGCAAAACACTGTTACTCAGAAAATGGGGAATTGAATGCTGTAAATCTTGACAAAAACTAGAAAAACTAAAAGCTAACAGATGAAACAAGGAGATTCTGTCTCCCGCGCATCATTTGTGCCACTTCTGAAACCTTGGCTGTTTTTTTCTAATGTGATTCTGTTAGCCATACCCTTCAATTTGGCAAAAAACTTGAGCTGCAGTAATGCCATTTGTGGCCTCACAGCATAAAACCTGTCTAAGATCCAGCTGGATGTGGAACCTTTAATCTTCCAAGAGATTATCATCTCCACCAATGTGAATATATATCAATGGCTATTTGCACTGTTTGTTTTGCTCAAGTTTTACAGTTATATCTATAGGGAAAATTATGGAAAGCAGAAACTCACTAAAACACCTGTTTGTCCTTTTCAGTGGCACACTTGAGATCAACTGTTCAAAGGACATTAAAATCCAAGGGATCCTTGGGCCGTGCACGTCATTGGAGAAGGTTGATTCATTGAACATTTGCTAAATAATCGTGTTAGAGCATGTCCAACAATGCACTTTATTTTAGAGAGCATCTTTTCTAAAATAAACTGCATCTTGAAGAATATTTAACAATAAAGAGTAAAGTTTTTATCTAAATCCAACAACACTCTTTATATTTTATATTTATTTTGATTTTTCCACAAACTATTCTGATTCAACATTTTCCCTCCTTTATTTACCTAGCTTACCGCATTTTTATTTTATTATTTTTTCTATATTTTGAAAGAGGTGCATGGGAAATTGTAAAATGATAAACGAAAACACTAAAGAATGTTCTACATAGAGTGGGTTTGTCTCTCTACATTTGGAGAGTCAAATCACTTTTTATTTTAAATTTTAGATATAAAGAGTTTGATGGACTCCTTAAAAAATGGATTGACTCTCTAAAATAAAGAGTATGAGTTTAATAAAGAGCCTTTTGGAGAGGGTCTTAGGCATCTTATAAGATAGCTGGAAATTTTAGAGCGTGTTCTCTTCCGACTCTAGGATCTGTTCTGATGCATTCACTGTAATTAGCTTGAAACTTATGTGTGATACCCTTGCAGAAAGGCCCTGCTGTTGCCAACACAGTCATTGGACAGGGGAATACTACAGCTTGGAAGATGTGTGGCCTTGACAAAAATACTTGCTTGACTGTTTTCTTCGATGTTTCTTCTAGTGAAAAGTCAGATTCCTCTGGAACAAATCCAGTATTATACATACAGTTTCTTACAAGGTACGTGGAGAATATTCGTAAGTGCTTCCTTCTGAATATTTAGCTTCCCACCTTTTTGCTTGGGCACTCCTACTATGTTGGATTTCTCTTGTTTTTGCAACTCTTGGGCCTCATGATGTTTATGGCTGGTCTTTTTAATTCTTGATAAAATTGTTCACGTATCATAATTCATTTTTATATAATAAAGAATCTGTTTATCTCGTAGTAACTCGAACGAATTTGCTTGGCCCTAATCCAATTGTTTTAGTGCAGTTACCAGAGCTCTGATGGCCAAACAAGGCTCAGAGTCACAACTGTTACTAGACAGTGGGTAGATAGTACTGTTGGCACCGAGGTAAGATGACTAATTGTCTTTATTTGTTGTCTCATGAGAAAATCTTTCTTTGTCCAGTTTTTAGAAATATCTCCAAGATCAATTTAGAGAAAGGTTCTTCATGTACTTGTCATTTTTGTTTAGGAGCTACTTGTTTGTTGTGTTATTATACATGCTTGAAGTAGTTGTTAAACCAAAAGAGTTGAAGAAATTTTTCAAAATTTATTATAAGCATGTGTGGAATGATCAAGACTCTTTTCCTGAGACGAGATTCTAATGATCTTTTGAAGACAATAGCGTGGACCGTAGATATATGTGGCAAACCTACCAGTTGGGAGGAAAGAAGGAAGGAACATATATAGTTTATCAACATTTTTATCCCCTAAGGTTTTAACTATGGATTTGATCACAGTTCACTGGTCTATTAATAAGTTAACTCCTGTGTCATTCCTGTCAGAATAAAGGATATTAGAAAAAAAATTTGCGGAACAAATTTAGACTCAAAAGGTCTCCCAGTTTGGTGAGGTTCAAATCACTTACAGAAAAAGGAAATAAGCTTGTATTTTAGAGTAGATGAAGTGAAGGGTTGTTCAAGCATGTATATGTTTGAGATTCGAGGTCTTTAACTAATCCTATATTTTTTTCATTTTCTGATGGTTTTTCCGGTATCTGTACTAAAGTTGGACAAATTTTATCCGTCTATTCAGCAGACCTTTTAAGTTAAAGTACGACTTCGAATTTTTTTATGCCCTTAATGTTCGTATTGCCATTGTATTTGAATTAACTTGTTTTGGCATGTTAATTTATAAAGCTCTGTAAGTTGTATTTTCAAATCTTGCGAGAATAACGTTAGCTGGTAGGTTAATCCTGATATGCAAGAGTTTTGTGGTTGCAGGACTTAGTTCAAGGATTTGATCAGGAAGCTGCTGCTGTAGTAATGGCTAGATTAGCTTCTCATAAAATGGAGATGGAGGTACTTATAATATTTCATAGAACTGTTGTAAGCATACCAGACACAAATCTTCCCTTCTCTGGCAGAACCTACACTTCTGTAGTGTGCATCACAACTGGCACACAAGAATGCTTATTCTGATTCTCGTTCTGGCTGCATTGTTGTCTTTGGAATTTTACTTCTGCAGATGAGGTTTAACAATGAAGAGTTGATCTGCAGTCATATTGATTATTAAAGGGCGTCGTTAAAAATGTTGATTGCATGGTTGAAACTTGACTACCTGCATACAGTAAACATGCTCATTACTTTCTCTGCATAACTGTTTTGAAATCCATCTGTTTGCTCAAATCTGATGAACTCATTTTTTTCTTTAATTCTCATTCATCAACTTCATTTTCCTTCTGTCAATATTATGCTGGGTGCCATACTCACCTCAAATTCCTTACAGCTTCATTGGTCTCCATTTAGGCAGCTCTTGTGGTATGTGCTATATAAGTTGGTCCAGTAATTTTTAGAAAAAAATGCGGAGTTAATTTTTGACAAGTAAACAACTAAAGGAAATCTTTCTTCTGGCGCTTTTCCAACCCTGATGTCTTCTGCTGGTGTTTGATGAGTTGTATTTAGGATTTGGATGGTTGGACTTCCCTATGTAGGATTTATATTTGATTTGTTGTCTTTCTGGATGGTACTATTTAGTACTTGATTGGTCATGCTTAAAAGCTGCATTTTAAAAAAATAAATAAAATAGGAGCCACAAAGACTTGCGTGGGGCACACAATTGTTTATTTTGAGCCACAAAAACTAGTAGGCCAGGTGCTTCTAAGCTAGTATAAGCACACCCAAACATGTGCTTAATTTAGATTTCACTTTGTAGTGAAGAACATACTTATGGTGTTAGGCTTTGACAAATGAATGATGACTAAAGTGTTAGTGCATTCAGATATTTGGCTTTGACAAATGAATGATGGCTAAAGTGTTAGGCTTTGACACCCAAACATGTGCTTAATTTAGATTTCACTTTGTAGTGAAGAACATATATATAGTGTTAGGCTTTGACAAATGAATGATGGCTAAAGTGTTAGTGCATTCAGATATTTGGCAACCCAACCTGGTGTAGAGGATTTAATTTGGTTGGATTGTCAGGGGAATATTTTATTTTGTTTTACCCAAAGAAAATATTACTATATTGTTGTGATTATATCACTGATTTGGTGAACAGTAGAAGAGAAGTCTGACTGTTATTCCCTAATTGTCAGGAAGCATTTGACGCAACGAGGTGGTTAGATCGGAATCTAATTCGACTATGTTCCAAATTTGGTGACTATCGGAAGGACGATCCAACCTCATTTACATTAAATCCCTGTTTTTCATTGTTCCCTCAGTTTATGTTTAATCTGCGTAGATCACAATTTGTACAGGTAATATTGCTTCTGATGGTGTTTTTATTCCTTTTTGTTTTTAATATATATGATAGTGAAATTAATGACCCATCTCTCTCTCTCTCAGGTGTTCAATAATAGTCCTGATGAGACAGCATATTTTCGTATTTTGTTGAATCGGGAGATTATTAGCAATGCCACAGTCATGATTCAACCATCATTAATATCATATTCATTTAATTCACTGCCTGCACCAGCTTTGTTGGATGTGTCATCCATTGCAGCCGATCGCATTCTCTTGCTAGATTCATATTTTAGTGTAGTTATTTTCCATGGAATGACAATAGCTCAATGGAGGAACATGGGTTACCAGAATCAACCAGAACACCAAGTATGTGCTTCTTGTTTACTGTTAATCTTTCCATTTTTCTATTTTCTATTTTCTATTTTTAGATTATTAAAAATATTAGCATGCTTTAATTATTAAGTGATGAAACACTTGATCTCGTTAGATAAAATCACGTGTATATCGTTTAAATATTATCTTTAACACGCCTCCATCACGTGTAAGGCTGGGTAACATTTTCCCATCAAAGCCTAACACGTGCACAATTTATTTAAATGGGTGACAACGTGACTTGAACCAGGACCTTTGCCTATGTCATGTTGAACCATTTGATCTAAAAACTTAAGTTATTAAATGAGACTATATTTATATAAGTTAAATATTAATTTCAACAATAATTATGGTTAATTTAAGATGGGGAAGCGTTTATGGGTCTGCATCAGCAATACATAAATATTTTTCTCTAAATTCTCAATTTCTTACACCCTCAAATTCTATCTTGAAATTGTGGCAGTTGAATTTTTACTTCAAATCAGACTGCTTTCATGAAAGTAATATGTTGTTTTCCTGGTGCATAACAGTAATTTGATTAATACCCTCGTCCCCTCGTCTTCATAGGCTTTTGCACACTTATTACAAGCTCCACATGATGATGCCCAATTGATCATTCGTGACCGGTTTCCTGTGCCAAGACTGGTGGTGTGTGATCAGCATGGTTCCCAGGTCACCCTCTTCTCCTTATGTCAGTTTACTCGAGATTTAGCTTCCATGTTATGTGTTTAAGCGTGTATATATAGCAGTGAGCTAACTCCTGACTGTGAATTGAGGTGAGTGAATATTCTGGGCTTCTAATGATGCTGCACATTTCTGGATTAGGTGGTGTTTACCTTTTACTGACTTTTGGAAATGACAATACTCCTATCATTGATATAAATCTCTATCCTAATTTCCATGACATGTAAAATACTAGAAATAATACGAAACAAAAGTTCAGATTCACGGGTTCACCTCAAAAAGTAGGGATAGAGAAGAGAGTGCAGAATGGTCTTATTGTTGCTGCTTCTACTGGCATGGGTTTTTTGTGGGAATAAATAACATTGTTTTAGGAACAAATTCAGTTTCTGCAGAAACATGGAGGCAACTACCCAAATCCCCCCCTCCTCTCCTCTGCTTAATAATAATCTGTCGTTGACTAAAAACTCTTTATAATGGCCCATAGCAACACAAGGAAGTAACAAGATCCTCTGAGTTGGCTTGTATTGTCTGAAAATAATTGACTGGTCCATTACGCCTGGAAGACAGGAAATGGCTTTTCCTTGTAATGTTAGCCACATTGTTTTTTTTTTTTTTCTATGCAAATTAGATCCTTTTGAGTAGTTTTAGAGGTCTAAAAAGAATCTGCCACCCACTTCTCGGCATATACTTTGTTAATGTTTCTTATGGTTGGGGCACATTTTTAACAGGCAAGATTTCTGTTGGCAAAGTTGAACCCTTCAGCAACATACAGTAATGTACACGAGATGGCTGCTGGTTCAGATGTGATCTTCACCGACGATGTGAGTCTACAAGTTTTCATTGATCATCTACAGCGTTTAGCAGTCCAAGCTTCTTAAAGGCACTAGAGTTAGGATTTTCCCAAGCTTAATCGTTTCATGGATTTGTGGAAATCGTCGTGAATGAGTTTTTATCTCCTCGGCTACCTCTCGTTACCAATTGCAATTTTGTACCTTCTTTTTGGACCCTGAAACTATAAGGAAAATGGCTAAACGTTATTTGGGAATTGTGAAGTGGTGTTTGCTTTCTTTGAGAAATAAGGGGTTCAAGGATGGTTGTTAAATGGACATGGAAAGAAAGGGCCAATGTATAACTTAAAGAGGTATTTTTTTGGTCAGACATTGTAGTTTTTTGTTTTCTTAATTTTAGTTTGTCAATACTCAGTTGCAAAAGACCAATTTGTATTGAAATTTAAGAATGTAATCGAGGACTGGGTGTTCTAGGTCGTAATGTGTTTTTGGCTGGATTTCAATTTATTTGAAATTGGATTGTATTTTTGCATAATATAATCGAGTATAATGGGGGAAAAAAAGAAAAAAACCTTATCTACTATGACTACAAATAAGGCATTGTCATGAATGAAAAAATGTGGAGGCTGATGCACATTTGTTTGAAGCATGTCGCTTGACGGCTCCTATTTGATGTGTATTATATTGCTGTTATTTGATCTCTTGCATACAAACAATTTGGACATGACACGAGGATGACTGAGATAGAGAAAAAAGAGAGCTCTCTACTCTGAAAGACCCTCGCATAGATAATAGCTTGATGAACGTGTGGAAAGAACTATAGAGAAAAATTACGTCCTATGTAACACAGGACAACTCCAAGAACGACCCTTTAAATGAAAGGTTACTTGTACCCAAAACTGATAACTGATAGAGGTGGAGATAAATGAAAGGTTCTCTATAGGACTCGGCAAAATGGTCCTTTCCATTACTTCAGGAGACGGGGTACTCTCCGTCAAAAGGGGTTGCAGTTACTAGGCATGAGCAATTGTTTATCAATAATACAGATTTCTTCAAAATTGTAAGTCCATGTATGGTATGACATGCTTTATCGTCGACTTATTTCTGTCTGGTAATTTGTATCTAGTAAGTCTCGGCATGATTCCTCTTTTGATGGAAGACAGATTAATTTTGGACAAATGTAGTTAGAGCAGACTAAGGCCGGGAACTTTTGAAGCATTTCGTTTATCCATTAAACTCCTCATTCTCTCAGAATTGACATACCTACCAGCACCAGCAAATATGTTGGATAAAAGCACATAATCGCCACCGTATTCCTTCTCGAATTCCATGATTTTGTTAATTATTCTCTCGCCCATCTCAACATTACCATGGAAACTACAAGCACCTAAAAGTGTCCTCCAAACTACAACATTACCAATCTCAACAGGAATCTCTAAAGCAATCTTCTCTGCTTCTTCTAATCTCCCTGCCCTTCCCAACATGTCTATCAAACTTCCATAGTGCTTAATGTCTGGTGCAATCCCTCTTTTATCAACAATCTTTCTGAAGAAATCGAGCCCCTCGTCCACTAATCCACTGTGACTGCAAGCATTTAGAACGCTCAAAAACGTGATCCGATTAGGCTTCACACCAGCATCCTCCATTCTTTTATAACAATAGGACGCTTCTTTAGCCATTCCATGCATCGCGAATCCTGATATCATGGATGTCCAAGAAACCAAGTTTCTCCTTTCGTCTAATATGTCTTCGAAAACTCTTTGTGCACAATCTATACTGCCACATTTTGCATACCCATCTATGAGACAATTCATGACACGAATATCAAATGCGTTCAACCCACTTTTCTCTCCATATGCATGAACCATTTGGCAAAACTCGAGACATCTAATATTCCAAATGGCCGGATAAATTGCAAGAAGAGTTACTTCAGTAGGCTTGATGCCCTCAAGCACAACCATTCTTCGAAATAATGCCAAGGCTTCATTGAACTGATTCATCCTCGTGTACCCATCTATCAAACCAGTCCAAGAAACCACATTCTTCTCCGGCATCACGTCAAAAACCGCCCTTGCAAAATCAATCTCACCCCACTTACAAAACCCAGTAATCAAAACATTCCATGTCACCAAATTCCTTTCAGACATTTCATCAAATACTTTCTTCGCTTCTACCAAACTCCCACACTCCACGTACATGTTAACAACCGCTGTTTGCACATAAACATGATAATCAAATCCCACTTTGATGCTTAAACAATGCAACTGATTTCCTATTCTGGGTCGTTTCAAATTGGCAGAGGCTTTGATGAGATAGGAATATGTAAAGCTATCAAAAAACACAGGCTTAAATTGGTACATGAGATGTTTGAAGAGAAATATAGCTTCATGGGGGAATGTACCGAGTGAATAGTATTTAATTATAGAGTTCCAAACTGTGAGTATTATGTTAGAATTTTCAATTTTATGTACAAGAAAATGAGAGTGGAACTGCTGAATGGTTCGGCGGCGGTGCTGGTGTCTGTGGAGCAGCGACAGAATGTAGTGGCAGCTTGTTTTCGGGTCTCTGCTCATTGAGTATTTCGGTCGAGTGCCTATGCACATTTTTATTAAAATTTATTTAACAGTAGGTAATATAGCGATGTAATTGAAATATTTTAAAAAGTAAAGTAACTATTCTGAAACGAACCTTTTAATTAACCGTTAAAATGGCAATTTATTATAAAAAAAAGATGAGTATACATTTATTTATCATTAAGACAGAAAATAAATTAAAAGAAAAGAGAAAAGTAAAAGAAAAATGTGTATATTTTTTTTCCAACAATAAATTAATAATTTGAAATACATTACCAGATTTCTAGACTATCGAAAGGATAAAAGGCTATCATCACTCGTGACAAAGCCAAATTTTTTTTGTTGGAGGGCCAAATTTTTTTTGTTGGCATGACAACGCATACCTTTATAGTATAGTGGATTGGGTACCTTTACATGTGTGAGTTACACACTTGTTTAGTTAAGTTTAAATTATATTTTAAATTAGTCAAACATATTTTTTATTTACATATTTTGTAAAATTCAAAATTTATTATCTGTTTATTTTTAATATATTTTATAATACTCGTAATTTATAAATATTTAAAAAATAATTTTAGAACGTTTTGCACTTGGGTAGCCCCAATTTTGACAAATTCGTATGCTTGTATTGCACAACCATTAACTCGGCATAATTTCTTCTTTGTCCTCAAAAGTCCCTCTAATTACAGTATTACCCTTCCTCTGGATCCCATATAACTTCTTTTCCCGCCTCGCATTTCAACTCTCTCTCTCTCACTCTCTCAGTGATGTACTCCACCACCTCAGCTCCGCCGCAGCCGTGCTCCCAGGGCCATATCTCCAATCTTATCCTCCCGACCATCGAGGGGGGCTCAATTTGCCTCCTCTGCCTCTCTAATTTACTCTCCAACCCAAAATCCCCCACCGTACACGTCTCCTATGCTCTCTCGCAGCTCTCCCAAGCCCTCTCCCAGCCTCTATTTCTCCGTACCTTTCTCACCTTCCACTCTCAATTCCTCATCTCCCCTCTCCTCTCGGTTGTATCCACTTTCGACGATGAGCCCATAGCGAAACAGACAATCGACTTAATTGTCAATATCTGCGAGGCTTCAAATAATCACAGCGAGTATAACAACCAGGATTTATATAAGGAGTTCGTGGCTAGGGTTTCCGAACGACTCTCCAGTGGCTCGTTGGCTTGGAGCCGCCGACAGTTGTATATGGTACATAATATTGCTTCTTAAGTATTTAGTTTCGGATTGACGTGTTTTTGTATGATCAGCAAGATACAAGTGTCCAAGAGGAAAATACAATATTACTCTGTTCAAAAATTTTGATGAATTATGCCTTGGTTCTTTGATAATTTGCGGTTTTAGTATCTAATTAGTAATTTTTATAATTTGAGCAAGGTACAAGTACTAAGGTACAAACATAATGGTACCTTGATTTACTTCTCTGCATTTCTTTTCTAATCAGATAATTTTGGATTTTTGCCTCATTGGGAAGGTAATAGTATTGAAGCTAAATATGCAATAGTCGTGCATTGACCACTTTATGCATTGGTTTAATCAGTCATTGCAAGGTGTTTGTGTATCTTTAATTTTGAAAATTTCTAATAAACAACAGTGAGATATAACAAACCTTATTGATCAGAAAACTTTCATTGTAAAATGCAAACAACTTACATGAGAGTAAAATTGTAATATGGTTTTAGTATCAGAATGTACAAAATTAACGTATTGTTCATAAAGCTTGCAAATTGTATTTTGTGATTTGATGATATATGGTTTGGTGTTTAGTTATTATTTTTTTTATGAAATATCAATGAGATCACGTGGGGCTTGTTTTTGGAGAAACATTGAAGTACTCGTGTTGAAAGGACATCATTCAATAAATTGCATGTGAACCTATGGAGATTGGACTTCGCTCAATTTTGTCAGATGTGGGTTGGCCTTTGCTTGTGGAAGTTTATTTCCAGTGATCAATGATAAAAAAAAAAAAAAAAAAAGAGCATTTGCTTTCAAAGCAAGGTGCAGATGCTAAATCCAAATGAACTAAACTGATGTCAATGCACCTTAGTGGACAATATTAGTTTCTCTCTGGCAGTAAAAACAACACCAACATTATCATTCCCATTTTTGATTCACAAGTTCTTGCATTTTTGTTGGCTGTGAGCAATGAGAAAAATTGAGGTTTATATAATAGTTTTACCATCCTATGATGGTGGAACAGAGTTAGGGTGGGTGATGATATTTTCAATGGGAAGAGGAATAGATAGGGATTTAGTGTAGTATTATGCTTCCTATCAAATAAAGGCGGTGTAGCTGACCTGAGTTTTATGGGAATAAGGCTAGGCTTGTTTTTGTTGTATCTAATGGAAGCGGATTCTATATTTCAACAATTAGGTTGAAATTCCCATATTAATACTTTGTCTCTTACCAAGAAATCATAATGATTAGTAATGACCAAATTTACTTTTCCTCATATTTTTATTTCTCCCCATTCTTTGTTCGTTGCAATTTAAAATGGTAAAAGTGATTTCTCCTTTTTCCCCTTTATATCTTATCCTTTCTGGTTACAAACAGAAACAAGTTTAATCTCCTGAAGAGCATACACTTAATCGTACTTTAGATAGATTAGAGACTCGAAAAATGCTTATTCTGTGATGATCTTGCGCCAAAGGCACAAGTGTTAGCTTCAAAAATGTAGTATCAGGTCAGTCATTAGGAGGCTGTACTACAGCGAGGAGTATTGAGGTCCTCTCGTTTATCTCTTTTGACCTTTCTTTTATTAATTTACAGTTGTTCAGTTTCTTTCAGATTTTGGAATGTTTCTTCCTAAATCTGTTTAATAAGAAATGAGTACTGATTTACAGATAATTCTTGAGAGCAACCATTAAATAAATAAAGAAAATTCTGGTTGAGACTGTTGAACATCTGGGTTCCCTGCTACAAAAATGTTTGCTAGTTGCCTAAGATGTTCACAAAGATCAAATGTACATGCTTGAGGCAATTCATACTTCTTATTACTTCTGATTGCTTTAATTAAACACTCATTTAGCTTGAAACTCAATCTGATATATTAGGTTTGTATATTTACTTCTTTTCATGAATGTGCTTGTACTGCCCATAACTGGGTATGTGTAAATAGTATGCAGATAATGTTATATTCATATAAGATTCTTCCAAGAATTTCTCTGTTTTATGTTTCATGTACATCTGAAAAACCCAAGAATATGCTATCCTTAAGCCAAGTCTTCTTTATCATGTCCCTTAGAAAACTCATCTTCTGTTGAATGCAGCTTCATTGCTTAGGTGTTCTTTTGGATAATCAGGAAAATAGTCCATATGCCTGCATCAAAGACAAAGATGCCCTTGTTTTAAACCTCGTCACAGGTCTTCAGCTGGCTAGGTGATAGTGGAACTAATGCAGTAGTTGTTTTTTCCTTTGCCTTGCAAGAACTTTGTCCTGAGACACCTTTGTTTTTCTTGAAATATAGTGAAGAGATCCAAGGGGAGATTATGTTTGTTTTGTACAAGATATCCCTTCTCCAGTACACATATATGGATGATCACTGTGCTGATGTGTTATTTCCCCGTCGTCCCAAGCTTCTGCACCTCTCTTTGGAAGCCCTTGTGAAAACTCAAAGTGATGATGTTCGCTTAAACTGTGTAGGTGGGCTTCTTCCAAACACCTCCTTGACTTACTTTTACATTCAATGTGAAATATTTGTTATTCTTTCTGCCTGTGAACACAACAGCAAAATAGCAGCGAGTATTTGCAAGTTGAACTTTGGGCCGAGTTATTGGCAGTGGTTCACTGATTTGTTAACACAACTGTATATGATCAATTTTTCGATTACAATCAATAAAAAACACATATATGGATAGTTCCATCTGTCAACATTTGGTTTTGCCTGGGTACTTGCGCACATAAGCTTAACAATCTGATAGCCTGTCCATAAGCAAATGATCTTGACAGTCATGCACTGGGTGAACCGTGAATACATGTAAAAACTATTGGTAAATACCTCAGATGATAATCATGCTGGAAGGTTGCAGCTTTTAAATATAATGCAGCCTGACAATTATGTTGGAAGGTTGAAGTTCTCTACTTTAAATTATCTGAAGAGACTGTCAAAATTATTTATTCCACTTGCAGTACATGATGACACTGCACGAGCTTGCACGTGCTTAAATTTGTTTGCTATTTTGTTTGGAAATTACACGATTTCATCTTCACTTCGCTTCCTCCCGTGTAGCATTTTTGACAGTGTTGGCCCGGAGAGGTTTCTTCCAGACTGCATGTGCAAATCCTATGGGTTGCACGGATTCCTTTGAAGCCAACAACTTCATGCCAACAACGGATTCTATGATGGATGGGTCACCTCTGGAAGTCTTGTTTGCTGAGGCTGTCAAAGGCCCTCTGCTTTCTTCAGACAGCCAAGTTCAAATTGCTACATTGGATTTAATCCTCGTGTATCTTTCACGCGATGGTGGATCAGGAAAAGAAGTCCAAGTATTGGTGGAAGAGAATCTTGCAGATTATATATTTGAAATACTGAGGCTGACAGGTAAACTACTAGGAAACACGATGTGTTTGATTATATATTCCCCATTGCTATAATTATATGCCTATAGTACACGATCAAGAAATAACAGCCAATATTGGCATTTCAAGGATACTTTATCCAGAAAATTACTAACAAAATCCTCAAATATCAATTTTTGTTTAGGACAAAAAATTCAGAATTACCAAGATAATAGACCATGATGCAGGTCTCATCTTCAAGTATTGGTGCAGTTTAACTGTTTTATTTCATGAATTGTTATGCTATCCATGTTTTTGGATTGCCAACTTTTCCAACCTATCCAGGGCTTATAAACTCTGTGCGCGCGCTTGTCTCATGCATGGTGTTTCAGATATTGAACTTCATGTTAATATAGTTTAAACCTTTTCTCCTTTTTTCTTTTAATTTTTCTTTTCGACATTTTCCAGGATGCAAAGATCCAGTAATCAACTCTTCCATACAGATTCTCGATCTTTTATCATCTGCTGAACAAGCCTTCAGACAAAGGCTTGCCATTGGATTTACAACTTTACTTTCAGTTCTGCGTTATGTATCTGAAATTCCTTTCCATCCAGTTCAATGTCAATCAGTGAAGCTTATTTCAAACTGTGTTTCAAACTGTCCTGGAACAATATCCACCTCTCAGTTTGAAGAAATAAGTACTATTTTGGCCATGATGTTTAAGAAACAAGTTGACGGCGAGCTAGGCATGCTTCCAGAGACATTCACTTTGTCATGCTCAACGTTCGTTGCTCTTATGAAATGTTCATATTCTCTTGGGAATTCAAGTTTGTCAGCATCAATAAGGGATGCATTAAGTTCTACTATTTCGACTTGTCTAACTTTGAATCCTGAACAAATTTTACACTCTCTTTACCTACTGAAGGAGGCATATGCATATGCTCATGGAGATAATCTTACTAACTCTACTAATGCAGAACTAAGATATTGTATTCTGGATATATGTAAAATGCAAATATTACCTTGGTTCATGACAACCATCAACGAGATCGAAGAGGAGGATATTGCCCTGGGAGTAATTGAAACATTTCATTCAATACTGCTTCAAGATTCGGATATTGAAGCCAAGAATTTTACCGATATTCTAGTTTCATCCTCCTGGTTCAGCGTTTTATTTGGATGCTTGGGCTTATTTTCTACAGAAAAGATGAAATGGAGGGTATATCTGATGTTCAGTTCCATTGTGGACGTGCTTCTAGGGAGTGATTACGGGCAGCCCATCAGAGATGCTGCTCCCCATTTGCCGTCAGACCCTACAGATTTGCTATTCCTTCTGGGTCAGAAGACTTCCCATAACGTTGAATTGTTTTGTTGTCAATCTGCAGTTCTGCTGGTACTATATATCAGCTCTCTGTATAATGATAGGTAACCAAGTTCCTCATTTCATCATATGACTACTACATCAAAGTTGACATGTTTGGCAAACTTACTTATAAGTTGCATATTTTGCCAAACATTATTTTCATAGTAACTTCTTTTACTAGCAAAAATTACTTTTCTGGGAAAGTAAGTCTTAACTTATTTTTTTTAGAAAAGTAACTATTAAGCACAATCAAACATGCTCATTGGGATTGTTCATTTTTTTTTTTGCTAGGATTGCAGATGATAAGTTGGTATTAGCTTCTCTAGAGCAATATATTCTACTCAATATCAGCGAATTCCTCTCTGGAGTTACTGCTTCAGTGACATTAGAATTACTAGTAAATCTTTATGGGCTTTATAGGGGTTTTGCTAAGATGAGCTACCAAATACCTTACAGCCCAGAAGCAGAAAGAATCCTGTTCAAGATATTGGCTGAAAATGATTGGGATTCTCTTTCTACAAGAATCCATTTGACATCACTGAAATGGTTGTTCCAACAAGAAAAACTCTGCAAGTCATTGTCCAAACAGATATCGAAGTTTTGCATCAACAACTCAATTGGTAATTATATAGTTCCTCATGGAAAAACTAGCCAAAACGTTGATTTGCAAGTAATTGCTGAGTTGATAGCATCAGGAAACAGCTTTGGAGCAATGATTTTGGTATGCTTATTAGGGGAACTCATGGAAGACGCCAACCGAGAGTATGATATCATTTCAGTAGTACATGCAATTACCAAAATAATTGAAATTGCACCAGGTGCTTCAGATCAATTCTGCATGTATGGGATAGGTGGTGTTCTACAAAATATCAATTATGGGTCACGGTATTCTTTCCAGGAAGTATTCAGTTCCACCACTCGACTTGTTTTTAGCATTCTAAGATCAGTACACTCTGAATCAATTTCTAATGATGAAGCTTGGGTTGGGATTACAATAAAGGTGTCAAATTTATCCCATTCATCTACAGTTTTGCCTACTTCCTGAAGTCAAATAACATTTCATCTTATTTTGTAGTCGATAGATTACATGAGCTCCATGGTAGCTGCTGACGGATGGACTGAAGAAGGTCTCATAATAATTGGCACTCTTTCTCTAATTTTGCACCACTCGATGAATCAGGCAATGACAGAAGCTTCAAAGATTATACTTTTGAGTGCTCCTTTGGTCTCAACAATTGATAACACAGTCTCAGAAGCCTGTTCAAAGGGACCTGCTCTTCTTGACCATGATGAGGGAACAAAAACTGGGGAAATTCTCATATTTGTGCTGTCATTGCTCTTCTTCTCTCTCAGAAGGTAACACTTACTGAATTCTCCTTAAACAATATCCTATTTTCCCATACCTTTTAAACTGACTTCACTGATGCACCAGTGCACAAGCTATTCTACCAGGTATAGTAGACTTTCAAAATTTACTCGACGAGGGCTGTGAGATTCAGCCACTATCCTATGTCAGCATCCGATGCCATGACTTGTGCAAGTTGATGCATTTTGGATCACCTCCAGTAAAACTGATTGCTTCATTTTGTCTTCGGCAATTATTTAATGGAATATCCAACCACAGAAGTAGAAAACAAGTCCATTTAAAATTCAGAATAGGCTACCTGTCGTCCATGAGAGCTGTACTAGAAGGCTTGATATTTTTTAGTGACATCAGAGTCTCCATGAACTGTTCCCAATGTTTATCGACTCTCATGACTTGGAAAGAGGTGGAAATTGAATCTATAGCTTCCGAAAAGAACAATTGGTGCAGACTGATAATAGAGGAGCTAGTGATGTCCCTGTCAACTCCGTCTATGCCATCAAACTCTTTTATGATTCATCACAAACCTGCAATTAATATTGCAGTTTCGTTGCTAAAACTAGAACGAGTTCCTCCCTGGATGACTATGGTATTTGATGATTCTATTATACTCACTGTTATTCAGAACATATCGCCAAACAATGTGAGCACTGAATTGGTGTTTTTGTTTCGGGAGCTTTTGAATACTGGGTATCTGAAATCTGAGCATATTGCTGATCTAAATCGAGTTTTCCAGGTAAATTAACCTTACTAGCTCAATGATTTTTCTTGCTTTTTCTTTGACTATCTTGACTTGTCGACGGCTTATCAATCCCTGATCTGAGTGCACAACATCGTGCATTCTTCTAGTTAATAATATAACAAAATGTAAAATTGAAGGCATGTGTCATTTATTTTATTAATTTGAATATTCAAGGGAGACGACGTTTCTTTGACAAATAGCTGGTTTCTTTAAATATGAGTTTTTTTGAATTTTTGCCTGAAAACTATCATTGGCATTCATCTGTTAGGCATGCCGGAGACACATGTACACAAATGAAATTCAAGATACCGGTGCAGAGGAGCATAAGGAGAAGGCGAGTGTAAACCTAGACGACTCAGGGAAAGCTCGTGCTTTTCTCATTAGCCTCATGTCCCAGTCATTTCCCTATGTGGAGCTTTGGAGATCTCCAAGTTGGAAGAAACAACTATTAGAAGAAATAGAACTATTCTCAAAATCTTTAATGGAAGATGAAGGCTAAGCTAAATAAATTATTTCAAGTATTCACTTGGATTTTAATGTTTTGCAGTGCAACCTGTCCTAGAAAGATTGCAAGGCTAATGCTATGTAGAAACTCGCAGTAGTGCTGTAAGTAACAGTATAAAAGCAAAATGACACGGCATGGAAACATATTTCAGAAAGATAGCCAAGCTGAACTCACTTGGAATCCCGGGATTTATTCTACTACCACGGATCCATTTTGATAAGGAATTTAAGACTATATTTGATTAGTCGGGCGGGAAAAAAGGTCTACAAGACAGATGATGGAGATACAGTGCTGGAGTGGAGAATGTTAAACACTACATTCAGTTTGGTACTGGTATTATATATGATTGGATAGTACAATTTCTTTTTCTTTCTTATTAATGTTAAATGATGTGCCATAATTGCACTAAATAGAATAGAGAACCATGTTCAGGCATTCGACCGAAGTACACATGTTCAGTCATGGCTTCTTTGACAATAAGACTGATCTGCCTATACAAATGCTAATTCCCTTGACATTCATCAATGTAGAACTGTACAATGCAAATAATAATAACATGTGATCGACTATGTTGTTTTTGTTTTTGTTGTCATGGCATTCGTCATATGTAGAACTGTAGAAAGCAAATAATACCAACATGTGATCGACTATGTTGTTTTTGTTGTCAATCCTTAACTTGAATTCGACAATATGTCTCAACAATGGATTCAAGGATATTTAGCTATGTCTGTCTTAACTCGGAATGGTCCAAGTATTTTCAACACGAGACTTCTGTAAAGTATGAAACATGGATATAGACTACGAAGTACATACATAGATAAGGACACATAAGACCTAATTTTAGTAGAATACGGACATGTCGATTAAAATATTTTAAATTACACGTTTGTACATTTGGCGATGTCGACCTTGTTGAAAATAGTAGATGCTGCAATTTCTAACCAATCAGGCACCAATCAACCCACCGCTGAAGAAATAGAAGATTGAAGCAAGAAAGGCTGGACAAGAACATGCGTTTTACCTCGTACGTTGAAGGTGTCACCTATGATCACCCGGGAAGAAAGGTCAAATGGCAAGGCAAGGCCATACGCCCATTTAGGTCCTCCTGGAGTATAACACACATCCCAACATCTGATTGGGGATCGCGGCAGCGTCCACACTCAGAACAGTTCGATTACTAAGCCATTCATTCTCCCCTCTCGGTAGGCCTTTGCCGGTCACTAGAACAAGTAAGAGAACCTACAGTGAATGAAACGGGAGCTTGAGTTCAACTGAAGCACTTTGCACTATATCAATGGGGTTGCAAAAGTACAAGGATTAACAATAAACATCAGTACAGAGGAGTTTACATACATAGCCTCTCTATGCACTTAGAGACCCTCAATTCTTACAGTACACGAGCAGTACGAATCTAAAATTTTAAGAACCCATTTCTCACTACAGAAAGATGGGTTGCATACATGAAAATCGACCCTCATTACACAGTACTATAAAATGAAGAAGATTCAACAGTTATCGGCTCACACATAGATCTTTCATTGGTCCATCAGTAGTTGAATACTGACACAAACAACATAACTTTTGTTAAGATGTGGAGCTTAATTAGTCTTCAAGTGTTTTATAGATTTTGTCTTTGTAATTAGGTTGTCCTAGTATTTACATTATAACTAGGAAACCTTAATTAGGTTTCCTTAGAGTTTCATTATAATTAGGAAACATTAATTGGTTTGCCTTAGAGAATCATTATAATTAGGGAACTCCTATTGGGTTAGTATATATAAGACTAGTCTCTTGTAAATAATAATCATCATTCATTATAGTGAAAATATTGCAGCGGCTGAAGACATGACGTAGTCTTATATTGAGGTGAACCTGTATAAATTCTTGTGTTCTTTATTCTTTCTCCCTTTTTATTTATTGATCTAATTCTAACAACTGGTATCAGAGCGAGGTTCTAGGGATTAGATTTCGTGTGTGAGTGCATGAAGGAGAGAATCCAACTCACCAAAAATAAAGAGAAAATTCGAGAGCAACACAATAGCAAATTCGCAGAATCTGGACAACCAGTGCAGCAATATTCAAACGTTGATATCTCAGCGCTTCGTGGTCCGATCGTCGTGTAATTTGGATAGCAAGTTCAAAACTCATTGAAGATCAAATCCAACGGTTAAAATCACGATCCAACGGTTATTTCGGGAGAAATAATTATCCAAAAATTGACGAATTTGAAAGAAGCTGTGATTGAGATCGATGGCTGGCGATAATCGAGGATCAACACTTGGAATCACTATGTTTGATGGTGTGGATTTTTCATTCTGGAAGATGCAGATAGATGATTATCTTTACAGTAAAAAGATGCATCAACCATTGGATAAGAAACCAGAAACTATGAATGAAGATGACTGGAACCTTCTTGACAGATAGGTGTTGGGAATAATTCGGCTAACATTGTCGAGGAACGTGGCTCATAACATTGCAAAGGAGAAAACCACTTCAGAATTGATGACAGTATTATCTGACATGTATGAGAAACCCTCAGCGTGCAATAAAGTTCATCTGATGAAAAAGCTATTTAATCTGAAGATGGTAGAAGGTGCGTTGGTGGTAGAACATCTTAATAAATTCAACACAATTGTCAATCAATTGGTCTCTGTGGAGATTATGTTTGAGGATGAAGTTTGTGCCCTAATTCTCTTGGCCTCATTACCAAATAGTTGAAAGTCTTTAAGAGCGGCTGTCAGCAATTCCATAGGGAATGCGAAATTAAAACTCAATGATGTTCGAGATACAATTCTTGCTGAAGAAGTTTGTAGAAAAGATGATGGAAAAGTCTCGTCCTCCAATTTTTCCCTAAATATTGAAAATAGGGACAAAGGTTATGAAAAGAATTTCAACACGGGTAATGGTAGAGGAAAGTCGAGAAATTTCAGAAACAAGTCCAGAAAGAGACGGGGTGCTGAATGTTAGAATTATGGTAAGTTTGGTCACCTAAAGAAGAATTGCAGAGCACCTAAGAAGAATGAGGAAAAGAACAATAATGCTGTGAATGCTACGACTGAAGAGGTAGAAGATGCTTTACTCTTGTCAGTTGATAGTTCTATCGATTTTTAGGTGATGGATTCTGGGGCTTCCTTTCACACAACTGCACATAGTGAGAACATAAAGAATTATGTTGCTGGAAATTACGGAAAGGTATATCTTGCTGATAGAAAACCTTTGGACATCATTGGTATTGGTGATGTCAGATTGAAGATGCCCAACGGGTCTTTGTGGAAAATTAACAAAGTAAGGCACATACCAAAATTGATGCGAAATCTAATATCTGTTAGACAACTTAATGATGAAGGGCATGATGTGAATTTTGGTGGTGGCCGTTGGAAAGTAACAAAAGGAGCCATGGTTGTTTCACGAGGAACTAAAATAGGAACTCTTTACATGACTACCAATCTCAGAGATATAGTTGCTGTTGCTGAATCCGCTGCTAATTCTGATTTGTGGCGCTATAGACTTGGACACATGAGCGAGAAGGGAATGAAAGTACTTCAATCTAAAGGGAAGTTGCCGGGGTTAAAATCTGTTGAACACAGTCTGTGTTAAAGTTGTATTTTTGGCAGACAAAAAAGAGTTAGTTTCTCTAAAATCGAAAGAGAGCCAAAAGCTGCAAAATTGGAGTTGATTTATACAGATGTATGGGGGACCTTCAATTGTTACTTCCCTTTGAGGTTCAAATTATTATGTGACATTTATTGATGACTCAAGTAGAAAAGTATGTGTTTATTTCTTGAAAAAGAAATCTGATGTCTTCGATGCTTTCAAGAGGTGGAGAGCGATGGTTGAAAATGAAACAAATTTAAAAGTAAAGTGCTTGCATTCAGATAATGGAGGTAAATATATAGATGCAAATTTTCAGAGGTACTGTGCCGAAAATAGGATCAAAATGAGGACTATTCCAGGTAAATCTCAACAGAATGGTGTAGCTGAGAGGATGAACAGGACTCTAAATGAGCGTGTAAGAAGTATGAGATTACATGTCGGACTGCCAAAGATGCTCTGGGCAGAGGCTGTTAGCACTACGGCATATTTGATCAACAGAGGTCCTTCAACACCATTGGACTTCAAAATAACAGAAAAAGTTTGGAGTGGAAAAGATGTAGACATTTCCTTCTTAAAAGTGTTTGGTTCTGTTTCTTATATTTACATTGATTCTGCTTCTAGAAGTAAACTTGATGCCAAATCTAACAAATATTTTTTTATTGGCTATGGTGATTTGGAGTTTGGTTATCGTTTCTGGGATGAGCAAAGTCGCAAGATTATTAGGAGTAAAGATATAATCTTCAATGAAGCAGCTATGTATAAAGACATATTGACAACATACCCTAAAAGTACAAATCCTAAAGTTAAGAAACATGAAGTGATTCCGTTGCAAGACCTTCCAGTGATTGATGCAGAGAAAACTGATGGCAAAGATCAAGAAAATATAGCACCAGAAGAAAATTAGAGCACCCCTGTGACTGGACTTAGGAGATCTAACAGAACAATTAGACCTCCACAGAGATACTCTCCAGCGTTGAATTATATTCTATTAACTGATAGAGGTGAACCAAAAAACTATAATGAAGCCGTGCAAGCTGATGAATCAATCAAGTGGAAGTCAGCCATGAGGGATGAGATTGACTCATTATTGACCAATCAGACATGGCAACTAACAGAGTTACCAAAAGGAAAGAAGACTTTGCAAAACAAATGGGTTTATCGAATAAAAGAAGAACATGAAAGCAGCAAGCGATATAAAGCAAGACTAGTTGTAAAAAGATTTCAACAGAAAGAAGGCATTGACTACACTGAAATTTTCTCTCCCGTGGTGAAATTAACTACCATCAGAACAATACTTGGACTAGTGACAGAAAAAGACTTGCACTTAGAGCAGTTGTATGTAAAGACAGCTTTTCTTCATGGTGATTTGGATAAAGAAATTTACATGAAACAACCAGAAAGTTACGAAGTACAAGAAAACAAGAAAATAGTGTGCAGACTTCAAAAGAGCTTGTATGGCCTTAAACAAGCTCCGAGACAGTGGTATAATAAGTTTGATAGTTTTATGGGTAGTAATGGCTTCTTGAGGTGCCAGGCGGATCATTATTGCTATATGAAGAACTTTAGTAATTCATATATTATCTTACTCCTATATTTTGATGACATGTTGATTGCATGAGTTTGCAAACAACAAATTGACAAGTTAAAAGATGAGTTGTCCAAGGAGTTTGCAATGAAAGATTTAGGTGCTGCAAAATAAATTATTGGGATGAGAATTACTCGGAACAGAGATAGGGATGCCTTGAAACTGTCACAGGAAGAGTATGTGAAGAAAGTGCTGAGCAGGTTCAAGATGGATAAATCTAAACCAGTGAGTACTCTTTTAGCTAGTCACTTCAAGCTATCCCATGAACAATCACCTTCTACAGAGCAGGAGCGAGCTTATATGATCAAAGTGCCTTATGCTTATGCTATTGGGAGTCTAATGTATGCTATGGTGTGTACGAGACCGGACATAGCTCATGCAATGCGAGTTGTGAGTAGATATATGAGTGATCCCGGAAAACAACATTGAGAGGCAGTAAAGTGGATTCTTAGGTACTTGAGAAGTACTACAGATTCAGTCTTGTATTTCAAAAAATCAGGCTTGGGATTATAGGGCTTTGTAGATGCTGACATGGCCGGAGACATTGATAGCAAGAAGAGTATTACTGGATATGTATACACATTGGGTGGTACAGTAGTTAGTTGGGTGTCTAAGTTGCATAAGATAGTTGCTCTTTCCACTACTGAGGCAGAGTATATTGCCGTGACTGAAGCTAGCAAATAGATGATATGGTTGCAGTCTTTCTTGGAAGAATTGGGTCACAAGCATGGTAAGAGTGTTTTGTATTGTGACAGTCAAAGTGATATTCACTTAGCAAAGAATCTTGTTTATCATGCTAGGACGAAGCATATACAGATTCGTTATCACTTTATCAGATCAATTTTGGAGGATGGAATCCTAGCGCTTGAGAAAATTCAGGACAATCAAAATTCTGCTGATATTTTGGCAAAGACTGTTACAATTGAGAAACTTGTGTGCAACTTCAGTTAATCTTCTTCACTGAAGATTGGATGAGGTGTACCGACTGCTATAGAGAAAAAAGTTGATGATGGATTAGTCTCTCAGTGGGAGATTGTTAAAATGTGGAGCCTAATTAGTCTTCAAGTATTTTAGAGATTTTGTCTATGTAATTAAGTTGTCCTAGTATTTCATTATAACTAGGAAACCTTAATTATGTTCCCTTAGAGTTTCATTATAATTAGAAAACATTAATTAGTTTACCTATAATTAGAAAACCTTAATTGATTTGCCTTAGAGTTTCATTATAATTAGAGAACTCCTATTGGGTTAATATATATAAGACTAGTCTTTTGTAAATAATAAGCATCATTCATTATAGTGAAAATATTGCAGCGACTGAAAACAGGACGTAATCTCACATTGAGGCGAACCTGTATAAATCCTCGTTTCTTTATTCTTTCTATTTTTTTTTATTGATCTAATCCTAACAACTTTAATCCACACAGTGACACCGGTACAACTTTAGAAATGCTACTATTCCTTCTGTGTATTAAAGTGACATAATATTCTGCGAACTCTTCCTTTAATCATATGCCAGATAAGTGCAGAGATCTCGGCCTTCCCAGCTCCATTCAATAACTTCTTTGCTTGAAGTTAATCAGTTCAAGACAATGCTGGAACTTCTTTACTGAGAGCACTTCGCAACCAAGATCAAAAGGATTTTTTTAAGTAGCCAACGTCATAATATACACTAAACCCTGTACTACCTTTTCTCTTATGAAATGGAATTTGACTTCAACATCTTCGTACAATCATGGAACACAGCTGTCTGTGTGTATGCAATAGCCTTATCTTCTAGCATACACAACTCTTTGAGCAAACCTTGAAGCCAAATTGCTCATTTACCAGCATAAATGGCCATGTAGTCATTTTCTTCTAACTTTCTTGGGCTGGAAGGGGGAGGCAGTGGCCAATTGTGAATGATAGTAGCTAGAGCACTGGCTATCTTTATGTGTTCACCTCGGTCAGAGAAAGGGGTCGAAACCAATTGTGGAAAATTCAACCCCTTTTCAGGTGTAGAAGTAAATGCTAGTTGGGGCAATTCAGAAGAGTTCATGGCTTTACAAATGTTTTCTCTGCCCAGTTCAAACAATGGTTCTCAAAAAGATCATCAAAGAGTTCTGCAGAACATTGAACTGACAGGGACACATATCCCATGAGTCCAAACAGTTGAATAACAGTGTTTCGAACTACTTATTTTTACACTATTTTGGAAACCCTAGTGGCCAATCACAACAAAAATATGAAATCACCATTAAACAACAGAACTAAGAGGACTAAATATTTGAGAGTAAATTCTACATAACTTTTTCAAAGAAGAAGCAGAGCAGTGAATGAAAGGGGAAAAAAAATAATCCACTTTTTGAGCTTGCTGCAATTGATTACCACTGAAGTCACTTGAACAGGAAGTAAGGCGTGGTAGTTCAGAACAATGTTGAACTAATTGCCATTAGGCAAATTCTCGAGCTTTCTTATTTGCTATTTATGTCCTGGCTCAACTCTCCTGTTCCAATACACAGACAAGTGCACAAACTCCAAGCTACTCGTGTATAACAATACGTTTGCCCTCTCCAACTAAAAGAAAGGCATTGTCCATCCTCAAATTCTATGCAGTATGCAATATTGAAATCATGAGCAATCTCACCTCAACTAGCAGAAGCCAAGCACTAAAACCATCAGCACAGGAGCATTTTGGTAAACCGGCGAATAAAAACTTTGAAGGTAAAGCGAAAGCAATTATCAGTCTTACCTGTAAGTCCTAAACGTCTTTCATCTCGTGCAACTTTTAACACACACGGGTTTTGTCTTCACCAGAACTTCAATGACTACAAAATTATACTGAGAGTTTCTCGGTGAAACACAGCATCAACTAGAAGCCTCAATGCACTCAAGAGATTATCTTGATTACTAGAAAGGAGCGTGGCCTGTTTCCAGTCTGATACGCCATCCACTAGAGACTATTATTTCACGGTGAACTTGGAATGTTGTTTATATCTGTTTCAATCTCCCCACTTCACCCTTATTCTGTTCAATAACCAAACTGACGAGTCGGCCATAAGTCCAGGCTTTTTTCGTCCTACTTTTGATGTTGAGGGACCTGTACATCTGCTCACAATGTCTAACGAATTGCCCTTTACCAAATGCAGTGAGAACAAGAGTATCAGTGTTCATGTCCACGTCATCATAAAAAATTCCCATTTTTCTCCAAGTACTTTTAACAGATTCCCCATCAAATCCCAATATGCACGCATCAAACAGGACTCCGACAGTGATTAAATCAGGTTTTACGTACCGAGATGGTAGTTCTGAAAGCAATACTTTCAAGTGATTAAAATCTTTCATTTTCAAATAAGCTAGAGAGATAATGTTTGCAATAGTTGCATTCCATGGAACTTCATGTGATTCCATCTCCTGGATAATCAAATACATTTCTTTTTTACTCAAAACACAAGCACGTGAGAGAATGCGCAAACACCATACTAGATCAGTGCTACCGGTTTTTGCAGAAAGATCAAGTCCCAAGCCTTCTAATCTAGAAAACATGCGATTCTCAATGTAAACTGCTGCTAATTTTCGAATTACATCCTCTTTCAAAGAAGACTTTGAGTTCAAAATCCGTCGATACATCTTTTCCATTTTGTCCAAGATCCCGAATTTTGCATATGCCTCAAGCATTGCAACCAAAGTAGAAGCTTGCAAACCTATTCTTCTACTGGAGAGACTGTTATACATGCTTTCCATCTTTTGGAGTAATCCAGCTCTTGCAAATTCTCTAACCAGCAAATTGTAAGTGATATGATCACATAAACATCCCTTAGACTCCATTGCCCTTACACATTGATCTATCTCATCATACATTTTATACCTCCCATAAGCTTGTATTAGACCATCATACGTTTCAGTATCTGGCTTCTCACCAACGTCTTCCATTTCTTTGAGATAAAACATAGCATTCTCAAAATTCCCCTTTCTAGCAAAGCCATGAATTACAGAATTGTAAATATCTAAAGAAAGTCGAAGTCCATAACATTTCATTTCTCTAAGACATATTTCTGCTTCTTCTACAAGCCCTTCCGTAACTAATATCTCTATGATCTTCTCATAATTGGCTTCATTGATTCTTGATTTTTCCACAGACTTCCACAAATCGAATACCTGTTAACAATATAGAAAATAAAATTAATGCTTATTTTTTTTTTCTAGAAAATAATAGGCAACTGATTTCTTGATGTATAATTCAAAAATATGTGAATCTGAAACATTTCTTGTCTACTGGTAATTAGAGAAAGAATAAACCTAATCATAATCCAAATTTATCACCCCTCATCTTGACACTCTACTCCTTTGTTTCAGTGTTTAAGGTGCATTTCCTACTTTCCGCACATCTCCTCTGACCACAACAAAAAAAAGAAAAGAAAAAGAAAGAAACACAGAATTCTAGTTGCATGTGCTTTCCTCTTATTGTTCCTTCAACCTCTTTCAACTCTTATGGCTCATTACCCAGCAGAAGTATCACAAGAAATAAAGATCCATCTATTTGCCATCAATATCAGATCCATTTGTAGAAAAAGAAAGTGGAAAACTGAAAACTAGTCCACACGAAAAAGTGCAGCTTTAACTCTTCCCAAAAAGAAGGTCTGAAATGTGCTACTTACCACTCGTGGTTCTCAATACCTTGTTAACTATACCCACTTTGGTTAACTCAACCCCACTTATGTTGTCAAAGGAAAACACTGGGAAGACCCCGTAAGGAAAGAGAAACTGAAACTGAAAAACAGTCTTACCTTAACCATATGTCAAATGGTGTCTGTGATTGTGTTATTCCAGTATACCCTTATATCCATTTGTAAGCTAACATATTCGGGACCATGAGGGGAAAATGGCAATGGCATTTTATAAAGATATGACCATTGTTCTAACAATGAAGCCGAGCTTAGAGTGCCTTAAACATTGCATCATCATGGATTTGATAAGATTTGGATAGAAATGGATTCCTCTATTGCTATACCACGTGCATCTTACGGAATAAGGTAGTATTATTCCGGGTATCAGGGATTTGCTGGCAAACATGACTTATAGAATTTTTCACATTTACCATGAAGGAAATGTTGTGGCAGACCATCTTGCAAATATTGGGGTTAATGAAGAGGGCAGCAAGGTAGTGATGATTGGTTTGGGAAAAATTACGCGGGTTGCTTCGGTTGGACAGATTGCAGATTCCATAGATTCATAAGAAAAGACGAAGATTATTATATTACTACTTATGCTTATGTGTAATGGAGATAGTATCTCCGAGTTTTCATTTACACACTCTTCTTACTCTTCTCTTCATGTAATTCTAGTGGTGAGCATTTATGTCTCCCTCCCTCCCCCTTGTACTTCATTGTTTTATTATTCTACAAATAGGCTATGCGTTAAACCCCCACCTAGGCACATGTGGTGTTTGGTAAAAAAAAAAAGGCCAACACATTGATCTTCTGTTGTTGGGATTTATTGACTTAACCCGGATCGAGTTTGACCAATCCAGTGACTGAGTTTGATTTTTTTCAAAAATATATCATTTAATACATTTTTCACTATAGTAAAATTTTAAAATTAACTTAGGAATAAGGCCAATTATTATTATTATTATTATTTTTTTTTTTTTTTCTGGTGATCACAATGAGAAGCCTATTAAAAACCTTCTTGTTGAAATGACTAATAAGCATCACATCATTAATATAAAAAGTAGCACAAGGAAACTCATAAGGGCAGAAGGATCATTCCAACATATACCAAGATCTGCATTTTCCCAATCATAATTAAGCAACAACAATTATGCATCTAATTGCAGTGAAATATACATTTAGGTTACATTTAGCACACCGGATTAGATTGTACAAGAAATTATACACAAAATTAGAAGCAATAGTATTATGGTGGATGGTGTTCATAAGTTTTTCACTCAAAAGAATGCTATTTGCACTATGTTTCTTATCTGCCCTAAACACAAAATTAGAAGAGATAGTATTAACTAGATAGTAGTAGGGAAGATTAAGGTGGATGGTGTTTATAAGTTTTTCACTCAAAAAAATGCTATTTGCACTGTGTTTCTTATCTGCTGTAAACCCACCTCCTAGTTCCGTATTATGTTCTCCGGTTAGCTTGAGAAAGATAGTGCAAATAGTTTTCTTTTGAATAAAAACTAAAAAATACTATCCACCTTAATCAAGCATAATACTATCTACATAGTATATCTACTCTAATTTATACTTAATTCGTTCTACAGTCTGTACCAAACACGACCTTATAATTTTACAGTGTAGTAGACATGAGCTAAAAGTCATGAATAGCAACAACCTTTCTATTGTTTCTTTCCATAATCAATTACAGATGCATTTAAACAAAAATTGCTAAATTTAGCCCACAAAAAAACACAGTTTTAACAGGAAATGGAGGCAATACCTTACGAAATTCACTGGACCTTGAAGTCTGTCTGAGGAATTTAACAACATCCCAGAACTGTTCATTGCTCCAGTCACCATCATACTTTAGCATCTGAACTGGGTCAAAATATTTCTGTACCTTGAGCTTTTCAAGAAAGGAAGATGTTTTAAGCCTCTTATTCTGATGGGGTTTTCTTGTTTTAAAAGCAATAGAGTAATCGTGGGTATTCGCTAATGAATGTGAATATTCTAACGATGGGCGGTATTGGGATTTTGTCGATCCAGAATTTAGTGAAGCTGATGTGTGATAATAATGTAAAGAGGGAGGACAGACGGCCATTGAAAGCTTTAGCAAATGAGCTTAGGCTGGGGATAATGGTACTTTCTTTCTTCTTTTTTTCGAACATGAACTTTTGTGAGTAATATGCAAACTTTTAGTCACATTTTTTTTTATCATTTTTTAAACTTTTAAATGATGCTACGTGTTTATTAAACTTGGAAAAATTATGCTCCGCTAATTAGTCACACCAATTTTATAACTGCTGAAACACAAGAGCTGACAGAATGCTTTTAAGATTAAATTTTGGAATTAAATATTTCAATAATTAATGAACTTTTAGTCGCTTGTTTGATCTAAATTACTGACAATAGAAAGTTAGCTCTGGATTCAATATCCAATGAACGAAAGAGCACACTTGTCTGATGAAACGTCTACGTTGTATACATTTGAGGTTAATTTCTCCAACCAATTGAAGTTGTCTTTCCATGTCATCAATTTTTTTGTAAAAATGTGATTTATTTGTGTGTGCTTATAAACACTTATAAGTCGGTCAAACATCATTTTTATCTACACATTTTATAAGACGCACAATTTTTATTTATTTTTTATCCACGCATTTCGTAGAACATACTACTTATAATTAACAAAATATTTTACCAAACATACTCGTATACATTCCTCAAACTGAAATTCCTCAAAATCTATTCCTCCAAATTCAATTCTCTAACCATAATTCATTTCCTTCTGTGGCAAAACGACAATGCTACCCCCACAAATCAACTTGATGGAGAATCACCACTTTATTTAGAAATTAACCTTATCATTAGATACATAATCACTTAGTAATTATTCCTCTACTTCATTGTCAATTTCTTCGACTCCTTCAAGTACTCTATCTTCCACTCCCGTTTTAATGCATTCTGTGACATTTTGCTCATACAATAGATGATCATATCCTCATATTCATTTTCAAAATGAATGAAATATGAATCATCTTCCAAATCTAACAGCACAAACAAAAGACAAGATAGTTAGTTGCTAAAGGGATCCAATATAGCTAAAATACATATTTTTGGATGTGAAAGACATGTTCTAACAGACGGCGTGCAACATGAAATTCATCGTAACTAAATAAAAAAACTATATTTTTCAAGTTTAAAGTTAGGTTTCTCAAATAAGAACTTCATACTGACAGATTTTTGGGTACATAATACGACAAACAAACAAAATCAATAGACTTACCTCCATGTGCGACAACATTTTTGATTTCTAAACGGAGTGATAGTCATCGATTAGGCTGGTTTGTGGAGTTAGCATTGACATTTTGTCACAGATGATAAGGGGTTAGGGTTACAAATTGAATTTGGATGAGTAGATTTTGAGGGATTTCAATTTAAAAAGAACAAATATTTGTCATGTATAAATCGCATTTTGAAAAAAATGCTTGGATGACATAGAGGGCAGCTTCAATTGGTTGGTAGAATTTAACTTCAAATGTGTGCCACATGGACATTCCGTCAGTTACATGTGCGCTTCCATCCATTGGAAGTTACGAAATCGTGAGAAGTGGTTAATAAAGCGCAACTTTCTAAAGTTCAATGATCACACAACAATATTTGAAAGTTTAATGAGTGATCGAAGACGCAATTAAAAGTTCATTGATTATTAAAACATTTAACTTTTTGTTCCATCTTGTTGCTATGTTAATTAACAACCTTGGATTGTGCACCACCATGTGAATACTGGTTTAATTGTGCTATCACCCTGATTTAACACTTTACTAGTTTAACTCTTTAGGGTGCAATCTGAATACGATTCGTTAATCACTTCTCATGATTTCATAACGTCCAATAAACAGATGTACACACGTAGCTGGATGAAAATATTGCTGTCACTGCCACCACAATCAACCTCCATATCCTCCGCCACCAAATTAAATTAGAGTTAATTTCAACAACGGTCACCTTAGTTTGTTAAACAATTTAAATTAGTTATTGAAATAAATATTTTATAATAGTAATCTCTCAAGTTTCTAACAGTTACATGAATAGTCACTTAGATCAAAATATTAACTTAAAATCTTATGTGTCACTATTAAATTCTAAAGTAGACACAAACGGTAGACACAACTATGCTAAATCAGAAACCAAAAATGAGAAAATGATTAAAACCTCCCAGTTTACCGTCCCATTGGGGACCCCTAATTCTCCAACGGGGCGGACAACGCAGGGTAGTTTTCCATCCCTAGCTTTATCATTATTTGTAAAGATGCTGTGCAGTTTCTTCTGTTAGAAAAGGTTCTGGTTCACTGTCCTCATTGTTTTCAAACCAATTTATCAACATTAACAATAGAATCATATTCTGGAAGCAGGTTTATTTGTTTGACATTGACAGCAGATACAAAATAAAAAGGCAAAAATATCTACATTGAATTTTTAATACACACCAACAAACTCAAGATATACTACACACATAATCCAGCACTTAGACAATAACACAACAAAATATACTGAAATTTCTCCTCATATATCTTCATCTCTACAATGCAGAACGAAGGGATCACAAGTCCCTATGTACTGAAGAACAGCATACAAATGGTACCCAGTACGGCTTTCCCTTGCGCTTCTCTTTCTTAATCTCAGTCGGATACCTCGCTGGTGAATTCCACTCCTCCATTTCTTTATTGGGTGCTCCAGAACCTAAAGTCGAAGTCACACTAGTTGCTGCTCGACCATTATCTTTCGTGGCAGTCTCGTCTTTCTGATTTGCAGCAGGCACTTGTTTTGGGTTGGGAGACTTGGCTTCACTCAGGAGATTTTTCAGGGGGCTGTGTTGTTTTCCTGAGCTCCAGTTTGTCACTTTGGCTATAATCTCCTCATTTTTCTTTCGACCTTCTGATTCATTCACTACATTTGTTATGGAAGGGAACCAGCCCTCTGGAAGAGCTTCAGATTTCGGCGGTTGAGCATTCTGAGCTATCTCGATTTCTGAAGCAGAACCTTTCTGATCAGCTTTATCTGCAGTCTGGACCAAGGTCCCAAAAGATGGAGGCTCAAAATCATCTGACTTGCGAGGATGGCCTTCTGTGGCTATAGCCTTATGCTTCCAAATATTACCTTCTGATTTTTCTGCTGCTTGAGAATTTGTTTCAGCAATAGCTGTTATGTCGGATTGCGAGGAAATGACTGTTAAATACATCACATGAAGCAAAAAATAAATTTAGAAGGGCTGAATGTATCTACTTTATAGTAGTAGTGCATCGTGTGGCGAGCAACATTGAGTGATAATCTATTTTATCACGTATATTTATGGACCATATTAGAAGTCCTGGTAAGTCCATGCCAGACACGTAATAAGAAAGACAAACGCGCAGAGGTTGAAAACCTCTGATTGAACTTTTCTACTATATTAATGTTATGATTTGGACCAAAATTATAACAAAGTATAACAAGACAGATAAATCTGATCAAAATTTTTTACTATATTAATGTTATGATTTGGACCAAAATATATCAAGACAGATGGAGGAATTTTACAGTTTAGTGAAGATGTGGAAATTGTTAACAATGTATGGAAGAGAGACATTGACACTCGATGAGGTGAGGGCATCATTGAATTCTAATGAACTGGAAAAAGGTTTTCTGATTCAAATACTGGAGTTAATTGGAGGGCCTCATTGCTTGTCAAAGATTTGAAAAGATAACTCAGGGGTAAGAATAGATATCGTTTAAAATTCAAATTCAAATAACCATGTTACGTTTGTCACTAAGAGGGCCGCTTTAGAAAGGATTGTCTTGAGAGAAAAAAGAGAAAGGTGAGTGATTCTGGAGATGCAGAAGTGGCATCAGATGGGTATGAAATGATGGTTTATCTGTCCCTACTGAAAGCAGTGGTGAGGAATGGTTACTAGATTTGGGTGTTCTTTCCATATGACGCCAATTCAACTATGGTTTGATTCTTCGATTATTTCTTTGCATTTCTGGTATCGTGTTGCTGTTTTTATTACAATTAACAAGTAAACAAATTACTCCTTATTTTTATCAGCCTATTATTATCTTGGATTTTCATTGGGGTATTTTATTATATACAGTGAGAAAAGAGTTTACCTGATCCCCAGTTCCCTTCCAGACTCTCAGTTGGGCTACTTGATGCACCTGATATAAACACTGACGAATTACCATCTCTCTGTTTTGTGAGCTTGTCATCGGCTTCATCTTGCGAAGGCTCAAAACTAAGACCAGAGACTTTTTCACTGCTAGTAATATGCGTATCATCAACAGTAGCAGAACTTTTGTTTAAAACTTCAGAATCTGAAGGTGGAGCTCCTGGCTTTTTTGACATTGAGATGGGTGAATGGCTGTCCGATGCAACAATATCACCACCATGAATCAGTTCTACACCGGAAACAATGCCATCAGACTTTAATGTGCTAACATTGTCACTTGTACGTCTGTTCTCAACAGCAGCAGAAGTTTCATTCAAACATTCCTTACCTACAGGCAAAGTTTCTTGCTCTGCTGAAGTGGGCTTATCTTGATTTTCACTTAATATTTCAGTATTGCCATCATGATTCAGTTCACCTCCCACTCCAGCTGCATCAACAGGTTCTGACTCTACAACACCACCACCAGCACATCTATTTTCTTCATCAGAATGTTGTTTAAAAGATTCCGAATGTATGGGCGGAGGTGACATTTTGTCCGAAATTGGGCGTTCTACACTTCTGTCTGAAGTTGAAAAACCGGTTGAGTCCAGTGACTGCATGGAATAACCATTCTTTGCTTCTGCATTAATTGTTAAATTACCCACAACACCTACTTCTCCGCTTCCATTCCCAGCATCCAAAAGCACACTGCTGGACTTCTCATCATATTGGTTGCTGTCTTCTACAAGAGCCATGGTAGTTTGATCATCTTTAGGTGCAAAAGACTTGTCTGCATGTTCGGGGGTTGATTTTGATTCAACACAAAATACATCCCCAGAGTCCCCGCTACTCCTCTCATTTCCAACTGTAGCACCCTTGTCACTCTTATTTATGTCACAATTACTAGCATTCTCACCTCCATGCACATTGGTTTCTTGCTTGACTTCCTCTTCAGTAGAAGAATTAATAGATATGATGTCACAGTTATTAATTGGAGAATACTCAGAAAGAGCATCCTGCAATGGGTCTACAGAACGAGACTGCAATCCTTGGGTACTGCAGTTTGTTTGAATCTTATGGTTCTCTGCCCCAGAGGTAACTTCATGGACTTCTAAGCCATAAGTTTCAACACTCCCACTTGTTACCCTTGATGTGTATGTATCAGCTTCCACTTTAAGGTTATCTTCCACAGCACTGAAATCACTCGAAGCTACAGAAGAGCTATGCATGCTTCCGGCTGGCTTAACTGATTGGGCAATCGAATTACCCTCCTCAGCAATAGTACGTTCATCAACAACTTCCATGGATCTTGTTATTTCAGCAGAGCTCGGGTCCAGAGGAAGCCTAGATTGAAAATATTTATGATCTTTGAAATCTTCAATAGGTATCACAGGGTTATCTATTCCTGGTAAATTTGCAGAGAGCAAATGCATCTGTTCCTGCCCAGTCTCTGACTTGCACACCTCCAACTCATGGTCACTTTCACCATTTACAGCATCATTTTTTACCTCAACAAAAGCATCCTTGTTTTCAAGTGTTTCATTTTGAGGAGAAAGTTCATGTTTGACCACTTCAGGATCCAATTTATCACAAAGTTTTTCCTCCCTATCCACCACTATTACATTAACATCTGAAGTTTTTCCTTCTTCAGAGTCCAATGTCACGGGCTCTGAGCTTTTCAGATATGCCTCGTCTATTTTCCCTTTGGCATCTGCAAACTGTCTAGCGCTCACCGGCTCTTGCTGCATTTTTCTATCACCAGATTCATTTATATTACCAGTGAGTACATCAGTCTGGCTCTCAGATTTGATAGAATCAGACTGTAAACCATTAGTAACAGAAATTGCTTCAGCTGTAGGATCACTTAGCGGAACATTACTCTCCAACTGGTCCATCGCACTTTCCAGTTTGCACATTTGGCTGCTGCTGCTCGTGGGGTCATTCAGTTTTTCAGTTTTCTCTGCAGTGGACTCGATATTAAAGGAGTTCACAGGAAAATAAATTATGTTCAATGAAGAATGCTACTATGTATAAAACAGCCGTGAGTTGGATATCCAGTTTGATACTTTAACAAGTCTTCCAGAAGATTAACAAAAGATGAAAGATGAAGAATAACAAAGAACTACCACAAGGAAAACACGATGATTTTTTTATTTCAATCTTGCCATATAACAATTTTTCTTTCACGATCATCAAATCTTTCTTTGACAAGATGTAATTTCAAGAGTTGAACTAATATGAAAAGTGGAGCTGCAACTAGATAGAGTTACAAACCTGTTGAAATTTCAAGCACATTTATATGCATTAATCATATTACACAATGTCCTCATCCACTTCCTAGATGAAGTGAACAAAGGCCCAGCACCCAACAATATTCAATCATGTCATCAATGTTTCACAATTTATAATCTGTTGTCAGTTTAATCAAACATGATGCTTATTGCTTCAATTTAGTCTCCTTAGTTTCCTGAAATTCATTGCACTATGTACATAATATCATGGCCTTTAAATCTGCCATAGACCATTGCTCTAGATGAGGATAGACCCCGATGACGAACTCAAGTTCCTTCGAGACATAAGAGGAGTATAAGTCAGTGGATGGCAAATGAGAGAGATTTCCATATGCAGATTCATTTAATTTAAGAACCTAGCTATATGACTAATATGCATGTGAAGTCCACTATTTATTTGCTTCCTATAATCTTCCCAGCACACACAAAAAAAAAAAAAAAAAAAAAAAAAAACAATAAGCTTAAAATTATAATTATAATGCTATTCATCAGAAGATAATTTACAATGAAAAAGAAGAGGGTGCTACTACCAAATAATTAAATGCTTACTGCCAGTTTCATCAGCCTCTAATAGTGGGTTCCTATTAAGATCATTCACCATGCCTTTTTCCACACTCTTATCCGAAACACTCTCCAAACGCTCCTCCAAGCTGGGACTAACTCCACTATCTGAAAACTCCGCGACTGCATCTGTAAACACTTCATCTTCCGATCTGTTCGACTTTTCACCTGCTCCACCACTACTATCAAACAACTTGATATTTTTCTTCTCAACCTTGGGACCTTTACAAGCAAACAACTCATCAATAAAAATCCCAAGTTTTTACTTTAAGCAATTGAATCAAACAAATAACCACAATTTAGTACATGCAGAATATCAATATAAAATTAAGAAATCTCACTGGGGGTTTGATGATCCTCATCGGAGGTATGGTCGTCGTCTGAAACAGCTTCTGATTGGACTAGCGTATACCCTTCAATCTTTCCACAAAGCCTCTTGTGGGCTCTTCTGTGTCTGGCACTTGGGTGTGGATTTGGAAAAGGCCAGCCACATCTGCGACATAGGTGAACCCCATGAATCTCATGACCTTCAAGAATCAAAGCAAAAAAGAAAACCATTAATTGCGAAACAAAATTGGGAATTCGAACATGCCAGGACCATAAAAATTAACTAGTCAAAAATTCCTATAACAACATCATATACAAGAAATATACCAGTTACAAAGAGATCATTTACATCTGTGTGCGCGTGTGTTCTGTGAGAAACTAGACTATAGAAGGATATTACTGCAAATCTGCAATCACTCTATACCCAATCGATAGACTAAACTGTAAACATAAGGGATATATATATATATATATATATATATATATATATATATATATATATATATATATATTCATAATTTCATAGGTATATATTAGACTATATACATCTATTAAGGGGTCAGTCAATGTGTTTTTCTTCGGGTGTGTGTGCGTGAGAGAGAGAGAGTGAGATGAAAAGACCAAGAAAAAACCCATCAAAATCCAAGCAAGAAAAGCAAAACCCACTAATTATCTTTCAAGAAAAGACTGAAAAATCACAAAAAATCCAGCAGATAATAATTAATACAAGGACATAATAAAGAGATTCCAAAACCAAGTTTCTTGAAAAAAACAAAGAGACACAAACCTACAGAACCAGTTGAATTCTTGTGATCTTGACTATCCATATTGTTTGTTGCACTGTGAGAGAGAGAGGGAGAGAGGATAAAAAATGGAAGTTTACAGAGAGAGGGAGAGAAAATGCAAAGACTTTTAGTCTTAGAGAGAGAGAGTAAGAACAGACTGATGATGGAGTTGATAACGGATGAACACAGTGCACCATGTGCGCATGTTATCAAGAATCCCGACTTTTCCTATGCATGGCTGAATATTATTGTCCACGGTAAGGCGCAGGATAATTGCTACGAAAATATGCTTATACTGCTTGTACCTGGCTGCTGACATATTATCTTATATTGGTACATCATATTTATGAAATTACATATCTAGTCCTTAAAGTTAATAGGATCCTATGCTCAATACTATAAAGCAAAAGTAAATTCCTAAACAATAATTGCATAAACTCATGTATAGAAGGGCTAATTACACTACAGGTGTCCAATTATATTTTAATAGTATGTATCATTCTCAACTTTTTATTAATTTACACAAATCTTCTTCATTATTGATTTTCGTCCAAATCTTTCGTTAAGCAATTTAGGTATATTGCACGCGACTTTTTAGTCAAAGGTCAATTTTGTCAAAGAACTTAAAAAATTATTTTGTCTAAAACTATAAATTTAAAAAAAAAACCATAAAAAAGTCATAAACGTGATCAAAGAAGGTTAAGTTATTGAAGAACGTGACTTTTTTATTTGTTTTTTGTATTTGTGTTTTTTTAAATTATTTTTGAAGTTACTTGACAAAATTTTCATATGTCAAAAGGTTCGCTTGCAAGGCAACTATATGAGTGGAAATGAGTTGCATGAATTTATGAAAAATTATAGATGATACATATTTATAAAATTTTAATGAGGACAAAATTGAAATAAAATGAAAACATTGGAGATCCATAATGTAATTAACCCTATATAGAACTGCAATATTTTTATAATTATGAAAATAAACAGAATAGAAGAGATTTCAAAAATAACGGCAATTATAACACCGTTCATGACACTATAAAAATATGACTACATTTTTAGGGTTTTGTGAAAATTATGTCGAGGTCCTATAATTATTATTATTTTTATGTTCTGGACCTACTAAATATTGTGTATTGAATCCTTTGAACAAATATAATCTAGAGAAATAAATAATTCTTCCCTTCTACCTTGATTATTTTCTTTCCTATACCTATTGCACATAGATTTTCCTCTCATTTTTCGGGTACGACCTTTACGTCTCTCTAATTGTATTTATTGAATTTTTTTTTATATAGACATGATGGGGGTATCGTTCAACTCTTTAATATGTTTAAAGTGGAAATTTACAAATTTTGATTAACTCTCTAATCGTCCCAGACAATGACATGCACTATGTGTTTCGTATCCAGTTGAGTCATTAATTATAGTTAGTATCTATAAATTTTCTAAACGCGTGGTTTGACAATAACAAAGTGACATAAAATGTGGTGCACAATTAAAATAATGATTAATTGTAACGTAAGAAAAAAATTAAAAAATAGAATTTGTTACATAACTAGAAATTTCTTTATGATATGCATACCTACCAAAGGAAAGGTCTTCGCTGTGTTAGGTAATAGGTTAAGGATAGATATAAAAGTCTTTATAATAATGTGTAAGGACTTTCCTCTTATATAACGCATGTGAACTTAATTTTAATAATATAATAAATTTATTTATTTTATAATTTAATACACCACTATCCACGTAATTAATTTTTTTTTAATCAATTTTGTACCTACTAATGAAAAGTTCTTTGTTTGCATTAGGTTATTGATAAATGTATTTTGTACATTTATTTTAACGCGTTAATGAAGACTTTTGTATAGTGTTTTGAGTGACTGGAATTAAAATTCTATTGATTTTATTTTCGTTTTTGTTGGAAAATTAGTGATGTTATGTCATGTTTAAGCATAATTTTGTGTGAGACTCAATTATTTGTTGTGGAAGATAAAAGTAAATTCGTGTTCTCTTTTGGTGAACACCGATATCATATTTTTACTTAGCAGAATTGATGTTCGGGTGAATGAAAAAATGAAGTTCAAAGTGGAATTGGAAAAATAGTTGAAGGAAAAAATAAGTGAGTTATCCCACATTGAAAAAATGATTAAATGTTGACTAGTATTTAACTGGCCACATTGTACAAATGTGTAATCTTGTATGACATATATACTCTCTCTTGCGAACGCCCGTAGGGTGGTGCAAATTACGGACCGATTTACACATCGGACCATAGAACTCGTGTGCGAGCGCAATCTGTATACACAAATGTCGAACTGAAATTGACCCCTTAGCTGAGAGCTTATATAAACAGATTTGAATTTCCACAATCAGACACTCGATTTTCATTCTGCTTTCTTCATTTTCAGCCCAAAAAAAGTCAATTCGTCAAAATATAAGTTTTGTTCTAAATTTGCTGTTACTTCCACCGTTGTATCATGAGAGATCCATTTGAATGCTTGATAAACGTTTAGACACTTCTGTGACTTATTTTGCTTCCGACCAAGATGTTCAATTTAGGTTTAAGCACATTTTGACAAACAACTCAAATTTCGATAAGGGGATAGAGATATGCTTATATGCTTTTGTGTAATCGTATTGAATAATTTTGAATTTGAATGCATTATTATATATTTGAATTCGGGATAAAGATATTTTTGGGTTATATATGAAAATAAGTTTAACCCTACTCTAGATATATCGTTAGAAATAAAATTATTGATTGTCAAGTTAAGCATAGATTGGTCCACTTGAAAATTAAAATAAATAACAATGGTGGATTTGGAATCCTAGTGCTCATCTTCTTTGAATTTCCTAAAAAACTTATCACAAACTTTTAGAGCATGTTCGGTAATATTTTTTTCCCAAAAAAACCCATTTTTTACCTACAATTTTTGACTTTTCAAACTTTTTACACTACAAAAAAGTTTGAAAAGTCAATAAACTACCCAAAAAAATCTATTTTTTTCCAAAAAATACTACACCGAACATACCCTTAAAGTGTTTTCATATAATTGATAAAACTAGCTAGCTCAAATAATTCAAACCATTGAAATCTGTGTGTCTTGGAAGTAAGTTAGTATCAATTTAATCAAGGCTAAATTATCAATTTTCATGGACGATATTTTTCTCACTACTACTATTATTTGTCCACGAAATTGTGCACTAACAGGATTTTCATCGACCATGCAATTGTTTTGGTAAGGAAAAGTCATGTCGCCACTTATTTCATTAAAAATTATACACATGTTTTCTAAAAAATAAGTCTAGAAGACACATATTAAATCATGTTGAAGACACATCTTAAATAAATAGACATATCTCTTCTTTATCGTTTTAAAATTTTAGATGATATCGTTCAATAATAACATAGTATTTTAACTTATATTTTTTTTATCATTCATTGAACCAAAATTATAGTACTATTGACTTTTCGAGATTGAAACAATTAGAGGAATATAAAATTTAGTAGGTAGAACTCTAAAATTGAAAATTTAAAAAAAAAATTGGTCCTCTTAATAATTCAAGCATCAAGTTGAGCTTTTTGCTATTAGACTACATAATGAATGGTGTTTTAAGTTAAGAAAAAGAATTCACTAATTCTCAAGAATTTTAAAAATTTAATTATTCGTATGCTTTTTTCTTTTCTTATAATGTTAATAATATAAGAAATAGTAAGTCAAATAAATTCAATGACCATAAAAATATTCGTTTAGGACCTTTTTATGTTAAAATAGATTAGAATATGCATTATTACTAACAGATAAAATTTTAGTTAGAGTTTCGAACTTTTAAGTCATATGATGTGTGCGACCGTGTTCCTTTGCCAATAGAAACGTTAATTTGATGACCATGAAAAAGTTAATTTTTTTTTTATTTATTGAAAGACAGTTATATCTTCATTTTGATTTAACAAAAATAAAAAAACAAAATGAAAGGAAAAAGGAAAAGAAAAAGAAAAGAAAAAATTCAAAAGAAAAGCTGCAACCCAAACGGCACACTCACCCATTCTCTTCCAAAAGCACCCACCACGCCCCCAAAATTTCTCAAACCATCCAGTTTAATTTTTATTTTTTATATCAGTAATTGTTATTTTATTCCTAATAGAATTTTCTGTCATTTAATATTTAATTTTTTTGTATTGATAATTATACTTCATTGGTGATTCATGATTGTGTTGTTACCCTAGCTAATCTAGTGAAAAGAAACGATCTGTCATTTAAATAAAAATTAGACTCTTGGCGCAAATGGTCCCAAAAATATGTCTCTAGTACGTTTTTGGTCCCTAAACCTTCTATTTTTGGCTAAGACGTTCCTTACCTATGCCTTTAAGTGCAAACTTGGTCCTTATGGACGAATTCTGTCCAAAATCTACCATTAATGGTTGTAATATTCTAAGACTTTTCCAAACATGCTCCAAGTTCTATGTTGTATAAAAATCTTTTTTGTACTGTTTTTTTCTATCCCTTTGTGAATTGTTCGTGTTTCTGCTATTCTCCTTATTTGATGAATTTGGATGGCATTCACATAATTATGCCATACATGAGACTAACCTTCAATGAACTCTTCAATTTCCTCCGAAGTAAGTATCGGCATTTTCAAATTGTCCTTAAAATCCTTCTTTTTCTTTTCGAAAGCAACCATTTTAGCTTTCTTGTTTCTCCTTTCAGAACAACAAAAGCACCACCTTGGAAAGTAATTACAACAAGAATTCTATCATTAATGACACTAAGGGACCACCCCACCCAACCCTACCCTACCCTACCCTACCCTACCATATCCTATCATACCCTTTTTTCTACCTTAAAACTCCCCCTTTTAAAAACTTCTCAAGGGGGAGAAGTCCCCCTCGAACCCGCCATTACAACAGTGTGGGGTGTGGTATGGGTATGGGGTGATGATTTTTATTTTTTATCTAAAAATTGACCAATTTATCATTGTTATAAAAAGTGAGTGTGCACCACACGTCCACCTAATAGAGATTTTGGACGAAATCCGTCTATGGGGAACAATTTTGCACCTAAAGGCATAGGTTATGGATGTTCTAGTAAAAAATTAAAGGTTAGATACTAAAAACGCACTGGAGACATACGTTATGGACCATTATTTGCACCAAAATCTTATACAATTTTGACTTTCTATATTCAGATTAAAGTTTTCCTTCACTTAAAAATGACAATCGCACACTTTTTATAAGTCAAGGATTCGGAGTATCACAAATAAAAAGTTCAAAACTCGATTATCACAAGATTCAAAAGTTCTGAATTCCAACTGAAATTTCCTAATATACATATCCAATTTAATAAACTAAAGTACCCAAAAGTTAAATAGTGGAGAAGTTGAGGTCCCATACTAAATTTATGGTCAAAGTAATATAACAAAAAATGACTTTGAAGTTGAACAGAAAAATAATGGAGGTCATATTGGATTTGGATGGGACCACTAGATCTTGAAGTCTATATTAATGTTCACATGTTTTTCTTTAAAACAAATTATTTCACTCGACGACAAAAAATATCATGTTGGATTTACAGGAATACAAAAAAGTTTACCTTAAATAGCTGTCGCTATTGTGAGGAGTGAGGACCTAATCAAAGCGAAAACGTTGTTGATAGATAAGTTCGGTTTCGTCTTTTTAAATGAATTACAAGTTTAAGGTGACAAATTTACAAGTTTTATATCTCGTGTGTACTGATAGTAGCATCATTCAACTGTAAAATATTTTGTTGGTGTTAGGGACGGACTCAAAAAATTTTGGAATATGAGTTGTTACTGAAAGAAAAAAAAAATTGCACTTTAAAATTGGATTGTTACTAAAAAAATTATAAAAAATAATTTTTCTCGGGGCGGAAATGAACTCACCTAAATCTGCCCTGGTGGACGTGTAGTTATTCTCATAATCACGAACCGTAGGAAGGTTTTCTCCACCAATGACAAAAAAAGTAGTATGTATGTCACTACGTCTTTATTCTCTCAAACTAAAACCCATATATTTCTCTCTCAATTTCTCTATATTCTTCAAAATCAAATACCCTTCAAACAAAACCCTCCCCCTCCCCCTCATTTATGCGATGCTTTACAGTAGTGGGGTCTCTCAACTCATCGATCCATTAAAATCTTCTATTACGATCAGATCCTACCGAAAAAAAAAAAAAAAAAAACGGTATACTAGTATTATATTATTTTCATTGAGGTATAATAATATTGTCTATATTCCATATCATCATAAATGTATTTAGAAATATCGTTGCATAGCAAATGTCTCAAGATGTGGGAATAAAGCTATTAGCTCTGGTCCTAAATGTATACCTAAACCCAAATCGAGTGAAAATTGACAGAGAATTTGTCTCTTGATTTATTATAGGAGAAATTGCATATAATTCACATGTAGGTGACTTGTTCCAAGTTAAGTTAAAATATTTTTCAAAATTGTGATTAAGTCATACATTTTAGCAATATTAAAAAATAATCCCAAAATTACCTCTGTGATCTATATTTTCCATCGGCTTCTTCCACCTTCACAAATCTCTTCTACCTACGGTGAGTGCTTATTCTACGGTGTGATGGCAGTCTTCTTCTACGCTCTACAAATCTCCACCACCTCCTGCGAGTGCTTCTTCTACGCTCCACAAATCTCCTCCACCTTCGGTGAGTGCTTCTTCTACGGCGCGGTGGTAGTTTTCTGCTTCTTTGATTATAAGATTCTCCTTTTAGGAAGTGTTTCTAATTGTTGAAAAACCTAAGTATTTTGGAACGTAATTTGAGATTTAATTGGATATAGAGTACTTTAAACGTTTTAAAGGATTATTGTGATTGTAATACTTCACTACTGGAATTTGAAAGTTGTTATGCAATATTTTATAACTATGAATCTTTTTTAGTGGGGATTTTAGCGCAAATGGTCCCTAACTTTTGCCTTTAGTGTGGAATTGGTCTCTAACTTTTAATTTTTGGCAAACAAGTCCCTAACCTATGTGTTTTGGTGCGAAATTGGTCCTTATGAGATAAAAAAGACAAATATACCCTTATTTTAATTAGAAGAAATTGTATATTGATTCCTAATCATTACAAAATGTGCAAATAGGTCCAATACTTTTATTTTTTATAAAAAAATAAAGAAAACTAATGAGTTTTTTTTTTTTTTTTTTAGAATTAACACTTTAGTAATAAATATGTTAAATAAAATTATGATTTTATTATTAAATAATTATATTATTTAAAATTTAAACTTTTATTTTATTGTTGTATAAAAAAAATAACTTTGTACAAACTTGATGTTCAAATACTTTTATTTAATTGAGTCACATGTTTATTAACTACAAATACTTGAAATCCAACTATATTCTTCATATTTTAATTTATCATTTTATTTTCGTTCAAAAATAAAATACATAATGTACAAATTAATTTTTATTAGTATTTTTATGTTAAATAAAAATGTAATAAGATTAGTTCAATATCATAAAATTATATACGTCATTTTGTTATTTATTTAACTTAATTTCTAAAGTAAAGAGTGAGAAAAAAATTTATAAGTAAGGAGGGAGAAAAATGATTTCTCCCTCTTTAAATAATATAATTACTTAATAATAAAAATAATAATTTTATTTGACATGTTTATTACTAAAGTGTTGATTCCAAAAAAAAAATCATTAGCTTTCTTTAATTTTTTTATAAAAAATAAAAGTATTTGACCTATTTGCACATTTTGTAATGATTAGAAATCGACATACAATTTCTTCTAATTAAAACTAAGAGTATATTTGTCATAAGGACCAATTTTGTACCATAATATATAGGTTAGGGACTTATTTGTCAAAAAATAAACGTTAGGGACCAATTCCACACTAAGAGCAAATGTTAGGGACCATTTGCGCCAAAATCCCTTTTTAGTGTCTAATTCTAAATTTCCTTAGTTTTCATGTTTGCACTTGCAGTGATTAACTTTCATATCTCTAATATGTTTAATTCTACATTTTCTATACGGTAATACTACTTGGCATTCAGAAAGATAAATGAGAGGGCAATGGTTGAAGACTTAGGAATATTATTTTGTATATTTATGTGTGGCAAAAAAGTAACAAATCATGATATTGTTTTATTGTGTGGCCATGATATAGATGTGGAAGAAGCCGATGAATTTTTGTAGAGTGGCCATGATTTGTTTGTTGTAAATAGTAGCTTGAATTTCTGTATGGATGAAAAAGTTTGATGTGGGAGAAATCATGATACTGTTTTATTTGATGTGGGCCATTAGATACTGTTAGTTATGTGTGTTGTTTGATACTATATTATAATAAAATAGTATCATAACAGAAGCGGGCATAGAATTTGTATACTTGCTCAAAATTTTTATTATAATATGTTTTCAGAATCGTCTTGACGAGCCGGTCAAGACCAGTGGCTTTGCCACTACTAATTATAGATTTTAGCCATTTGAAGTCGTCTCTTTAGCTTAAAACAGCAATCTTTAGTTTGTCATACTAAAACAGTATCACAGATAAATGTATTTTAATATATCAATATCATACATGAAAGTATATTAATAAAACAATATCACATATGCAAACTACAACCCAATAAAATAACAGTATCATATATTAAAAAACAGTATCATGGGTTAAAATATTAACATAATAAAACAGTATCAAAGATAAAAATATGGTATAAGTATATCATATCACTTTATCTAAATAAAACAGTATCATAGATATTTTATTGGTTGAAGTAATTATATTGTTCTTAAAATACTCCATTAGTAATACAAGATCATTGATATGTTTGCATTCAATAACATTATCATAGATTAAAATAGTATCATAAATATTTTACTAGTTGAAGTAAATATATTGTTATTAAAAGAGTCCCGTGTGGAGCTGGCCACGTCAGCGGCCATTTTGAAACACAAAATTTACAGACAAAGAACCAAGGAACCCATTTTGCTACTCCCATCAGAGAGGAGGAAGACGGCGGAACCAAGGAAGAAGGAGAACCAACGAAGAAGGGAAAAAAAAAAAGCTACGAAGGAAAAAAAAAAAGGTTGCCGGAATCCAAACTTTGAAGATGCTGTGAAGAAGAAGCTGTGAAGAAGGAGAATTGAAGAAGAAGAAACAAAAAAAAGGAGGGGGATCTAGTCGGATTTGCGCAGTGATGCGCAGATCTTGCTGGATCTGTGCGACAGGTCGCGCAGGTCCAGTGGGATCTCCGCGGCCGAGGCGTACAGATCCAGCAAGATCTACGCTCAATTGCGCAGATTTGCGTGTTGTCGCGCCGTAACGCCCCGAAAATTCATATTTCTATTTTAAATATGAAAAAGAAAATGAAGCGAAGAATTTAGTTGAATTTTCCCGAAATTTTCTTCAAAAGTCGTATCACTTAGAATTTTAAATTAAATCCGAAAATAAAAAGGAGAAAAATCGGACTTAATGGTTTATGACCGGACTAAGATGAATTTATTTAAGAGTTATTGGCTTTTATTAAGGCTTGTTGGGTTAAAAGTGAACATGTTGGGTAGAGACCCAAAAAGAGAGAAAACAAAGTTTTGAGCCTTTTTTATTAAAGTTAAGTAGCCAACTTTGGAGTCATCGTATGAATTGTGTATTGATCGGAATTCTACGAAACTTATGGTGTTGCGAAGTACACTTCGAGACCTTCGAAATGGTACCAAATATGCATACTTTCGATTATGAAAACAGCCCCAAAAAATTATGTAAAAAACGTTCCAAGATGTTAGAAATCTAGAAATCAGAAAAAGAGCACCCAGCAAAACGTTTTCGGGCAGCCACCTTTAGGGTGATGTTTTAACCTCTATGTTGGTCTGTTTTCTACGATTCAAAGTTCGTTGTAAAGATCCCCGTGAGATCTTTGAGATGATATAAGGAACGTCGTAAGATGAGCACGTTTCGACCTTCAAAACTTGACCTAAAAACAAGTCCAAAAATCTGCCTTAAGTAGAGTTTTAACATTAATTACCCTATAAGCTATCCCTAGTATCTTCTTAAATGTGGGCAGTTGGGGGAATGAATTTATGGAGTTCCAGCAAGTGTTATCTTCAGCAAATCTTTCTAAATATTCTTGCATTTATTGGGAGATATGCAATCATTAGAAAAGATACATTTTTCCCCTATAAATACCCCCCATTCCAAGCTACCACTTGCCCATTTTCTCCTTTCTAACCTCCATAACTCTCCCACAACACTCCCTCACGTTTTCTGGTAATAAACAAGAAGGAAAGAACCCACAAATAAGAGAGAAAAATTAGAAAAAAGAGGTGAGTGATTTGAGTAATAAGAAAGCTAGGGGAAGAGACTCTCTAATGCAATAGAGGAATCTCCAACCCAAGCACCAAAGCCCCATTTCGGGCAGTAGCTTTAAGGGACCAAGAAACTCAGATTTCATGGTGTAGAAAGTTAGATTCCTTGGGCCGAGAACTTAGTTTTTAAATAAAATACTTTCATCATATCTTTGCCCCGAAAGGTATTGATACCCTTTATTACAGTTCTACGATAGGGTATCAATACCCTAAAATCTCTGCACCATGAATACTTGAAGCCAGTTTCTGCGCGGTCCTAATACCCTCATTTTCAGATTTAAGAAACTTTCAACTCACATAAGATCATGATGTTTAGAACCTTTCATTTTTTAGGTGGATCAAGGATAACAACAAGTTGTGAGTAATCTACGTTATATGCCTTAAGTGCTATACGATAAGTATATATATTTAGATCTCATAAATTTATGTGTTCTAAAATGAGATATGCCAATGAGATTGATTTTAAGAAAGATATGACAAGTTGTGAATGGCTCATATTATTTACCTTATGTGTAAAAATGATAAGAATGTACATCTACATGTGTGCATGAGTTATATGTGCTCTTATGTGCTCCAAATGATTTTTTATCAATGAGATCCATGAGATATTATGAGCATCTTGAGCCTATTGATGCAACAATGAGGAAGAATGAGAATAAGAAAGTTATTTTACTTCATTTATGCTCTACTTAAGAAAACAAAGTTCATAAGCAAATGAAGATAAGTTATGTGATAACATAATAAGTTTTTCCTAGCCTATTTGTACACCATTGAGGGGGCAATTACAGCCCATAAGGGGACGATAAGAGTCCCAAATAAGAAGTTGATTCAACGTTGGCCAATGGTTATATTGACCCACATGCGGACTTAAAGTCCGATTAGACGACCAAGGGCATCAATTGCCTTTATTGGGACGGTAAGGGTCTCAAGAGTTGATCAACTATGGCCAAGGGCAAAAGTAGCCCATAGATGGACGGTAAGGGTCCAATGAGGTATTGGCCATCGTGCTTATGCACTGAGAATTTTCAGTTTGAGCGCTCGGTGTACAATTAGTGCTTGTGGAAAGGGCCCTAAGAAAGATAAAAGATATATTATGTGCAATATCACATACGCGCCGTATTTTACTCATTGAATGTCACCATTCATAGTCGTTTTATGACTCTTGCAGGAAATGGATCGAGAAATCTATGAAGTCATGAGACTAAGGTGGGAAGTAGCTTCGGATGGCCAAGAATACCATTTGATCACCAAGATTGACGTATGGTCCTCCAATCCACATGTACCCGGATTACAAAAATATGAAACTATCTACTTTGTTGTGGACATATTCGATTATTGGACCATGGAGTATCTCACTACTCGTTTCTATGAAATGTAATAAATTAAGTGAACTCGTCTTTAACATTAAAGCACCTCCCTTTTTGATAAAGTACCTAGTAGCACTTTTATTCGGGTTCAAAGCATATGAACCATTCTTGAGACGTAATGATTTGTCATGAGCCACTTTGAGACAAAGTTATAAGTAAGGTACTTTCTTCCATTCCTTAAACATCTATTTTGAAGTAACTTAAAAATGATGGAGGAAGAATAAATAAAAAGACGAGATTCACATATTTTACTCTTCCGCTATATTTAAATGATCATGCTTTTGTTTATGGCTTTTCATCTTACTAAATATACTTACTTTTACAACAAATATAAAATGAATCCGAAGCATAATGAGAAATGGTGATCTCCAAATTCTATCTAAGATTAGTTTGTAACTACTTTCCTCAAAAGAAAATGAAGAAAACATGTTTCAAATCAGAGAGCTGAACTGCTTTCTGCGTAAAAGGGTACTAATACCCCCAAATATGGGTACCATTATCCTACTGGGCAGAATACAAAAAAAAAGTTTAGGCAGAATTTTGAGGTCGCTACACGCGCACCGCGCAGTTTCGACGTTTTCTACGGTAGATTTTGTTTTTAGTTTTGTGCCATGGTGGATTTCGGTGGTTGATGATAGAATTGAGAAGGTTGGTGGTTGGCGGGATTCCGGTGGTTGATAATAGAATAGAAGCGGTGAATTTCTGGCGAGGGTGGAGAAGGTTGGTGGTTGGCGGTGAATTCTCGGCAAAGACGATGCCAGATGAAAATGTGTTTCAAAATGGCCGCTGAGGTGGCCAGCTCCGCTGACGTGGAGCTCGCCACGTCAGCGGTGGGTGAATTTTCTCCTGCCCCCTTGGGGCATGAGAACGGGACTCTGTTCTTAAAATGCTTAATTAGTAGTATAAGATCGTTGATACTGTTTGCATTCAATAACATTATCATATATTAAAACAACATCATAGGTTGAAATATTATCATAATAAAACAATATCAAAAATAAAAGTATAGTGTAAGTGTAATATAACACATTATTTATATAAAACAGTATCATATATAAAACTAAGTACAAGATGTTTGAATGGTTGAAATAATGATACTATTTGTATTCAATAATAGTATCATAGGTTGAAACAATATTATACGCTTACACCTTTAATTCAAATTATATGAGAACCCGAGCGGATGAATTTTCTTAAGATATAATTATAAAACGAGTTAACTTGTTCGAAGCTATGCACGAGGTGGCTTGTTTTTGAGATTCTTAGAATGATTTAGAAAACCTCCATGATGGTGGTGAATGTCAAATTGAGAATTAAAAATCACATTTTCCCTTGTTGAATATAACATTTTCATGTGTTGAATTACGCATTCATGACTTGATGGCTTCGATGTAGAGACAAAAAACTAAAAAACGCAACCTATCATTAAAACCATTTATTTATAATCCTATAACAAAGGTTACATAAGTTTATAGCTTTTATTCAAAATTCGGGTAGAAATTGAAAACTCAAAACCTGATATTGTTTAATGAACAAAACATTCTTACACGCTTACAACTTCATTCCAAATTCTATGCGAACCTGAGCACATGAATTTTCTTAGGAGATAATTATAAAATGAGTTAACTTGTTCGAAGCTATGTGCAAGGTGGCTAGTTTTTTATGTTTTTAGAATCATTTAGAGAACATCCGTGATGGTGGTGAATGTGAAATTGAGAATTAAAAATCACATTTTCACGTGTTGCATTACGCATTCATGACCTGATAGCTTCGTACATTTCATTTATACCATCAAACTTTAATTCGTTTCATTTATACCACCGAACTTTATACCATGTTTTATTTATACCGCCAAACTTTACTCCGTTTCATTTATACCATTAAACTTTAAAATTATTTTCACTTAAACCACTTCATTAACCAACTGTTCATTGTTTGACGAAAATTTTGACGTGGCATTAACGGTCTGTTAATTGGCTGATGTATCTCGCCACGTGTATGAAGTTTAAAATAAAAATACGTTTTTGACATCAATTAAACGACTTTGAGCTCAAGAATTGTCGAAATAGTTGATACAAAAACGTATTTTCAAATACGATTTTGACATCAAAATCGTATTTTCATTTTGAACATTATACACGTGGATAATACTTTCACACGTGGCGAGATACATCAGCCAATTAATGGTCCATTAATACTACGTTAGAATTTGTCAAACAATGAATGGTTGGTTAATGAAGTGGTTTAACTGAAAATAATCTTAAAGTTTAGTGGTATAAATGAAACGAATTAAAGTTTGGTGGTATAGGTGAAACATGGTATAAAGTTCAGTGATATAAATTAAACGAATTAAAGTTCGGTGGTATAAATGAAATGAAGTATAAAGTTCAGTGGTATATGGTGTAATTAACCCCATAATTATAAGTGTATAGTTTTATATTCAGAAATAAATACGTAATTATAACCTTGTAACGAAGGGGTAGAAATCGAAAACTAAAAACCTAAGATTGTTTAATGAAGAAAAAATTCTTACACGCTTACAACTTCATTCCAAATTCTATGAGAACTCGAGTGGATGAGTTTTCTTAAGATATAATTATAAAACAAGTTAACTTGTTCTAAGCTATGCATGAGGTGGCTCGTTTTTTATATTCTTAGAATCATTTAGAGAACCTCCATGATGATGGTGAATGTGAAATTGAGAATTAAAAATCACATTTTCACGTGTTGCATTATGCATTCATGACCTGATAGCTTCGTTGTACAGATAGAAAACTCAGAAACGCATAATTAATAGTGTATAGTTTTATATTAGTTAAGAAATATGTAATTATAAACTATAACGAAGGTTTCATAATTTATAGCTTTATTCAAAATTAGGGCGGAAATTGAAAATTCAAAACCGGAGATTGTTTAATGAAGAAAAAAATTCTTATACGCTTACAACTTCATTCCAAATTCTATGAGAACCTAAATAGATGAATTTTCTTAAGATATAATTATAAAACGAGTTAACTTATTTGAAGCTATGCAGGCGGTGGCTCGTTTTTTAGATTTTTAGAATGATTTAAAGAACTTCCATCTCCATGATAGGGTGAATGAGAATTGAGAACTAAAACTCACATTATTACGTGTTGAAGTAAGCATTCATAATTTAGTAGTTTAATTTAAAACAAACAGTAGAAATAGAAACCTCAAAAACAACACATCATTATAAACATATATGTTACTGCAAACCATAAGTTTATTACAAAGCTTTCATAATTTTATAGCTTCCTTTTATAAACAGGTAACAATGTTTCATTGTAAACACTTTATTATAAAACAATTTAGTCATAATCATTTAAGATTACTAAATTCTTGAATTAGAAAAGATAATAAATAATAAAATAACATATCGGTTAAAAGATCACCATGTGCCAAATATTAATTGAAGCGTTTGAGAAACATTAATATTAATCGTACTAAAAGTTTCCAAGCTATGGTCATGTAAATTTCCCTAAAATATAATTATAGAAAGAGTTAATTTATTCGTAGCTGTTCACGAGATGACTCGTGATTGAGATATTTACAATGATTTAGAGAACCTTCGTGATTGAGGAGGAGCGAAAGATAAATTGAGAACTAAAAATCACACTGTTACATGTTGAATTACGCATTCATAATTTAAAAGCTTCATTTAAAACAAGCGGCAGAAATAGAAAACTCAAACACATGTCATTATAAACTCATAAATACATGTTACTAGAAAACTCACACACAATTTATTATAAGTACCGGTAACAATGTCTTGATTGTAAGACCCAGAGTTGATCCAAGTTCGATCGGAATCCATAGACCAGAAGTTATATAAAGAGCGGCTGTAAGACCCGGAGTGGATCTTATCAAGTTTGATAATCAGAGACCTAAAGTTTAAGACCAAAATTCCACCAGAACTCTAGTTCGGAGGCAAAGAAAGAAAGGGATCATATTGACTATTTTAACAAACTGAACACAATTAAGTGATAAATCTGATTCGTTTGAATACATTTCCGATGAGGGGAGTGTTAAGAGAAATATAGAAAAACACACCAAATCAGTTCGGGGGCCAAAAAAAAAAAAAGAAAAAAAAGAGTCCTCAGTTTATATCTCTCTTCAATTGTGTCACCCTTTCAAAAGACCTAGAAGAAATCTTTTTATAGTCATTGGAAAGTTTTCATTGGAAAGTTTTCAAAATTGAGTCTTAAAAGAGTCATAATCCCATTTAACTTTAGAAAACCGCGTTTATAACTTTCATTCAGCGTAGGTCGCACTCAGGTCACACATAGGTCGCACAATGCATTCTGCTACCTAGGTGCGACCTCCAGTAAGTTTTCACTACCGCACGTAGGTTGTACTACCAAGGTGTGACATTTTTTTCGAAATTTACAATTTGGTCCCCGATTTAGCTTCTGATGTACGATTTTGGTCCTATCTTCTTTAAATCGTCTCAATTCAATCTAAAAGCTTCCAAATGCATTCTAATTGGTCCTCAACCTTCTAAATTCTTCCAAAGTGGCCTTCCAACTATTCAAAATTGTACAAATTAGTCCCCAAACTTTTAGAAATTTGATTTTTACTCTCGAAACTTTTGAATTCACCATAGTAAGCGTCAATTAAGCTTCAAACTCTTCTTTTTCGTTCCAAACTTATCCAAATTGGGTTTCGTACCTATGTATACAATAATTAAACTCATTTAAATAGAAATCTAATCATATAATGAAGTTTACAAATATAAATAAATATACAAAATACACTTATCAAACAGGAAGATTCTATAAGCAAAATTAAGGATGCAAATTTTAACATCATTTCAATATTAGCCCTCTGCCTTAGAGAGAGAGAGAGAGAGAGAGAGAGAGAGAGACATCAATTCAAGCAGTACCCATTAAAATCGTGGGAATGGTGCAAAATAGCCGAGTGACCCGGCCATGTTTTCAAAATAGCCTTTGACCACTTATACCATAAAAAAAATATTTTAATGATTTTTTTTGAAATGTCCAAAATAACCTTCATCACTGTAAAACATATGAAACGTAAAAACTTCCAAACAAATGAAAAAAAAATCAAAAAATTGGTGAAGTGTGAAGTTGGTAACCGTTATGCACAGTTGAAATTTTGGGTTTCTTCCTCAGTAGAATTCACAATCAAGAACTCTGCAGGCTAAAACTCCGCATTTTTTGAGTAAGAGTTCCAGCAAATTTCAATTTTTTTGTATTTACTTCAACTTATTTTGATATTGTTGTGTGAAAATATATTAATAATGTTGAAAATATGTTGGGACATGTTGAAACTACATAAGAATGGCATAACTGATTGTAAATGAAGTAATGTATTGATTAAAATGAAGATTGAAGTTCTTAGAAAACCATAACTGAACTATCACATGTTAGGATTTCATTTGATTTTTAAAGGTGTTGTTTTGTTAATAGTCAAACCCTAGGTTAACAAAAGAAAGTATCATGTTAACAGGCCAAATAGTTAGGTTAACCTATCAACATTCTGTTAATGGCAAACAATAGGTTAACCTAAGAAAGTCACCTGTTAACCTAAACGAAATGTTTTGACGAGAAAGTCACCTGTTAACCTAAGAAAGTCACCTATTGACCGAACATATGTAACCTGTTAACCGACCATATTGTTAGGATAACAGAACATTGGTGTCTGTTAACATAAGAATTTATTAACCTACAGGAATATTTCTGTTAACAGACAAAAGGTAAGTTAAATTTAGAAAGTCATCTGTTAACATGCACAAATGTTAGGTTAACTGACTCTTTTGTTCCTGTTAACCGAAATTTGTGTTAAGTTAACAGAATATATGTCAGTTAACTATTTTATTGCCATGTTTTAATATATTAGTTAATTGTTTCATGTATTTTATTTTATTTCGTTTATTAAGTTATTAAATGTTAAGTTTTATTGCAGGATGGAATATGCACTTGACCGTAGATTATGTGAATTCTCTAGAAAAGTGACTGCTAATTGTAATATTACAAATATTAAGAAGGTTGAGAATGCTCTTGATGACCACCACAAAGTAGAGTAGCGCCGATCATGCTTTTGGAATTTCCATCAGGTTAGACGCATATAGTTCTCGGGCCAAATAATTGACAATTTATTGCTTCAGCTGGTGAAGTCAGAAAACGCAGACGAACTGTAGTTTGTATTAGGGGATAAGAAGGTGGCCCGGTTCAGCTTGATGGAGTTTCTTATTGTCACTGGTCCAAAAAATTTACAGATTCATCGACCGACTTAATTATTTAATTGCATGGGTGATTGCGGTGTATTCACAATAAAATTCATTGAATTCCTAAGCGTTTAAGAGTCGACGCTGCTCATAGAAAACGATTACATCTCCATGTGGCGGAAGAAGCTAGCAGCCAACTTGTACACACAAAACTATGATTCGTAGGATAGGGTTATTCTTTTAAAATTTGTACGATTTGTACATTTGTATTATTTTTTATGTAAGTTCTGTATGTTTTGTACATTTGTAAATAGGATAACATATGTAGTATTTATGTTGATGTGATGATTTAACAGATAAGTTTGTTAATAGATTTCAACATGAGTAGGTTAACAGCTGAGTCTGTTAACAGATGATTTAACAGACGAGTCTGTTTAACATATTTCAACATGAGTAGGTTAACATATGAGTTTGTTAACATATGATTTAACAGATGAGTCTGCTAACAGTTTAGATGAAATAAGATAACCAATTTTTGCTAAGATATTAAATGTATAGGTTAATCTAAGCCAGATAGGTTAAACTATTGTATTAACATGTATGAAGTAGGTTAACAGATTAGATGATATAAGATAACCAATTTTGTAAAGATATTAAATGTATAGGTTAACGTACCTGGGCTAGGTTAACCTACTCTGTTAAAAGGTGGACTGGAGTAGGTTAACATATTAGATGAAATAAGATAACCAATTTTTTTATGATACTAGTTAGAAAGACGTGCGTTGCACGTGATTTTGCAATAATTTTGTTAATTTTTAGTATTTTGAAAATTATTATTTTTTAATTGTTAATAGTTAAAATGTTAATGTAGCAATTGTAATAAAAGTAAAACAAGACGGTTGTTGATATTGCAATTAAAGATGAGTTTTATATAGTGGTAGTACCAACACTACTTGAACGCAATGAATACAGTTTGGTGATTTGAGCTTTGATGATTGACGAAATTTTGATATCAAATCTTATGGAATTGATGATGTATTAACATGGATCTCCATTGCTGCATTTTACGAAGAATAAGAGAATGTAATGACTGATTATATAATATTGTACCTTTATTGGAGTAGTAGCTCTCTGTAAATAATATTCTTTGTGTAAACCTTTAATGAGATCGTGTTACATAATTTAATAATAGTGGGACGTGAAAAGTCTTTTAACTTCCCAATTCATAAATCCCATTTTTTTAAATCCTAAATACGTATTTAGGAATTACATAATCGTCATATGACCATTTGTATTCTGAAGTAAAAAAAAAATGAAGATAAGTTGTCCAAATGATCCAAATAACTCATTATTTTGTTCAATAATTGTGGGAGATGAAAGATTTTTGGATTTTTTTAATTTAATAAGGGAGGGTAAAATAGCCTAAAGATGTAATATAGAAAGGTAAAATAGTCTCATTTTTATGATTCTAAATACATATTTAGGAATTATATAATCATCATATGGCCTTTTGTATTCTAGTCCAAAATTGTTTCTCTCTTTTAGGGCCTATACTTTGTACCGCAGTGAAAAAAGAACTGAAGATAAATTATCTAAAGGTCCTAAACAACTTATTTTGTTTAATAATTGTAAGAGATTAAAGGGTTTTAAATTTTTTAATTTAATGTAGGAGATAATTTAATGTAGGAAGTTAAAATAGTCCGGAGATGAAAGGGTTTTGGATTTTTTTAATTTAATGTAGGAGGGTAAATAGTTCAAAGTTGTAATATACGAGGGTAAAATTGTCCAAAATTGTTTTTCTCTTTTAGGACCTTTTAGAATTAGTATAGATATATATTAATGTGGGAGGGTAAAATAGTCCAAAGTTGTAATATATGAGGGTAAAATTGTCTAAAATTGTTTATCCCTTTTAAGGCCTTTTAGAATTAGTATAGATTAAATGTATAGGTTAACCTAAGCCAGGTAGGTTAACTTACTCTGTTAATATATGGATTGTAGTAGGTTAATAGATTAGATAAAATAAGTAACCAAATTTGATAAGATATTAAATGTATATGTTAACCTACTCTGTTAACTAGGGATGGCAATGGGGCGGATCCGAGATGGGTCAACCCCGCCCCACCCCACCCCACCCCACCCCACCCCACCCCACTCCGCGACTCATTAGGAGGCGTCTCGTCCCGCCAATTGGCGGGGCGAGGCGCCCCATTGCCCAGCCAATTTTTTTTTAAAATATATTATTTGCCTTACCTATTTCTTTTTCATTAGGAAGAATTCCATGTTTCCATTTTCTGATTACAATAAGTCAAGATAAAGTAATGACATCTACCAAAATTATGAAGAACACACAATTACGGGTACGACTCAGTTAAGTAAAATATTTTGACCTATTTTAAAAATATCAAATTCTACAACAAAAATACAAACAATACAACTAACACAATCAAACTGTTTAAAATACGACACGATTACAAAATTCAACACCACCACATAAATTTTTTGGAATTGAAATCTACAATCTTCATTCTTCTTCTTGCGTAGTTGTGAAACAATCGGATCCCAATGATTCCTGTATAATGAATAAGAAAGTACGTACATTAAATATTACTATAAATATAAAAATATTAAAACATTGTGCATTGAAATAAAAAAGATTACCTCTTTTTCAATTTCCTCCTGAGTTATAGTAAAACAACATCCGGTGTACGACATTATGTTTGGTTGTGTTATTGGAATAGTTTATTTGTTGATTATGTGAATATTGAATTTAAGCTGGATTCTTGCAGATGCAAATGACGAAGAAGAATGTGAAATCCCAAGCCTGCAATTAAGTGATTCTGATAATGAGGTCAATGATCGTGATTTTGAGTTTGACAGAAATGCACATGAGCATATCTATGTAGGCTATAATGCAGACCCAATTGTAGAAGAGGCAAATAAAGGAGTTGGTGAGTTGGGATTAGATATAGATAAGGATTATTACCCTTCATCGGAGGAGCTGAATACTGATTATTCATCAGCTGAGGACAACAACTATAGGTTCCCAACTTTTGATCTAGAAAAAGAATTGTTTGATCCATATTTTGAAGTTGGGAAGACATTTAGGGATATGTCACAGTTCAGGAAAGCGTTGAGAAATCATGGGATAGCCACTAGGCGCAATATCAAGTTCAAGCCAAATGAGGAGAATAGGGCTCAGGCTATGTGCAAGAAAGATTGTAAGTGGAGAATTTGGGCATTTTTGAATAAGAAATTGGGTTGCATTCAAGTGAAGTCTTACATTCACACCCACAGTTGCTTTAGAGATCGAACAAATAGGCATTGCACCGCTAAATATGTGGCAGAGAGGTACTTGGAGATATTTAAGATAGACCCTGGGTGGGAACCAAAACTCATAAAAAAGCTGTATTTGATGATTTGAAATTAACCATTAATAAACAAACAATTTGGAGGGCTAGGAGATGGGCAAGTATTTTGATACACGGGTTTGATGAACATCAGTTTGGTTTGCTTAGGCCATTTTCTGCAGAGTTGTTGAGGACAAACCATGGATCTAGTTGCTTTATTGCGTTGCATGAGAACAAATTTCAAGGCATTTACGTGTGTCTTTATGCATGCAAGAAGGGGTTTATTGCAGGTTGTCAGCAGTTGATTGGAGTGGATGGATGTTTTTTAAAGAGAACTTTTGGGGGTCAAATGCTTACTGCCGTGGCTATGGACGCAGATGATTGCATTTATCCAGTAGCATTTGTCATTGTAGAGAAGGAGAACACAGTTACTTGGCGATGGTTCATTAGACATTTGAGTGAGGATATATGCATCATAAATATTGAGTGAGGATATATGCATCATAAATAGCAACAAATGGACATTTATGAGTGATAGGCAGAAGGGGCTTCAAAATGTTATTGAGGAGATGTTCCCGGAAGCAGAACATAGGTTTTGTGTAAGACATATATATATACAAACTTTGTCAGGGTCAGATTCAAAGGCTTGACTCTTAGAAGTTACTTATGGAGGATTGCAAAATCAAATACAATGTATGATTACAATTTTTGGATGGGAGAGATGGAGAAAGAGAGTAAACATGCTTATGCGTGGTTGTTGAAAATGGATGCCACACAATAGAGTAAGTCACACTTTGGTACGAAGCTGAAGAGTGATATTCTATTGAACAACATCTGTGAGTACTTCAATAAGGTTGTATTGGAAGATAGGGAGAAATCTATTCTCACCATGTTGATTGATATCCACGTTAGCTTCATGAAGAGGATACAAGTACGTATGGATAAGATGAGGCGGGTTACAGGACTTTTGTGCCCCAAGATTAAAAAAAAATTGTTGAAAAGTATGGAGTTCGGTGAGGGGGCCGAGGTTGACTGGTCGGGAGGGCATCAGTCCTATGTGAAGAGCAAGGACGGAGAATATGTTGTAGATATTCAAGCTCGGACATGTGCTTGCAGAAGGTGGGACCTGACTGGTATCCTATGTGGGCATGCCTGTGCTGCCATACTGGACCGTTTTGATGATCCACAGAAGTATGTACATTGATGTTACTCGGTGAATACCTACCTTAGTTGCTATGAAAATATTGTTATGCCAATCAATGGAAAGAAATTGTGGCCTGAAGTAGAGGCCTTGCCTATCGAAGTACCGAAGTGGTGTGTGCCTTCAAGGGGAAGGAAGCAAAAGAAGAGGAGGAGGCAATACGAGGAATATATGATTACACGTTCAAGGGCCACATCAAAAATGAAGAAGACATGATCAATATCTATGACTTGCAGTACTTGTGGAGCCATAGGACATAACAAAAGATATCACGATAGACCAGATGCACCAAATGCGATAAATTAGGCCATATATACATTTTGTAATACAATCAACTAAGTTAATCATACACTTTACAAGTACTTGCTTGTCACATAATTGGTTTCAACATTGTGTGGGAACTACCATTCCAGATGGTTGCAGTCAGAACAATATGATCAATAAGCCACAACCTTCCAAGCTTTACCCTCGAAGATCAAAAAAGACAATGGGCTTGAACAATATGATCAATGAGCCACCACCTTCCAATTTCCAGTTCATGTCAACTCCTGGAATTGACTTAGCTGAGCATGCTAGATTAGTGGTGAAGACGTTCCTAGAACAATGGACTTGAACAACATGATAGAAGATCTGGAGAAAATGCAACAAAAAGAAGATGTAAGAAGGAAGGAAAAGGCCAAAGCACGGAGAATGGCTATATCCTCACACCATATAGTTCTTCCAAGAACTACAAACCGTTATGTTACTCAATAGGGTGTGGACTTTTGTATATAAGTTATTAGTTGGAATATACATAGTTTAATTTGGTAATGTATCTATTTTGAAACACAGTTATCAAATGTATTTTGAGGGATGTTAGTTTATCAAAACTATGGGATGATAGCTTTGTGCTTTTGATGTTTTGAGATATTAATTATATTAAAATTATTTTTAGATTCCATTTGCATTGTTTCATATTTTCAGATTACATTTTCTCCTGAGGCTGAAAATTTTGGGTTCAATTCTACTGGTGCAACAATATGCACCAGCAGATTGCAATGTAAATCTGCTGGTGCAGATTGCATTACAAATCTATAGGTGCAGATTGCAAGAAAAATTGCTTGTGCAATCTGTTTCAAATCATTGCTTGGAATAATGTGCAGATTGCCCGGAAAAATTTGTAAACAATACATGTATGAAATAGTAGGCTATTCAAAGTAATTTGTAATCAATATTATTTATTCAACGTAATGTCAATAATACATTGTACATCCAACCAATTTACACCTACTACAACCAACAACACGGAATAATTTGTAAGCAATTTGAGTTTGTTGCTATGCTAGCTCGACCGAAATATATGAAATCACATTCTCGCGGCAACACTAACTACTAAGCATCCCGTACTTCTTGAGATTTTGTGGCTCATTTGCTTCTCTTCCTCTTGCTATTTTCTCCCATTCTATGGCAACACTAACATTGAGAGATTACATTCTTATTGTTTCCCTTGCTATATTCTCCCTGGATACAAAGAAATTGAGAGGAACATTAGTTAAGGAATTTTCACAAACACCTTAAGGGTGTTGTTCAAACCATACTACAATGAGTGAATTAGAGAGATTTAAGAGCCCAATAATAAAACAAAAAAGTTACCCAAGCAACAACAATTACAACCCGACAAATATTACTGCCCAATCTCCATTCTTCACGAATTCAACTTTTGGATTTTCGAATTAGCTTCGAATGGGAGAATTCTAATTGCAGAGATGGTTGTTAGGAAGGAACTAGATGGTATCCAGATTTCTGGGAAGGAAGTAGATGGAATTCTGAGAAGCCAAATTGAAACCTTCATAGAAGTCGAGACTCATAATTGAAGTAGATGGTATCCAAATTTAAGGGCTTGTTTGGGCGTTTTTAATGACTAGGATAGATTTAATGATATAAACAAGCCATGTCAGATTTTAAGTTGCCATGTAGGACGTTTTATTATTAATTAAACATTATTAGACATTTGGTGGTCAATGGGTAAGATAATAGAAAGAAGAGTGGGTATTGAGATATTTTTTAAAATTGGGTGGTTAAGTAGTAATGGGTTATAGTTTATTGGTTATGTTGCCTTCAAAAACAGAAAAAGGGTTAAACATGGAGGCACAGAAACAATTCTCAAACGTTGACAGGATTTCAGAATTACCAGATTCTCTTTGTCACCACATCTTGTCGTTTCTCTCAGCAATAGATGCCGGAGGGACTGTATTTCTCTCTAGGAGATGGAGATCCTTATGGTATTCAGTTCCGGTTTACTTTTTTGATGGCTTTTTCAATAGCTGGAGCCAACCGAAATTTTCTATGTTCTTCAAAGAGACTTTAATTTGCCGCCAAAGGTATTTCAATTATTTAAGCATCCACAAATTTAGATTACGCATGAAAATGTCAAGGGACTTCGATCCTTCGGCTTTGCACTGGATACTATTTGCTTTGAAAACTAATGTGAAAAAATTATTTATTAATAATTATGGAAACAACTGTCCCACAATTCCTTCTATATTGTCTGATGCTATCTTTACTGCAAGATCTATTACAAAATTGGATATTGTCTGCCTTTCTATTGAGGAAATTTCAGTTTCTTTGAGTCTGCCTTCTCTTCAAAAACTATCGTTATCTTCCACATCGATAAGTGACTCGACATTGCAGAAGTTATTATCTGCCTGTTCTGTGGTTAGAAAAGTATCTCTTTATAGTTTATGTGGATTAGAGAAAATTAAAATTTCCAGTGAGACACTCGAGGAGTTGACAATTTCCCAGTGCCCTGATATCGAGTTTTTCCTTGATTATGCACCGAATGTTAAATTTTTTGCCTTTGAGGCGATGAGAATCGGAGGAAATAAAATTGGGATTTCGGTGTTCAGAAAGTTGACAACTTTGACACTAATAGATGCTCGTGTGACGGATTCTATGGTGGCAAATCTCCTTTTTCAAAATCCACTCCTAGAAAAGTTAGTGTTGGTTAATTGTGATATCATTGAAAAGTTGCTCATTGCTTCCCCAAACCTTGGGTCCTTTTCCTTGCGTTCTTGTGCATCACTGGTTGAGGTCAAAATAGATGCTCCAAATCTACAGGAACTAGAGTATCGTGGAGAATTTATAACATTTTCATCAGTGATATCATCACCTCTACTTGAGGCAACAATCTATCTGGAAGATTACAGTCGTAGTTCATTAACAATTTGGTATGCAAAATTGAAAGATCTGTTCGAAAAATTACAGTATTCGAAAACATTGTCTGTGGCATGTTTTGAGGAGTTGGACTTAATCATACCTGGAAAAATGAGGAAGAGCCTCCTTCCTCAACTGCATGCCCTCAAGCATTTGAAGGTTGAAATCAACAAACCACTAGGGGATAATGGTGGGAAGCTGGAGAAAGGACTGCGTTGGATGTTTCCTTGTCTCCGGACCCTTGACATACGTTGCTACCAGCAAAATTTCG